>CM046453.1:49344823-49829823 GCA_025506515.1 Flaveria trinervia
ATGGACTAGTTTGTAATGTATATGTAACTATGTTGTAAAATATATGTAACCATGCTATCATTTATCAACATGTTACTATGGTGTTTAAGACTATGAAAGACCTCTAGTCTTTGATTGTATTTTGAGGTTAATTGTTGATAGGGTTTGTGGGTGAAGAGAGTGTGTTAAAAGATGTGCTACATTTATAAAAGGAGAAAGAAAATTAGATTATATTGATAGCATGACCAATATAAAATTGTGTATTTTAACGTTTTTATGTTGTATTACGTCAAAATATCACAGAGTTGTGTGTTTTGTATGTTTATGCTATTAACTGTGTTGTACTACAATAAAGTCTACCATATTATTTTATTGTATTAGAATCTTGGGTGTTTAATGGAAGACAAAAAACATTTTGCACTATGTTGTGATAAAAGAATAAGTTTTGTGTTGGTTCATATTAAAATAACCATAAAAACCAATGACCGTTGTTTGTATATTGTTTTATATAAAATAGCACAATACTTGTTATTTTAACAAAAAAACACCTAAATCTAGCAAAGTTTACTGTAAAACAACATAACAAACAAACATAATCCAACTTAATAAAAAAGAATAAAAAAATCAAGTATAAATTTTTTCGGAATTCAATTCTACCAGCTATTGAAAAGTTAGAAATTTAGCATTAGCCACTATCTTCCGAATTCTACCAAATGCTGAACCGTCTTTCGATTAGCATATGCTGAATGACTGCCGATCAGCATATGCTAAATGTCTGCCGATCAGCATATGCTGAATCCGATCAGCATATGCTGAATCCGATCAGCATATGCTGAATGTCTGTTGTGACATCCGTCACCTTAAGGTCCGTCAAACAACATAATTAACCATCGAATTATTCTTAATTATTCTTCCTCTTCTTCATGAACTTCTGTTATAGAAATCATGTTTGCTTTATTACCCTTGTGCCTGTACTTCCTTCGTGGACGTGTGCTAAACCTAAACCTTTTATAAATTTCATCACCATTATCACCAAAAATATATCATTTTTAATTATAACCATTATCATTAATAAAACCATTTTAAGTCATCAATTACCATTAAACATACTTTTAACATTAAAATAATGAGCACTTTTAAAGTCGTTTTCAACTGAAACAAACTTTAGGAACTTGGGGGGCTAAGTGCAGGGATTAAAATTGACATTTTGCAAACTTGAGATGGGTATAAAAACCCCATTCCCAGCCATATTCTTCATCTTCTTCACTTTCTTCTTCTTCTTAACCTATCTTCTTCACTTTTGCACCAAAAACGCTCCATTTGGTCTCGTTTTCTTCGTCTAGGCTTCGTCTACAACCTAGTTTACTCTATCCTCGCAGGTAGACGACCTTGGTTGTCCATTTCTTGCTTGTTTTACTGCTGTCCATTTCTAGGGTTTCGGGTGTTCAGGTCAACCCGAACACAAGAGGTCGTGTGGGTGTGTGTGATGACTTCCTGAGTGTGCTTCTTGTTTGTGTGTGTTTGTTGTGTGATTCTGGAAGTCCTTGTTATGTAAAACCGTGCTCGGGGAAGCCGAAGGCTGCTCTGCACTTCAGCAGTCGCGAACCTGCAGTTCAGGCGACTGGGTCTATCATGCGACTGAGCCGTGCGACTGGGTGAGTCGTGCGACTGTGTCATTTGGGCGACTGAGTAGAGCGACTGGGAATGTCATGCGACTGCATCGTGCGATCAAGTCTTGTGTGCCATTGAGTCAATGCGGATGAATGTGGTGTGCGATTGAGTCAATGCGGATGAACGTGGTGTACGATTGAGTCCTACGACCGAATGAATGCATGCGACTGTGCGTGTATCGCACGACTGAAGGCCAATCGTACGAATGAAGGTTCAGTCGTACGAATGAAGCTGATTCGTACGAATGAAGGTTGATTCGTGCGTATGGAGGTTAAGTCGTGCGATTGGGTGTTGTGTGGTACGATTGAATGCCAGTCGTACGAATGAAGGTTCAATCGTGCCAATGAAGTTGATTCGTACGATTGAAGGTTGATTTGTACGAATGGAGTGTTGTCGAGCGTCTGGTCCTGTTGTGTGACCGATGATGTGTGTGTGAATTCTTTTCTGAATGTCTTTTGATGATGAGGTAACATGAGTAAAAGTGTCATTGCTTGAGCACAAAGATTAAAGTCAACGCTATCAACGGGCACATACTATTTCAATTTAAATCAACCTAACATTTTACAATTATCGACAACCCATTTGGAACTACAAATATTTAACAAGTACTATCTTTTATAACAATGGGATCTTTATATGGATGTCATTAGCAATGACGACTACTCTTAATACTTGGATCTACATAAGGTCTGATACGTGTGTCTACTTGTGTGTGTGTTACCCACGACCGAACCAACCAAACATTACTACTTGCTGTATGCATATCATTTATGCTAAACAATAACTGTCAACAGGTGTTTGACTGTTTATTGCATTCAACTGTTAGGAACTTTGATCATTCATACTTACCACTTAACATGTGAGTTTCATGGCCCCTTTTTATGCTTATACAACTTTTCAATCATTTACAAACTTGGGGGAAAAGTATGCTCACCCACTTTTCATGTTGTACATCATACATACAATTTACATACTTGGAATCAACGTGCTACTGTTTTGTGAGTACTTATCCGATACATGCTTGGGTCTGCTTTGTGGTTCTTTCTTACAACCATTTAATTCCAGTGCGGGAACCGACAGATAGGTATTGGTAGTACTACTTGGGTTGACACCCCCACCCTCGTGTTGGTATACTAGTTAGTACCAACAGATGCCAGGAACGGGCCTTGGGTGAATATATTCCGACAAGATTCTTTGTGTACGTCGTTAGGTTTGGTTGTAAAGCTCTTGTCATGTGATTTTGCTTACTTATAACTGTATGCATGTATTCTGTAACAACTTTATACAACATCAATTACTTATTTACTTTTAAACCTGCGAGCTCACCAACAATTTTGTTGACCACTTTGAGCATATCTTTTCAGGTGATCATGCTAGTTGAAGATCTAGGTGTGCTGCCTTAGTGGAGACCCTAGGATGAATTTTGTGGCTAACTTGTCATTTTGAAACATTTGATGTAGTCTGTTTTAAACCAATAATTACTCTTTTGTTACTTGTTCCGGGTCGTGGGAAAAATACATTACAATGTTGATATCCGTATTTGTGTGATCATTTGGTTGCGTATGCTTATGGCTATGTTGTCGTGAACATTGACTAAACACGACACAAGTCCCCTTATTGTCGGGTGTCATCATGACACGCTTGTTATCATTCATTATATTACATCTCTATCGCTTACCATGTGTTATGACGATTCCCGTCTCGTTACATCCCCGTGTTTCCGCTCTTAGCGGGGGTGTGACAGACTGATATAAGAGCCATTGGTTATAGAGAATTAGGCAATACACTTGACCTAGACTATAACCTAGGAACCTTCATGTAGATTTGCATGCCAGGGTTGTGTGCATTTATATCTCATACGTGTTTCTCATTACTTGTTCGTTTATCTATCTGTTTCGTTATCTTTTCACCCTGTGAGGGAGCCCTTGTGCTCACTTTTTATGGGATGCTTCTATCGGATCTTCCGTTTCCCTCTGCGTACCGAGTTGTTTTATCAATCCGGGTATTGAACCCGAAGAGATCTTCATAGATCATGCTATTGCGCTTGAACTTAGACACTGGGATTTACCCCGAGGAGGTTATGTCCGAGACCTCGACAGAGGAGGAAATAGACAACCTCCGCTAGACTAAACTTGATTTCATGCATGGATATGCCATTATTATGATGGACTACTGTTTGGATATTACCTATACATGGTGTGAGAATTACACGATTTGTATGCGATGTGTGACAACCATAAGTATGGTATTAACCCGGAATGTTAGACCTTAATGTGACATGGATGATGTGCCTTGCAATGGTTAAAACTTATGCGTTTACTATTCTTGTGATTAAAACATGCCGCCTCGAAGAGTTACCCGCAGCAACAGTGGCGAAAGTGAAGCCCCGAGGGGCAGAGGCAGGGGCAGAGGTAGAGCACCAAGGACAAGCGATGGTCCTACCAACGACAATCAGGGTACAGGAAACTCTGATATGGCAGCCTTAATTGCCCAACAGCTGGCCGCACTGATTCCGACTATCGTGGCCCAAGTGAGCGATGCTCCTCAAAATCACCACCCCCACGGGGATGGTGGCAATGATAACGAGGATAATGGGAACCTGATGGGGAATGAAAGCAATAAGGAGACCGGGAATGGTGGTACAGCCGGTAATGAAACTGGAATTGTTAATGAGACCGAGGTTGTGAATGCTAGACGGGGATGTTCATACAAGGAATTTATGGCTTGTGAACCGAGAGAGTTTGATGGCAAAGGTGGAGCCATAGCACTGACTAGATGGCTTGAAAAGATGGAGGCTGTGATTGACATCAGCGAATGCCTCGACAGTAAAAGGATCAAGTATGCCACGTGCTCACTACAGGGCAAGGCACTAACTTGGCGGAACACTCAGATTCAGTCTAGGGGAAGAGAATCAGCGATGCAAATGTCATGGGACGAGTTCAAAGCCCTAATCACCAAGGAGTACTATCCTCTCAACAAGATGCAAACACTTGAGCATGACTTCTGGAATGCTATGGTGGGGGCTGGGCACGTGGCTTACACCGATCGTTTTCACGAGCTAGCAAGGTTGGTTCCGCATCTGGTCACCCCGGAATCAAAAAGGATAGAGAGGTATATTTGGGGACTTGCACCTCAAATCCGGGCAATGGTAACTGCAGCTGCTCCTCCTACTATCCAGAGCACAATTCTAAAGGCTGGCGCTCTAAATGATGAGATGGTAAGAACAGGGGTATTGGGCAGGGGAGCAGAGAAAGGAAAGATGTTGGGGAAACGAGTCGGTCGAGTGCTGGGAAATTCGAGAAAAGGGCCAAGACAACCAGAAATTTTGTGGCCGTGACCCAGGGCAGGTGAGAGTATGTGGGTCCGTCACCTTAAGGTCCGTCGAACAACATAATTAAAAATCGAATTATTCCTAATTATTCTTTCTCTTCTTCATGAACTCCTGTTATAGAAATCATGTTTGCTTTATAACCTTTGTGCCTGTACTTCCTTCGTGGACGTGTGCTAAACCTAAACCTTTTATAAATTTCATCACCATTATCACCAAAAATATATCATTTTTAATTATAAACATTGTCATTAATAAAACCATTTTAAGTCATAAATTACCATTAACACACTTTTAACATTAAAATAACGAGCACTTTAAAGTCGTTTTCAACTGAAACAAACTTTGGGAACTCGGGGGCCAAGTGCAGGGACTAAAATTAACATTTTGCAAACTTGGGATGGGTATAAAAACTCCATTCCCAGCCATTTTCTTCATCTCCTTCACTTTCTTATTCTTCTTCACCTATATTCTTTACTTTTGCACCAAAAACGCTCCATTTGGTCTCTATTTCTTTGTCTAGGCTTCGTCTACAACCTACTCTACTCCATCCTCGCAGGTAGACGACCTTGGTTGTCCATTTCTTGCTCGTTTAACTGCTGTCCATTTCTAGGGTTTCGGGTGTTCGGGTCAACCCGAACACAAGAGGTCGTGTGGGTGTGTGTGATGACTTCCTGAGTGTGCTTCTTGTTTGTGTGTGTTTGTTATGTGATTCTGGAAGTCCTTGTTGTGTAAAACCCGTGCTCGGGGCAGCCGAAGAATGCTCTGCACTTCAGCAGTCGCGAACCTGCAGTTCAGGCGACTGGGTCTGTCGTGCGACTGAGTCGTGCGACTGAGTCGTGCGACTGAGTCGTGCGACTGGGTGAGTCATGCGACTGAGTCATGCGACTGTGTCATTCGGGCGACTGTGTCATTCAGGCGACTGAGTCGTGCGACTGGGAATGTCATGCGACTGATTCGTGCGATCAAGTCTTTTGTGCGATTGAGTCAATGCGGATGAATGTGGTGTGCGCTTGAGTCAATGCGGATGAATGTGGTGTGCGATTGAGTCAATGCGGATGAACGTGGTGTATGATTGAGTCCTACGACCGAATGAATGCATGCGACTGTGCGTGTATCGCACGACTGAAGACCAATCATACGAATGAAGGTTCATTCGTACGAATGAAGCTGATTCATATGAATGAAGGTTGATTCGTGTGTATGGAGGTTAAGTCGTGCAATTGGGTGTTGTGTAGTACGATTGAATGCCAGTCGTACGAATGAAGGTTCAATCGTGCCCATGAAGTTGATTCGTACGATTCAAGGTTGATTCGTACGAATGGAGTGTTGAGTCGAGCGTCTGGTCCTGTTGTGTGACCGATGATGTGTGTGTGTGAATTCCCTTTCTGAATGTCTTGTGATGATGAGGTAACATGAGTAAAAGTGTCATTGCTTGAGCACAAAGATTAAAGTCAACGCTATCAACAGGCACATACTATTTCAATTTAAATCAACCTAACATTTTACAATTATCAACAACCCATTTGGAACTACAAATATTTAACAGGTGCTATCTTTTATAACAATGGGATCTTCATACGGATGTCATTAGCAATGACGACTACTCTTAATACTTGGATCTACATAAGGTCTGATACGTGTGTCCGCTTGTGTGTGTGTTACCTACGATCAAATCGATACAACCCGAACCGATTAAACATTAATACTTGCTTTATACATATTATTTATGCTAAACAATAACTGTCAATAGGTGTTTGACTGTTCATTGCATTCAACTATTGGAAACTTTGATCATTCATACTTACCACTTAACATGTGAGTTTCGTGGCCCCGTTTTATGCTTATACAACTTTTCAATAATTTACAAACTTGGGGGAAAAGTATGCTCACCCACTTTTCATGCTGTACATCATACATACAATTTACATACTTGGAATCAACGTGCTACTGTTTTGTGAGTACTTATCTGATACATGCTTGGGTCTGCTTTGTGGTTCTTTCTTACAACCATTTAATTCTAGTGTGGGAACCGACGGATAGGTATTGGTAGTACTACTTGGGTTGACACCCCCACCCTCGTGTTGGTATACTAGTTAGTACCCACAGATGCCAGGAACGGGCCTTGGTGAATATATTCTGCAGGATCGTTGAAGGGTGAAGAGTTACAACACAACAACACAAAGAGGTGATAAACTAAACTTAGATCAAACAGTAAACTGGATCAACCAAATGGTGACACTAAGAACCCAAGTAATATATGAGACAGAACACAAAGAACACAAGTGTTTGGTTTTCAAGAATGCAGTATATCGCTTTCTCTATGTTCTATTACAAGTGTTACAAAAGCATATTCAAAAGATACAAGAACATGAGATACTTATACAACATCTTACAGCCGGCTATACTTTGAAGGCCAGCTGGATACAATTGACTAGACACACACAAAATCAATTGTAGAGTCAAAAGGCAGATTGCCTTTTGACTAGTGACTATGACATGCCATAGCTCACATCCTTTTCTATTACAAAAACGATAAAGTACATAAAGTAGAAAGTTACAGACTCAAGACCTCAATGTACAGTTACCAAAAGCATGGACCTTTTCACCAAACCATGTTAGTTGGTGACTTGCAGAATTGCAGCGGAAAGGTGTCCAGCTTTATGGAACAGTACATAAGATAAAACATGTTACTAAAAGTCTTTGGAAGAAATCTGTCTTCATGAACTTGAATCTTGAGAATACTTTGTCTTTAAGGCTTTGGAAGACTTCATCTTTGGCTTCAGAAGATGTTGGTCTTGGCTTCGGAAGATTTCACACTAGAGTATTCTGTTGCACATGTGAAACTTTCGAAGCATTCCACTTTAATGCATTTGTGCAGCATGCAGGAAAGACTAAAGATGTTTAGGTTGCATCAGCCTCTTCATTAATCTCTACAAACTACCCCTAGGCTGATGCTACCAAAACATTTAGAAAACTTCAGATATTAACAGTCCTCATTAGGATGATCAACATTCCTTTCTTCATAAGATGATCAGGATCCTTCAGGCTGTCAAAGTGTCTTCTAATGTCAAAGAGATCATGTAGAGGCAACTGAATCATATCTTGCCATGTATAGATGTCTTTAATGCCTTGATCTCTAATAACATGCCACCTTTCTAGATTTGTGGTGTATGTCCAAGACAATATGGGTCTTCCTCGTGCTAGAGGAGCTACTGAAGTTAGAGTTAATTGAGCTTCCTCTGGCTGCACATCCTCAGGCTGTTCTGATTCATCCTGAGGTTTAGAAGGGGATTCAGGCTTCTTCTTCTTCTTAGACTTTGGTTTAGAAGCCATCCTTTTCCTTCTCTTTCCAAATTTTAAATGAGAAATTGGCCTGCAGCACCAGATTGATCTTCACTGTCTTTCTCAGTTGGGACTTCCTCTCTCTCAGGTTCAGATGGAGAAGGAGGTTGACCCTGCTGTGGATCAGAAGATGAAGCTTGCTGAGCATTAGCAGGAGGTCAGGTTGTGTTGTGTCTGTTTGTTCAACCTTAACCTCCACTTCAGGTGGGGCCTGACTTGGAGTGGAGTGTAAGTCAGTGAGCTCTCCACTCTTAATCTTCTGCTTGATTACCTTGATATGCTCATCCATATGGATAGAGACATGGGTCCAAGTCTCCTTCCGGAGAATCCATACAACTTCAAGAAGCTCATCATCCTCTGCCTATCAGCAGACTTCTTCATGCTTTTTGGATGATGGCTCTTGACTTTGCAGCTTCTTCCTTCAGCATCTTCTTTGTTGTCTTTCTTTCCTTGACTAACTCAAGCTCGAGTTGTTTTAAGTACTCAAACTCAATATAGTCATAAGGTAAGGGAAGGAGTGCACTGCCTGATAAAGGCCTGTGGCACTCAGGTAGTTAATCATCTTGATTCTGTCTTCTTCCTTATCTACCTGAGGTTCTTGTTGAACCACATCCTCTTGTTCAGGACTTTCTTGAACTGGTGAGAGGGTAGGCATACCTTTGTACAGTCTTTTTCATCTCTCTCTTCTTTGACTTGTACTAGGAGTTCTGCATCTTCTGCCTCCTTCTTCTCTCTTGACCTTTCCAAATCAACCAGTTCATTTAATTCATCCAAGGGGAGAGAAATGACATTATCTATGTCATAGTTCCTAGTCTGCAGATAGTTGATCCTGACTGCCCTTAACTATCATTCTGAGTATCTGGTCTGGGGGCAGCCCTGATTGCAGATTCCATGAGTCTTGGAGAGTTAGTAGAGGAACTTTCTCCCCTTAGCCTCCTTTTCCTCTCTCTCTCTCTCCTCGTCCTCAATCTCCTCAGATGTCATCTTTCTTTTCCCTTTGTCACTCTCAGACTTTATGACTCAGGGTGGAGAGAGCTTTGGCCTTCATTGCTCGTTGCAGCATCTGAGCTCAGGCCAGAGAGAGGTTGAGAAGCACCTTCACCAGCAGGTGTCTCAGAAGGAATATGGATCTTTGCAGCAGTTGGAGATAATGAGATAGGGCTCTCAGGTTCTGTCACTGGGCTTCAGTCAATGTTTCCCCTATGAAGCTAATCTTAGGGTCTGCCTCAACATCCAGTTGACCAATGACATTGCCTGATTGCCTTAGTCTCCTTCTTAGACTGAACTCTGCAATGATCATGTCTTGGATTCTTTTAGCCATTCTGTCAGCTTGTCTTCATTGGCTTGGGTTGAAAAGTGGCCTGTTAACTAGATCCAGTCCTTCATAGTAGTCCAAGTTCTGAAAATTAAAGATTTCTTGCTGTCCTTGAACTCTTATGATAATGAGGGCTTCCTGTTGTTGTCATACCTCCACCGAATAATGTGATTGAAGGATGATGAAGGTGACATAGCCCTTGGTATCCCATCCTCAAACAAACTCTGTATGAAGGGGTCTGTTTAGTCCATCAATATGAACTAGAGGAGGTTGCTGAGAATGCACAGTTGCAAGTGAGGATGGTGAGTCCTCAATGTCCATTCTCTCGGAGGAACTCCCAGGTTCTGTGGCTGGAATGACTTTCTCCCCCTTTTGGTAGCATCACCCACTTGCATAGGTGAGCTGGAGGATAGGTCAATCAAATTCACAGGTTCTTGTGTTCCTGGTTGAGCTCTCCTTAAGGGTCTCCCAACTAGTTTTTCCTTAAGATATGAAATCTCAAGTTGCTGATCATTGATCCTGTTTTGTAAGGTAGTCACTTAAGATTCAAGGTGACTGACCTTTGAGACTAGGTAAGTGCATGTTTTAGACAGTTTTTGCACTTTTAGTCTCAGATCCCCCTCATCTTTATCAGAAGAATCACTGGGGGTGGAGAAGATTGGACCAGAGTCCTTTCTCCCATGACCAGTTCTAAGTTCTTGGCTACTGGATTCCTCTGCTCACTAGCAGTCCCAGTTGAGATATCAGTGGGCTGAGTTTCCATGGTTGAGGTCTTAATGATGTAGTCACTTTCAGAAGTGAGAGCCTCTTCCATATGGACATCCTGAACAGGTTCAGTAGTGTCCATCTCAGTTGTAGGTGACTGATGTGGGATAGATGTAGGAGACTCAGTAGTACTCATCTTCTTTGAGTGGAGGGAAAGAAGAGATATTCATTATACTCACTCAAACCTATATCTTCATCAGTATAGAAGTCAAGGTTGGGAATGGGTGGTTAAGATCTATAGGCTGGGGATGGTAACTGTCCCCTGAAGGTTGATCACTTGAGTGTTAAGAGTCAGAGTGATGGATTAAGGCAATAGGGCTAATGAGCTCATCAGGCTGAGCATGAGGAACCTCAGCACTGATTCTTGAAGAGATAGGAGTGGTCTGCTCCTCAGGAGAAAAGGGAGCTCTAGTGTCCACTTCTTCCTATATAGGTGAGTGTATGGGGACCGCCACAGACTGAATAGTCTACGCAGGGGTTCATTTGTATTTTCTTTGGTAGGTGATGCAGATTTGAGGCTGTGTGGGTGGTTGGGAAGTAGTAGGTGTGGGTTCAACACTAGCTTGTGCTGCTAGGTTGTCACCTTGAGCAATGAGCTCTAACATTTTTGGGACTAGGGCTGTTTCTACCCCAGAGAATCCAATAGTGGACTTTCTCAATATTTTAAAGATGACGGGCTTCATCTGTCCCAATTTAAGAATGTTACTTGTTTCCCTTAAATGTGAGCCCAGTTCACAGTTAAGAATGTACTGGACATATCTAGGAAACATGTAATATTCTAAGGAGTCTAAATTAGAAAGCAAATTTGTATAAACAAACTGAGAGTACCTGAACTTGACCCCTTGAACCATTCCATGGACTATAAGGAGAGATCTTCAGGAATCTGGTCCCATCCACCATGCTTGTTTGATAAGCTGTGGATGACCACATGGAGCAGGAATCTCCATTGGGATGAGACCTTCCCTTTCCTGAAGGTCATTACAGAGAAATCTCCCTCATACCCCATCTACTCAAAGGAATGATTAACAGCTTCCTTTGGAAAGAACACCTCACCTTCTTTATCATCTAGCTGAAGATGTCTGTTGATAATGGCTGGAGTGATGAAGATTGTTCTCCCCTACACTGTGGTAGACAGTGCATTCTCCCTGTCCATAATGAACTCTTGGCAGGTCTTCTAGAATTCAAGTAACTGATCCTCATAGAGTGGAGGATCAATGGTGAGGGAGGTGAAGTAGTTTGGTAAAGACAAGAAATGACAAACCTTTGAGAAATGAGGATCTTTCTCAGAGCATAACAGAGCAACTTGATTGTGTTATCTATGTAGCTGCATGGTAAAGTTGGGATCATTTCTGTGAGCAAGATTGGCCATTTTGAAGTAGCTTAAGGACGAAGGAAGAAGAAAGAAAGGAATTTCAGATAGAAATTTGGGTTTTTAGGTTTGGAGGAAGAATAGATGATAGAAAGAGGGGGAAACCGTTGGGTTTATATGTGAGAAGGATTTCAGAGAAAGTTTAATGAAAGAGGATAAACTTTGAAATCCGGTTGTCGGTCCCACCTTTGAAAAAGTAGTTTACTTTTTGCTCAAAAAGTAGTTTGCTTGGAAGTCAAAAAGCTTCGAAGGTTAATTATCTTCGGAAGTTTTAATTAAAAAGCTTCCGAAGCTAAAATGACTTCGGAAGAATTTCCTGAGAGATTTGAAAATTTTGCTTCGGAAGAAAAATTAAAGCTTGAGTGCTTTGTGTGTAAATAGACAAAGCTTCCGAGAGTTAATTTTGCTTCGGAAGTAAATGGTCCTTAAAATTTAGTAAGTGTTTGAGACAAATATTTATGCTTCGGAAGATAAATTTTGAAAACTCTTCCAAAGGTAAACTTCTTAGACAGTTATTTAATTTGAAAGCATGATTTACTTCCGAAGTTAAAAAAAACTTCCGAAGTATCAGAAATTTTCAAAAACCTAAGGAAAATCTTCAAAAAGAAATTTTCATCCAATAAAACATGAGCTTATGAAAGTGATGAACTAGACAACTTAGGACACACATATTTTAAGAAATAATAAGAATTAGTTTTAAGAAAAGCTTACTCAAGGTTTATCATCCCAATAGCTGATATAAGATATTTAAATCTCTGTCCATCAAAAGCCTTTGTAAATAGATCAGCATATTGTTCATCTGTGTGAACCTTGACTACTTTAATTAAGCCCTTTTCATAGTTATCTCTTATTAAATGATACCTGATATAGATGTGCTTTGTCCTTGAGTGCTGCACAGGGTTTTCTATGATTGAGATAACACTGTTATTGTCTATGTGAATGGGAGTCTCCTTGAAGTTTAACCCATAGTCCAACATCTGATTTTGAATCCAAAGTACTGAGCATAGCAGCTTGCAGCAGCAATGTATTCAGCTTCAGAAGTTGATGCAGATACACAAGATTGTTTCTTGCATTGCCATGAGACAACCCTTCCACCAAAAAATTGACATCCCCCAGATGTAGACTTTGCAGTCATGTTGCAACCACCATAATCACTATCTGTATAGGCATACAGATTGAAGTCAGAATTCTTGTGATACCATAGGCCAAGTGTTGATGCACCCTTGAGGTATCTTAGAATCCTCTTGACAGTGATAAGGTGAGACATCTTAGGGTTGGCTTGATATCTTGCACAATACATGTAGCAAACATGATATCAGGCTTGCTAGCAGTAAGATACATAAGAGACCTAATCATAGCCCTGTATAATTCTCATCTACACACTCCCCCTCAAGATCAGGACCAAGAGAGTGGTTTCTGGCTATGGGTGTCTTAGCAATCTTACAATCAGTCATATTAACCTCTTGAGTATGTCCTGAACATACTTTGACTGACTTATGAAGATGCCATCTTCAACTTGCTTCACTTGCATTCCCAGAAAGAAATTGACTTCCCCCATGGCCCTCATTTAAAATTTGTCTTTCATCAGCTTCTCAAAGTCTTTGCAGAGCTTTGGATTAGTTGAACCAAAGATGATGTCATCCACATATACTTGAACTAGCAATATGTCTTTCCCTTGTCCTTTGCTGAAGAGAGTTCCATCTATAGTACCCTTCCTGTATCCATGTTTACAGAGATACGCAGACAATGTCTCATACCACTTCCTGGGTGCCTGATGCAGCCCATAAAGAGCTTTGTCAAGCTTGCAGACATGATCAGGATGATCAGGATCTACAAAACCAGGTGGTTGTTTGACATAAACCTCTTCATCTATCACTCCATACAAAAATGCACACTTCACATCAAGTTGAAAAACCTTGAATTTCTTGCATGCAGCAAATGCCAGGAATATCCTAACATCTTCTAATCTTGCCACTAGAGCAAAGAAATCAGTGTAGTCAATCCCTTCTTCTTGTGTGTATCCTTGAACAACCAGTCTAGCTTTATTCTTGATGATGATGCCTCTATCATCTTTCTTCTTCCTAAACATCCATTTGGTTCCAATGGTAGTCTTCCCAGAAGGAAGAGGACAAAGGTTCCAAACTTTCTGCCTTTTGAATTAAAGCAGCTCTTGTTGCATAGCTTCAACCCAACTTCTATCCTTTAGAGCTTCATCAACTTTCTTTGGCTCTATCTGGGATAGAAAATAAGAGTGAAGACAAACATTTGCTTCATGGGTTTGTCCTCTTGTCTTTACTGCTGAGATAACATCTCCAATGATGTTTATGGTAGGGTGAGACTTGTGGATCCTAAGCTGAGGGATCACAACAAGTTGTTGACAAAGATCTAAATTTGAGAAATTTAGATCTGGCATAGATGTTTCTCCCACCACATCAGCACACTTTTCAAGTGAAACTTGATCCAAGAAGTGTGTGATATCATTGATGTTCTCATCTGTGGTGTGGTTAGTGGCATTAAGAAATTCTTGGTCACTGTCACCATCACGATTGTTGTCTTCCACAGTTGAGGTGTTCTTATCTGGTTGTAGAGCGTCTAAGATGGAATTTGAAGGCATACCAGATGTATCAGCTGAATTTGTCATTGTAGGGCTGATAGAAACCTCATTTGCAGAAGTGGTTCCAACTGGAGCTGAAGATATGTGTCTTAAAGATCTTCCTAGCTCAAATCTTGGATCAGGATCATCTGTATTCAAATTTTCTGCAGATCCCGAAACATTCTCACAAGATTTGTTAAAACAGTTAATAACCAAATCAAGATTAAACAACCAATCTAGACCGGAACCAGTAACACAAGGTGTGTGTTCATTGAAAGTCACATTGGCTAACTCCTCAACAATTCTAGTTCTAAGATTGTACACTCTATAAGCCTTAGCTTGGGAAGAGTATCCAATAAAGTGTCCATCATCTGATTTCTCAGCAAACTTGGCAATTTGATCTTTGGTATTCAAGAGGGTGCAAGGACATCCAAATGACCTGAGAAAACCAATGAAAGGTCTCCTCTTGTGCCAAAGTTCATAATGAGTCTTGCCATGAGTCTTAACTACTAAAACTCTGTTCTGCACATAGCAGGTAGTGTTGACTGCCTCTACCCAGAAGGTGATGGGTAGTTTAGAGTCAGACAACATGGTTCTTGCAGCTTCAATCAGTGTCCTGTTTCTCCTCTCAGCAACACCGTTTTGCTGAGGAGTCCTGGGAGCACTAAATTGTCTTGTAATACCCTTTTCATCATAGAATGTGTCAAGGATATGGTTCTTAAATTCAGTTCCTTGATCACATCTTATGATCTTGACCTTGTGATCAGATTGATTCTCAATCTTTAAAATAAAATTCTTCAGAATCTCAGGAGTCTCATCCTTAGTTCTAAGGAAGAAAACCCAAGTGAATCTTGTAAAGTCATCTGTGATCACTAGACAGTATACGGTCCTTCCTAAACTCATTACACTGGTGGGGCCAAAGAGATCCATATGTAACAAGTGTAAGGGAGTAGTGATTGAGTTCTTTTCCTTAGGCTTGTGAGATACCTTATGTTGCTTCCCTTTCAGGCATGCAACACAGTGGTCATCACTTGTAAACTCTTTCTTTGGCATTCCAGTTACCAAGTCATGCTTAATTAACTTATTCATGTTCTTAAAGTTTACATGGCACATTCTTTTATGCCATAGGAAAGACTCATCACTATTGGCTTTAGACAAAAAGCATGAAACTTCTCCAGAGGGAAAGGTTTCTTGCAAATCCATCTTGTACATGTTTCCTTTCCTGGGGGCTCTAAGCAGGATATGCTCATGATGAATGACCACAACAGGCTTAAGAACATCATGCTCAGTAAAGAGCATGTTATGACTCTGATCACAAAATTGATATACGCTCAGGAGATTGTATCCAAGCTCCTTTACAAAGTTTACCTTTCCTATGCTGAGCTTACCATTTGTGACCTTGCCCCTATGAGAAATGTAACCACCTTCATCTCCTCCAAAAGCAACAGGTCCTCCATCAATCCTTTCAAAGTTTTAGAGTAGTGACCTATTACCAGTCATGTGCCTGGAGCAGCCACTCTGTATGATCCAGACATTTGTGTCTGTCTTCAATGTCCCTGCACAAAAGAGAATGATTAGTTACATCTGAAAACCCAAGCCTTGCTTGTCTTGGGCTCATTTGCAGAAGGTAATTTAACAGTAATAGATCCTATGGTTTTACTAAGAGGATCTTGAGTGTTTTTGATGGAGAAATCTCAGTCACTTGGTCTTTCTTAGACGTCCACACCACCTTTGGAGTCCTGGAATTGACCTTCAAAACTTTAGAAGCTTTTGGGGCTTCAGAAGTTTTGATGACTGAACCTTCGAAAGATTCTGCAAACACTGCAGCAGACTTCAGTGCTTCGGAAGAACTCCTTTCTTCGAGACCAATATTCTTCCGAAGAGAATTTTCCACTTCCCTTCTTGTTAGATTTGGAACTTCCGAAGGAAACTGGTTTTCCTTCGAAGGTTGAATCTTCTTAGAACTCTTTGAAGCCTTTTTTTGGCCTTATGGATAGTACATTTAGGATTGAAGGGACAATCCTTTGCAATGTGAGTGGTGCTGTCACACATAGCACAATTCATTTTCTTCTTCACAAGAACCTTGTCTTGAGAGTAAGACTGTCTTTGGTCACTTCCCTTCTCCACCTTCATCTTTGCAGATGCTGAGACAGTCCTCTTGGGCTGAGAACTGTGCTTGGAGTTTGATGGACCAGGCTGTGTAGCAGTGGTACACAGCAGATCAGTCTTCTTCTTGCTGCTGAGATGAGTTGAGCAAGAACCAGAACTCTTAGCAAAGTTTTGGTTGATGTCTTCAGTCCCTACCATTTTAAACCCTGCAGAAATAAAAACTTGTTTATGCTTAGAGTCAAAAGTAGCCTTGATCTCTTGAGCCTTCCTTGCCTTTCTTTTGCTCTTTCTGATCAAGTTCTTTCTCATGGACTTGGTCATCACAGTCTTCACTTTCTCCTCAGAAGGATAGTGGCCCTTCTTGGAATCCTCCTCTTCACTCTTTGTAGAGGGATTCTTCACTATCTCTTCTTCATCCTCCTCACTCATAGGATCTATGAGAGGAAGCTCATCTTCACAAGTTCCACACCTAGGAGATCTTACTAACAAGATTGTGTGTGGAGGAGCTATCTCATTGGATCCCAGTCCCTGTCTGTTTTGATAGCACACTTTGTTGTGCAGGGATGAGGATATCATGTTCTTGAAGGTCTCTTCTTCAAGAACACTCTTTTCTGCCCTGGCTTTGCTGATCACAAGCTCAGCCTGGCACTCAGTTAACTTGGTTATGAGCTCTTTAATTTGAGTCCTAAAATCTGTGTGTTCATGTTTTAGAACTGAAATGGTTTTCTCTATGTCCTTTATTTTCAGCTTATAATCATTTTCAAACTTTCTAAAATCAGATTTTAAAATGTTTAAGGACTCAATATCAAATCTCAGTTCCAAGTTATAGGACCTGTACCTGTTAACTTTAGCAATGCATTTAGGAGTACAGAGATGTTCCAATACCTTGGCTTCATCATGATATGCCATCAGTGCTTGGTTTGGAGTGGCATCTTCAACCTGAAAGCTCCAGTCAATGCCTCCTTCTTCAACAGTAACAACAACTTGCTGTTTTGACTTCTCATTATGGAGAGCTTTGTCAGTGTAGTTTGGTCTGGATTGTGTTTGGCCACCATTTGTTCTAGGTGCCTTACACTCTTTGACAAAATGGCCCATCAGGTTACAGTTGTAACATTTGACTTTGCCTTTGTCCAGTCAAAACTTTCCACTGGTTGCATTGCTTGGAAACTTCCTTCCAGTCCTCTTGTAAAACTTCTTGGCTCTATGAGTGAGAAGAGCCATCTGCTGGACTATTTCCATGTATTCCAGATCATCTGGATGGATACAGTCCAGGTCTTCAAGAGTGAAAAGAGAGTTGCCACAGCTTTCATCAGAAGACACAAAAGCTTGAGAAGAGCTTGTCTCTTGGAATGGGCTTCCTTGAGTGTAGTTCTCCTTTGGTGTCTCTTGGAAGGTGATGAAAGGACCCTTGGGTGAGTTGTCAGGGTAGCATAAGAGATGATGTTTGGGTTCTATGCTATCCCTTTCAACCACATGTAGGGCTGAACCCATTTGATTGTTGGAGTTTCCAGATGAACCTTGCATGTTCATCTCCATCTGGTAGCCACTGAGAATCCCATATAACTCTATCAGAGTAAGAGTTTTGAGATTTTCAGTTCTCTTGATCACCACATAGTAGTGTGTCCACTGCCTAGGAAGTGAGGACATGAACTTCCTTACAATGTCTTTGTTTTCAAGAGAAACTCCTCCATCCACTAGGGTATCCACAATCTCAACATACCTGAAGTACTGCTAAGTCATGGTTTCACCTGTTTTGAAGGTGAAGTTTTCAAACTGCTGCTTCAAGAGATCGTTCTTGTTCTCCTTGGCTTCAGAAGAACCCTCATACATCAGTTTTAGTGCATCCCACAGTTGCTTGGCTATTTTGCACTTCTTGAAACCTCTATACATAGAGTTTGGAAGGGCAGTTTGAAGAGCTGTCATGGCTTTTCTGTCTATCTCTACTCTCTTCCTATCTTCATCAGAGTAGTTAGCCACATCTTTGGGGATCATACCAGCACCAGTAGCAGAAGGTGTGTTGGGTATGAAAGGTCCATTCTCAATAGACTCCCACATTCTTGAATCAAGACACCTGATGAAACCTTCCATTCTTAAACACCAGGTGTCAAACTCATCAAGAGTGATCAGTGGGGACTTGTTCATGGTTCCAGTTTCCATATCAGTTTTGGAAATGGCTACCATTGAAAAGTTTAGTATTTGTGTGTGTGAGGGATCTAAAGGTCGTGAGATCTTATATCAAGAGCCTAGAATTCTCTGATACCAAATGCAGGATCATTGAAGGGTGAAGAGTTACAACACAACAACACAAAGAGGAGATAAATTAACTTAGATCAAACAATAAACTGGATTAACCAAGTGGTGACACTAAGAACACAAGTAATATATGAGACAGAACACAAAGAACACAAGTGTTTGGTTTCAAGAATGCAGTATATTGCCTTCTCTATGTTCTATTACAAGTGTTACAAAAGCATATTCAAAAGATACAAGAACATGAGATACTTATACAACATCCTACAGCCGGCTATACTTTGAAAGCCAGCTGGATATAATTGACTAGACACACACAAAATCAATTGTAGAGTCAAAAGGCAGATTGCCTTTTGACTAGTGACTATGACATGCCATAGCTCACATCCTTATCTATTACAAAAAGGATAAAGTACATAAAGTAGAAAGTTACAGACTCAAGACCTCAATGTACAGTTACCAAAAGCATGGACCTTTTCACCAAACCATGTTAGTTGGTGACTTGCAGAGTTGCAGCGGAAAGGTGTCCAGCTTTATGGAACAGTACATCAGATAAAGCATGTTACTAAAAGTCTTCGGAAGAAATCTGTCTTCATGAACTTGAAGCTTCAGAATACTTTTTTTGTGAGGCTTCGGAAGACTTCATCTTTGGCTTCGGAAGATGTTGGTCTTGGCTTCGGAAGATTTCACACTTAGAGTATTTTTTTTACACATGTGAAACTTCCGAAGCATTCCACTTTAATGCACCTGTGCAGCATGCAGGAAAGACTAAAGATGTTTAGGTTGCATCAGCCTCTTCATTAATCTCTACATATTCCGACAAGATTCTTTGTGTACGTCGTTAGGTTGGTTGTAAAGCTCTTGTCATGCGATTTTGCTTACTTATAACTGTATGCACGTATTCTGCAACAACTTATACAGCGTCAATTACTTATTTACTTTTAAAGCTGCGAGCTCACCAACAATTTTGTTGACCATTTTGAGCATATCTTTTCAGGTGATCATGCTAGCTGAAGATCTAGGTGTGCTGCCTTAGTGGAGACCCTAGGATGCAATTTGTGGCTAACTTGTCATTTTGAAAACATTTGATGTAGTCTGTTTTAAACCAATAATTACTCTTTTGCTACTTGTTCCCGGGTTGTGGGAAAAATACATTACAATGTTGATATCCGTATTTGTGTGATCATTTGGTTGCGTATGCTTATGGCTATGTTGTCGTGAACATTGACTAAAAACGACACAAGTCCCCTTGTTGTCGGGTGTCGTCATGACATGCTTGTTATCATTTATTATATTGCATCTCCATCGCTTACCATGTGTTATGACGATTCCCGTCTCGTTACATCCCCATGTTTCCGCTCTTAGCGGGGGTGTGACATCTGCCGATAAGCATATGCTGAGCAACTGCCGATCAACATTCCACCAAAAATTGTTGTTCAAAAGTGAACTCCATGAGTTGTTGATCAACTTTTACACAAGACAAGACTGTTTATAATGACACTGTTGTGTTCTGCCTTTTAATGACAACATAGTATTAAAGTTGCCTAACTCTGATGTGTCAGTTATCTATCTTACTACACATTCTAAAAATAAAATAGTTTGTTCTTATTGTTTAGATTTCATAGTATAAAGTCCTCACACTCGTATAGTAGAGGCAAGCTTTTTAGTCCTTTGGTTTTATCTATCGATTGTATCATTTGTTCTCAAAAGAATAATCAAGCGAATACTTTGAAAAAACAACTTTGCATTTATGTTTGCTCAAAGTATTGTGTAGTGATAGTAACTAGTTAACTTAGATTCCGCATTCGTTAGCTACGGATCAAAAAAGAAGTTCTAGTTAATCTAAACCAACCGATCCAACAAGAAGTATTAGAGCCAAAGCTCTTAATTTTCTTGAAGTTATCTTTCGACAAATCACTTGTTTCTTCCTTAATCATACTATCAAACACCATATTTATTCACATCTCTCTATCCTTTCAAAATGAATTTTGTAGCCATCTCAAGTATGCATGACTTAGAGAATCAAACTTAGTCCAAATCTCCCATGTTCACATCACATGACTATGATACTTGGAAAATCTGAATAGAGGATTTTATAAGGAATCAAGATATGAGACTTTGTCTCTGTATTCTGAATGGACCATTTCTCCCCATGGTTGTGGGAAGCACTAAATTCTAGATTGGAAGGAATGGGGGATATGAAAAAAAAAATAAAAGAGATGTCTAGAAACATAAGTTCGAGGACTTCGGTTTCACAAGGGGACAAGCCATGACTACTACATATCTTATATGTGTTGAACTTCTAGACTCTCTCAATAAAGCTGGAGTGAAGGTGGAGAATAGTGATGTTCTCAGATGGTTCTTAAGGTCATTACCAAAAACAATGTCTCTTGAGGAGCTATATGGCATCCTAAGTGCTTATCAAATAGAGATAGATGCAGATGAACAATCTCTAGGTAGATCTTCAATCCTGTTAAAATCAATAGCTCTCATGGCCCTTATTCATGAATCAGTTCATGATCACTCACACTCGCAAGTATATCAAACTTCCATGGTGACTTATCAAGTACCAATGATCACTTACCCTAAATCTCCAACTGCTAAATCTCAATCACCACTATCATTCGATAAATGGAATCAGTAAGCCTCACCATCCTTTTCCCAATTACACCCAATTAACTCTATCTTTATCAGTGACCAAGAAAACTTCTTTCAACTCTCTAAAAAAATCTGGAGTGCATTCATCCAGATGACCTAGAGGAAACAGATATCACTTACCAGATAATCATGATATCCTTTAGGGCCAATAGAGAACCATAAGAAAGTTCCTGAGATAGAGAAGATTAGGATTTAGGCTTGATAAAAGCTAGGTGAAATGTTTCAACTTCAACCAGTAGCAAAATTTTGCCAAGGAATGAAAAGCACCAAAGTAAAACCCATCTCCTCCAAGTTCAACACTCAACTCATCAAGGCCCTTCCACTTCATTCAACCAAAGAAATATAGTAGTTGTAGCCTCAGGAAAAGAGGTGATTGACTTGAGCTTCCAAGTGGAAGATGTTACTCCTATTAATAACGCATTAATGGCTAGAAACTCAACCTCCTCACCTCAGGTAATTCTTGAACCTTGCTACACACCTGAATGCATAACTAAGGTTAACTTGTACAGAAATCATAATTTGGATCTCATGAGGGATGTTGAATCAATTAATCTACTTAAGTTGATTTAAAAAATGTTAAAGCTAAAAAAGAAAAGACAACGGAGCTAGAAAAGGTTGTTTCATAATAATAACATTAGCAGACTAACCTAGAACCCAAATTGATGATCCTTAAGCAGATTGAAATTAGAATAATGTGATTTATTGTATGATCAAGATGATTATCTTTAAGGCTGATGCTAACCCAAGATATCTTAGCATGCACTAAAGTATAAGGAAGGAAGTACTTAGAAAGATTTGACAATGTATAAAGAAAAAGTAACTAAGTGTCAAATCTTCCAAAGCCAAAGATAGAATTCTTTTGAAGCCAAAAGTGAAGTCTTCCGAAGCTTAAAGACAAAGCCTTCCGAAGGTTAAAGACAAAGTCTTCTCAAGGTTAAAGACCGAGCTCTTCTTAAAACTAAGAATACATGCGTCTCTGACATACTTTTGATAAAAATAGAAGGTCTTTCCGCTATCTACTCTGATGACTTACCAACTTATATAAGTTGGTGATTACTTGTTTACTTTTGTTAATTGTACATTATGGCTTTTTGTCTATAACTTCTTACCTTAGTACTCTTTTTCTTATTGTAATACAACTGGATGTGAGCTATGACATGTCATAATCACATGTCAAAAGGCAATCTGCCTTTTGACTTTGCATTGATCTTGTTGTCTACACTAGTGTCCAGCTGGCCTTCAAAGTATGGCTGGTTGTAGGTTGTAGTATAAAGTATCTCATGTATTAATATTAGGGCTATGTGAAAAAGCTTTGTAATACTTGTAAACTGTAAGGCCCTGTTTCCGGGACGCTTACAGCTGGTCAATCATAGCACTCAAAACATAAACTTTACGTTTAATTTACTAAAACGTAGCAGCAGAATAACTTAAAACCATTTCTTATATTAATGACTGCTTTTGCAAAACAATACAATGTAATTAACTTGTTAGAAAACATTATCGTTTGCATTACATCATAAAAACGTCATAATTTAAACAAATAAATGTCATCCTAAAATGCCAAGTAGCTGCCCCGTGCCATCCTCAGCAACATTCACCTGCCAACTAGAAACACACAAAAGTCAGCGTTGCTGAGTGAGTTCTAGTTTTATAATTAAAATACTTTACTTTCGCATGTGATCATACATCGTATGTACAAATAGATAATCTTAGTATTATCTTTTGTTATCATACTTCATCGGCCGTTACTCGTTATCATTCGTTCATTCATTAACCTTTACTTCTCATCCGGACCAATGTCATATGCTACACCCCAAACGTAAGCACAAAGCGGTGTTAACCCAGGTTGAACACACTTAAATCAAATAATTGAAGAATATAGATCAACAATGATGAACACAATAAAACCTCAAATTTGATCTCTATTGATTGCATATGATTTGTACAAAGTGGAAACCCCAATCATTTGGTCATTCGACCATTAGTCAACTCTAATTACAATTATCCTATTTATAGTGAATATATATTCACTAATTGCACTTAACTCTCTAGACTTAGGCTAATTATTGGAAATTATATATAAAACATAAAAATCACTAAAACAAGATAAAAAATAATTTGTTCACATAAAATATATTTATTACAATAAAAATCCTAGTCATCTAAATCTTCAACGTCTCGTCTCGGTTCTTCATCTCAACATGTCGGGTTGACTTTTGTGTTGACTTTGACTATGACGTTGACTTTTGTTGACTTTGACGGTGTTGGTAATATAGACTATCTTGTACGGTTCCAACAACAATCCCCCTTAGTCTATCATTATAAATGTCTTCATACCAATTCAGCTCCAAGAAGACAACCATAGAAAGATATTCAAATTGAAGCCTATTGAATTTGATGAGAAAGATTATTCATCTCATAAGCTCTCCTATGTTAGGATCAGTGATCTAAGTTTGATTAATTAGAGAGTATTGCAACGGAGTACCAACAACGAATTAAACAATTCACAAGAACACAATTGATATTCAATGCAACAGTAAATGGTTATAGAAAAAGAGTATCCTGCAAAAGAGATATTTCATTCATATGCTTTCGTGGTGGCTCAATGTCACACTTTACAATTAGGTGAACATTCCTTATATAGGATATGTGACATCTGCTGTTGTCACTTGATAGTGACATCTAATAGAATTATTCAAACTACTAAAACTATGCAAACTACTGAGAATGTTTTCAACTACTCATTACATCTCAGAGAATGCTTAAGTACAAAAACATAAAACTACTGAAACTAAACTACTGAAACTATAACTACTGAAAAGTAAATTACAAGTACTGAAAGGAAACCATCACAACTACTGAAGTTGATAACTTCAGCTGTTGTGACAACTACTGATCACTTTGGTCTTCAGTCTTTGTTCTCCAGACTTTGTTCTTCAGACTTTTACTTTCAGACTTTGTCTTCAGCTGATAGCTTCAGACTTTGTCTTCAGCTGATAGCTTCAGACTTTGTCTTCAGTTCTTTACTTTCAGACTTTGTCTTCAGTAGTAGTCTTCAGTTCTTGTCTTCAGACTTTGTCTTCAGACCTTGTAATCAGCTGATGTCTTCAGCTGTTGTGATCTTCTTCAGCAGTTGTAATGTCTGTGGGACTTAGAGGTTGTTTTGATCAGGCTCATTGGTTCTTTTGGCCCAACACCCTATTTATATGCTCCCTTTTTTCGAGTGCATCTTTTGTGAAGATATTGGAACAGCTTTCCTAAATCTCTACTCTTGAGTGTTTCATAAGATGTAGGAGGAGGATTCCTAGCTCAGTATCTTCTGCAAACTTGAGGAAAAGGTTCCCTGATCAGGTACACTGTTCAACTGATAATCGACCATCATTTACAGTAAAACTAAAACACATTCACCAACACAATCTCGACATTTCTAATTAGATGATTTCATTTTAACAAAATAAACTGGTGTTTATCAGTGTGTGATAACAAGCGAACCCGTGTTCATTTGTGCGCAATTTCCGTGAAATGCATGAAAAATGATAAAATGATAACAACATAATATGGAAGACCTAAACAAATCTTGAAATGAAAATTTATTATAATTTTTTATGTTTATTATACACATTTATTAAAACAGTTTTTAATTATATATATATATATATATATATATATTAATTTTTAATTTTCTTAATTACTGAGTACTAAATCGATCCTGAGATCACATCCTCAAGATATACTTTAGCACAAAGATGAATTTAAACATCGACAAGCAATGGGATCACACTAATAACTAACTCTAATCACAGCATGTGAATGATTTTGAAATTCTCAAACAGATCAATAACGATTACTAATATATTTGTCCACTTAAACCCATGTCCTATCTTTTTCAACAAGCTGTGGATGATTCGTTAAGGTTCGATTAACCGCTTTAGAATGCTAGGACCCCACAATCATTTAGCAAAAAACCTCACCCAACCTCAGGATTTCTTGAATTTTGTTACGATCTTTATAGAGCAAGACTTGTGCATTAGTGTGCAACTTATTATCAACAGACTATTGCATTTTATGATGAATTCATCATTAGATGATTTGACACAACTTAGACCAAAATGGAGAGAGCTCTAGGTCTATACTCATGTATAACAAAGGAGATGACCATTTAATCATATGCCGATGAGAGCTCTAAGTCAATACTATCATACAGCAAAAGAGATCAACACTCCAGGTCAGTACTTCCGTACAGTAGAGGAAATTAGCACAAGCACAAGATACATAAATACACCAAACATAACTCAAAGATACGGCTTATATGATTTATATCCGGGTGGGTGAAAGATCAATTCTCAATCCAATTTTTGTCGGGACTCAGTTTTCATGTTAGCCAAAATGATTGCTTAATTCCAGACATCCTAAAGCATAGATTTTAATTTAAATCATTATGCTGCTATCTACTTTATTGTTCAGGTTGAGTCTATTTGTTTTTCCTTTATTTGCAAGTAAAAATAAGATGTGAATCAAATAACAATATCAGTTACTATCATTTGTCATTTCAAAATGCATGGCATGCAAAAACAATCATTTCAAGATAATATACAATCATTTCCCAGTCATCTCAAATCAAGTTCTTAGTTTTCTTTTTATTTTTTATTTAATTTTGATATACTCTCCCCTTAAATTTTTATTTTTGCAAACCATGTTTCTTTTTTATATTTGTATATATTTTTTTATATATTTTTATAATTTTTATATTTTTTATAAAACTATGCAAAAATAGAAACTTACTAAAAATATCTTCCAAACTACACTGATATCAAGATAAGGAATAAATTACTAAGAATATGTAGTGATTATGATGTGAAAACGATGATTTTGCAGATAAAAATCCAGATTGTGGATAAAATACCATGACTTTAACCTGTTTATTCTCCCTCAAATTTGAATTACGAACAATCTTTGTTAGTGAAACGGATTACAAATAGGCCTCCTGAATTATTCCAGCACTCATTAACAAATTAGTTAGAGAGGGGAACCCAGTCCATCATAGTCCTAGAAGTTCCTTTTTTCATCAATATAAGTAACCTGCTTCGACACATAATTTGTTGAAATATCAGGGATATATGTATCCTTCTTTTTAATTTTTCAAATTTGTTTCGGTTCAATTAATTTGGATTTGAATGAATTAAATTTGAAATAAATCATCTGTTTAAGACTGGAAGGAAAAGAATTTGGTTTTGAACCTTTGGTCATTTTTATCTTTGAATTATGTGAAACCGCTTCACATGAAAAGGTTTGGATGGAGGATTTTTCATCCAAATATTCAAAGATGTGTGCTTTTTACCTCTTGAACCAGAGAAGCAACCCGTGTCTCCTTTACGGTCTAGAACATTCTTTGTAGACTTACATCTAGAGAGCAATTTGGTTTGCCTTTACCATTCGAAGTAAGTCTTCGAGGGCACTTCTTTACCCCATGACCTTCTTTTCCATACTCAAAACAAGCCTTGAAAGGATTTTGATGCTTGACTAACCCGTGTTATGCAGATGGGGATAAGGATTACTTTGAGCTTGTAACAATCTATTGCTTCTTCTTAATTATTTTACAAGGTTGAGGTATGACAGACAGAGATGGAGACTTCTTTTGTTGAATTTTGTATGGATGACTGGCTTGTTTTGCAGTTAGAGAAGAGATCCGTATTGGTCTTGTTTCAGCTTTTGGAAGCTTTTGAGACTTGACAATGTCAGGTGATATCTTGATCTTTGAGGAACCGACACTACCCTCTATGTTTGATTCATCATTTGAGCTTGTCCAGTGTTATATACACAAATCTGCTTCCAATGGATCTTGATTGACAAGAATAGGATATGTTGTTTTTGGAACTAATGATGAGGTGAATCCTAATTTATCTCTTCTTTCACAACCCTAATAGACTCAAAAGTAAGAATTTCAACTGCTTTAAACTTATCAAAGAAGTTAGAAGAAACAGTAGATATAGAATTACAAACAACCGGAACTGAATAATTGTTAGCTTAACTGTCAGTATTCGGTTTGTTGTATCACACACCAGTTGTAGAATCATAATCATCTCCCACCTTATTAAGATTGACACCACTCAATCCTGTATGCAGACTATTATTAGGTTGTTCAAACAAATCATGTTTAGGATGAGGTATGGGGATTGGTGAATAACATAAAGTAGAAGGGGATGGAACTGTGTGAAAACTCATTCTTGTTGTTTTACCCGTGCCCCTTGTTGTTTAGTAATAAGCTCATCCTTTTTCATGTGTGAAAGGCTCTATTTATCAAGCTTTGCTTGAAGCAGTGTCATTTCAAACTAAGCTAAAATAGCCCTTACTCTTAGAATATTAATTTCAACGTTACGCTCCAAAATGGTTCTTCTTAAAAGATCATTTTTAGTTAATGCTTCATTAAGTTTTCTTGAAAAAGCAATTTCATTTTTCTTTAATTCCTGATTGATTACTTTTAATTCTTTTCCATTTTCCGGTAACAATTTGTTTGCCTTATAAATCCCAAATAATCGAATTTTGCAAGAAAAAAAACACATATCCTGAATAGTCTCATAAGAAATACCCAGGATACTTCTTTCTGTAGCGAAGCTCTTTTCATAGTTGCAAACCCTTATGATTCTTTGTTGTTCCTCTTCTTTGACCCAAGATACTTCTTTCTGCAGCGAAGCTTTTCCTGCCTTATCATCTTCGGTTCTTAAAGACTCCGGTTTGCTATCATTGTCCACTCTTAAAGCTACACAATTGTCTTTGATTTTAACAATTGAATCCAAAGCATTCCTTAATAATTTCATCTTCTCAATCAGCTCGGCTTTATAATAAAGTATGCTTGTTACAGAAGAAACAAGATCAGTATGAAGTGTATTGGTTTGATGTGGGAACACGGCTTGCTGAAATGCTTTTCTTTGGATATCCAACTCGAGAGATTTTGGCCTGTTGATCATATCCATACGTTTTGTGTCAACATAACTTCTTTCTTGTTTTAGCATTTTATCTTCATGATTCCATGCAGACAAAAGAGAGTCAAGAAGCTTTTGAATTTGTTCATGATTACTAAGATCAGAAACATGCTTCTTTAGATTATTTGCTATCTTTAAGAATCGATCAATTAAATCTAACAATTTTTCTTTCTTTGTACATGCAAAATAGTCAAACCGGCTTTGAGCCCTTATGAGATTATGTGATTTAAAGTTTTCTGAAGATGACATGTTATTTAAAAATATGAACAATTAAATGCCCCAAAAGTATTTTTCCCAAAGTTGTAAAATAATTGTCCCCTGTGAAAAGTAATTTTTTTATAAATCTTTTAAAATCGATGAATATTTCTTCATCGGGATGACCTCAATTAATCCCAACTAGTCAATTTCTTTGATTTTTTTATTAGCCCACACCTTTTGTTTAAAAAATTTAGCCCAAAATTATTTTTTTTAACTAGCCCAAATTGTTATCTTTTTGTTTTTAATGAGCCCACATGAAGCGCAAAGTCCATTTAACCTAATCATAACCCTAACCCTAAATGGGACAATCCTACCAAAACACTAACACAAACCAACACACACAAATAATAGAGAGAGAGGCGAATGAGATTGAAGAGACCCTTAGGGTTCCGGCAAGTGATCTGCAGACGTCCCTCCCACTATGATATTTGGGGTGGATAAGGTGAAATGATAGTTTGGGGTATGATGTAACAATGACGGTAAGGTTAAATTCATTTAAAATATTCTAACATCATTAATAAAATCTTTTCTTTTTTTAGAGTGGGGCCTAAAAGATTTCCTTTACATGGTAAGGGTTTCTTCCGAGTGTAAAAGGTTTTCAGAAGGTAATATTCTTCTGAAGCCAAACTTACCTCCGAAGGTAAATTTCATTCAATTTACTTTTGAGAGTAAGAAGGCCTAGTGAGTGAAGAAGCTTTCAAGCTACGGAAATAGATTTGATATATCAAATGCTCTTTCGAGACTAAACACTCTTCGGAAGATAAAATTATCCTTGGAGGAATTTTCCTTCGGAAGATATATAGAGATATTCCGAGGGTTAATTTCTCTTCGGAAGAACTTATACTTAACGAATTTTGAAAAAAATACATTGTTACAAGGATTAGATTATTTTGTTAAAGACAACACATATTAAAAAGGCTTTCAAATGAGATAGACCAATCAATGTTTTATCATCCAAATAGTTCTAATAATATACTTAAATCTTTATTCATCAAATGCCTTGGTGAACAAATTAGCATATTGTTCATTTGAGTCAACTTTGACTAGTTTGATCATATTTTTCTCATGAATCTCTAATGAAATGGTACCCTGATGTCAATGGAGTGCTTGACATGATTTTCTGTAATAGTCAAAAGCAAATACCCCATGCTCCTACGGTCCGCTTATCGAGGAATAGAAAGGAAGGACCCGGGGCCAGAGCAAGTTGGGTTGGGGCATAGTGGCACTCTTATTGTCAATGTGGATAGGAGTCTCAATATAATTGAATCCATAATCTAACATCTGGTTTTGAATCCATAGTAGCCGAGCACAACAACTAATAACAACAATTAATAACAACAATGTATTCAGCTTTAGCAGTTGATGTTGAGACACAAGATTACTTCTTGCATTGCCATAAGGTTATCTTTCCACTAAGAAATTGACATCCTCCCGATGTTAATTTCTTGTTGATGTTGAAACCGCCATAGTCACTATCAGTGTAGCCATAGAGATTGAAGTTGTTGTTCCTTGGATACCAGAGACCCAATTTAGGTGCTCCTTTGAGGTATCTAAGGTTTCTCTTGGTATCAACTAGGTGAGACACCTTTGGAGCAGCCTAATATCTTGCCCAGATGCAGGTTGAAAACATGATATCAAGTCTATTTGCTGTGAGATACATCAAAGATCCAATGATTGCCCAATATTGATGTTGATTTGTATCCTCCCCTTTAGAGTCAGGACAAAGATTGTGATTTCTTGGTATAGGAGTCTTTGTTGGCTTGCAATCTTTCATATCAAATCTTTCTAAGATTTCTTGAACATACTTACATTGATTGATAAAGAACCCTTCTTTCATCTATTTTACCTGAATTCCAAGGAAAAAGTCCATTTTCCCCATGGAACTTATCTTAAACTTCTCCTTCATAATGCTCTCAATGTCTTTACCCATTTAGTCATTCGAGGAACCAAATATGATGTCATCAACATAGACTTATAGGAGCAAAATCTCTTTCCTGGACTTTATTATGAATAAAGTCTTGTCACTCGTAGCTCTAGTGTAACCACTCTTTAGGAGAAACTGAGATAGAGTTTCATACCACAGCTTAGGTGCTTGGTGCAACCCATAAGGAGCTTTATCCAATTTGCACACATAGTTAAGGTGTTGTGGGTTTTCAAATCCTAGAGATTGGCACACATCGACTTCCCTATCTATATCCCCATACATAAAGGCACAGTTGTCATCAAGCTGATAGACTGTAAAGTTCTAGGATGTTGCATAAGCAAGAAAGATCCTCACTGCCTCAAGTCTTGCAACAGGTGCAAAGACATTAGTGTAATCAGTTCCATCCTCTTATGTGTACCCTTTAACTACCAGTCTTGCCTTTTTCTTGATAATTAAGCCTCCATTATCTCTCTTTTTTCTGAACACCCACTTTGTACTATGGGTACTTGATCGGATGGTAGTGGACATAGGTTCCAAACCTTTTATCTCTTGAATTGAAGTAGTTCCTCTTGCATTGATTTAACCCATTAGTATCTTTCAAGGCTTCTTCTACCTTCTTTGGCTCCATTTGTGATATGAAACATGAGTACAAGTAGACATTCCCATTATGAGTTTGTTCCCTTGTTCTCACGCCTTGAGAAACATCTCCAATGATGTTAGTAGCTAGGTGAGTGTTATGAATCCTGAGCCTAGGAATTACATCCAGTTGCATGGATAGATCCAAATTGGAAAGATTTTGCTGAGTGACATAAACACTTGGTCTAGCTGATGTTTAACATTCATTCAATGAGTACTGATTGAATGAGGAGAGACAACATCAATATTAGTTGGTTGTGGAGTAATATTAACAGTTGCCTCTTCCTTTAAAATGTTGCTTCCATCAACTTGGTGTTGTACATTGTAACGATATGAGTGTTGAGGCACACTTTATTGACAATGTGTTGAAGCTCCACCAGGTTCTAAGATAGTTATACTGTCAGATCTTCTAATTGTGGGAGTTTTATTTTTAGCATTTCTTGAAGAACTTGGGAGAGGTCTGGGTAACTCAATAGTTGGTCATCATTAAAATCACTTTGAGTACCTATTCCAGCTGAAACATTCTCACAAGAAGGTTTAGAATAGTTGCAAACAATTCTGAATCAAAGATATGATCAGGTCCATTCCCCTAACACAAGGAGTGTGCTCATTAACAACAATGTTAGATGATTCCTCAAATTGTTGATTTTTAATGTTGTAAACTTTATAGGCAATAGAGTTGGAGGAATATCGAACAAAGGTAGTATCATCTAACTTTTTAGAAAATTTTGCCAAATTGTCTTTTGTGTTAAGTATGGTACACATGCTGCCAAAGGACCTAAGAAAGCAATGAACAGTGGCCTCTTGTTCCGTAGCTCATAACGGGTCTTTCCAGGTTGGTTAACTACAAGAACTTTGTTCTACACATAACATGTAGTTCTGACTTCTACCGAAAATGTTTGAGGCGGGTTTGAATTAGCTAACATGGTTTGAGCATCCTCAATAAGTGTCCTATTTCTCCTCTCAGCAACACCATTTTGTTAAGGAGTTCTAGGATCACTATATTGTCTGGCAATCCATTTTGAGTTACAGAATGAGTCAAGAACTTGATTCTTATATTTAGTCACTTGATAAATTTTAATAATTTTAACCTTATGATCAATTTGATTTTCTATTTTAAGAATAAAAGATTTTAAGTTTTAGTAGTTTCATCTTTAGTTCTTAAAAAGATACCCATGTAAATCTAGTAGAATGAGCAACGATCACAAGGCTGAATGATTTTCTTCCAATGCTCATTATACTTGTGGGACCAAATAAATCCATGTGCAATGGGTGTAATGAAATGGTGATAGAGTTTACTACTTTGGATTTATGAGATGTTCTATGTTGATTTCCTTTCAGACATGTAACGTAGTAATCTTTGCAGAAAAAATCCTTAATAGGCAAACCATATACCAACTTATTTTTAACCAATTAATTCTTGATTTTAAAATTTGCATGATGCATTCGTTTATGCCACAGATTTGACTCATCACCATCAACTTTGGAAAGAAATCATGATACTTCACCCAATGGGGAAGCATTGTTCATATCCAGCCTGTACATATCCCTTTTCCTCGGAGATTAAGATGCACCAATTCCTACGGAATTGTCATCGTAGGTTTAAGGATAATGCACTTATGTTTAGTGAAAACCATTTGGTGCTTTTGGTCATAGAATTAGGAAATACATAAATGATTGTGTTCAAGTTGCTTGACAAAGTTTACTTTGTCGACTCTTAACTTGCCGTTGGATACCCTTCCTTAGCTAGGATTGTATCCTCAAGCCTCACCTTCAAATAAATAGGACATCTATCAAAAATTTTAAATTGTTGAAAAAGGGATTTGTTCCAGTCATGTGCCTGGAGCATCCAGTATCTACAATTCACACATTGTTATTCATGTCATGCCGATGTCCCTACACATAAGGTGAAAAACTTAGTTATTATTGGAAACCCAAGCCTTGTTGGTCTTGGGCTTTTCCAATGATGAGGATATAACTGAACCAAAGTGTATGCATGTGGGTTAAATAGATGTTTGTGAAGAAAAGGTTTGGGCTTCAGCATCTTGTTTAATTGTAACACCCGGATATTTATTATTTTGAAGCCGGTGAAGAAAGTAAAGAAAATAAAGTCCAAAAGTCGAAGGACCAAACTCGCCAACGAAGAAAAGTTGGGAAATGTGGTGATATATGTAGGGAGAGGGCAGCCCACTCTCCCCACACTCACATTTCAGCTCACAAAGAGAAGAATAGAGAGAAAGAGGAGAAAAAGAGGAAAAAGTGTTGGTTCGGGTCGATTCGGGTCGCCAAAATCGTCGTGAAGCAAGCCGAATCAAAGCTCTTGTCATTGTGCTCGTTTAGGTGAGTTCTAGGACCCCTCTTTTACTTGTTTTCAAACGATTTGGGGCTGGAAAACATCTGAAATCGAGTTTTTCGTATGTGTGTAAGTTGACCCGTTTATGTATGTGAATGTGTATGTATGATGCATTTGTGGCTTGATTTCTTGCTTGGTTGTGCTTGAATGATGTTATGGTATGCATCCCTAAGGTTTAGGATGGTAGATTTAGGCTTAAAATGGGTTTAGATGAGTTTGGGGCCGAAAACCCTCAGCTGCAGTCGAGACGACCTGCATTCTGCATCAGTTAGGGCTAGGCGACTGACTGGAGGCCGAATGGAGGCCATACGACCGATTAGGGTGCGATTGGGGTCCATTCGCACGATTGGGGTTCATTCGCACGACTGGAGGGCTAGTCGCGTGGTGTCATGCGACTGAAGGTCCATTCGCACGACTGAAGGTCCAGTCGCATAGTGTTCATCCGCATTGTCCCTTCGCACGACTGGATGTTCATTCGCATAGGTGTTCATCCGTATTAGTTCAATCACATGATGTTCAGTCGCATGGAGGCCTGCGACTCAAGGGTGTCCATACGCCCGAATAGGCTGTTGAACCCGAGAAGGTGTAGATTAACTTCTGACCTTCGGGGGAAAGCACAAATGTAAGTGTTGATGTAAAGGTTCCCATAAGAGTTTTTAAGATGACGATCGAGGTCTTAGAAAGCATGTTGGTATGATGATGATGATGATGTTGCACTTTATGTATGTATGATGTTGCCCTGTATGATTTGATGTTGATGCATGTTTATGTTCCTTAATATGATGTATAGTATCTTCCTGTGGCTTTACTTGTTATGATGAATGAACGAAGTATTATGTAACGTAAAGTGAAAGATAAAGGAAGAGGAACATGATGAACGAATGAAACGTCTTGCACACATCGGATACGGGGTCCCTCTTGGTGATTGACCCCAAATGTAGAACCTCTACCGCTCACCCCTAGTACTGTGGCATACGTTAGCTGTCATTCGTTGACTTCGGCCCAGTAGCTAAGACTGACGGTTACTCCTAGTACCGCGGCATACGTTTAGCTGTCATTCGTTGACTTCGGCCCGGTAGCTACGACTAACCGGGGTGTAGCACATGGTATTGGTTCGGGATGATGTCCGATGCGCAAGTAAGGTAATGAAAGAAGGAATGAACGAATGAGGAAGATAATAATGATATTATCTATGTGTACGCATGATGTGTGATCATGTAAAAGTACGAACGGTTTTATATGAAAGTAAAGTATGTTTTATTTAGAAAACTAGAACTCACTCAGCAACGCTGACTTTGATGTGTTTCTAGTTGGCAGGTAATGATTGCTGAGGATGGCACGGGAGACTACTCAGCTCTTTTGGGATGGCATTCTTTTGATTAATGTTTTTGCATTGTAATGCGAACAAATGATTTTTGTAATGAATGTTGTATTAGTATGCAAAAGCATTTACATGGAAATGAAAGTTGGTTTTAGTTTTCCGCTGCGATTTATAAATACAAATGTAATTATATGTTTTATTTGCGATGAGAACCCAGCTGTAAGCGTCCCGGGAACGGGGCCTTACAAGTTGGTATCAAAGCCCAAGTTTCAGTGAAATGGGTAAATTTTCAAAATAACCTGATCTTAAACTGAGAATGGACGGAAGGGAATGGGATGCCAAACTGAGTAGCTGCGTGCCATCAGGTATTTTCGTAAAGTTAACCGTTTTTATGTGCGCATGGTATGTGTTATGTGTTATATGTAGATTTAAATACTGATGTAGTCAAGACAGGTAATACTTGGGGTATGAAGAGTAAAGTAAGTGGCTAATCACAACTGGCCACTGTAATTAGGGACTTACTATACTTGACATAAACTGAGTTGTTCCCTTGAATGACCGTGTTGGTGTTTGAATCTTTCAGTGTGCGTGTGATGGCCGGAGGTAGATCTTCGAAAGCTTCTAGGGGTGGAGGTCACGGTGTTGAACGCGCGACCTAAGAGAGGGACCCAGAGTTGAGAGGGTGGTTCATGAAGAACCAGAGACCCCTCATCCGAGGGTGGCGAAGAAAGCGCCAATCTGAGAGCCTCAGTAAAAGAGGCTGTTGTAGAAGAAGTACATCAGGTCATGCAGACGATCTTACCGTTTGTGGTGACCGAAGTTATTAAGGCTGTACGAGAAGGGGAAAGGAAAGAAAGAAACAGATCCTCTGGAGGACGGGAACAACCAGAGCCGGAAACGGTTCTATCTGATGATGATGAGGAGGAGGAAGAGCCTGTGCATGAAACGGCACGAGGATGTAATTATGGGGCTTTTATGAGATGCAAGCCCCCTACTTTTCATGGAAACGGCACCGCTGCAGCCGCTCACCGGTGGGTGAGGGAAATGGAAGCTGTTCTCGATATCAGCGAGTGTCGAGAGGACCAAAAGGTGAAGTTTGCTACCCACTCTTTTGTGGATTCAGCTCTGTGCTGGTGGGACAACATTGTCCAAGCTGAGGGTAGTAGAGCCATTGGGAAAATGAAATGGCCTGAGCTGAGAAGGTTGGTGATTGAGGAATTTTGTCCTCATCGGGAAATGGACAAGTTGGAAAGGGAGTTTTTATAGTTGGAGGCTGGAACCATGACACACCAGCAGTATACCACCAAGTTTAATGAAATGGCACGGCTTGTGCCTGATCAGGTGACGCCTCTGTCTCGGAAAATTAAGAGGTACATTCAGGGTTTACCGGTGGATGTTCGTCGGCATATGATCGCCGCCCGGCCAAGCACGTTTAGGTCAGCGGTTGATTTGGCAGGGAGGCTGTATGATGAGCGGGAGGTGGTGGTGACTGAAGCAAGTAAGAAGGGTGGTGGTGATCGGAACTGGAACGGGAAACGGTTTGGTCGGGTGATGCCCCGATGGGTAACAAAAAGGCACGGGTGGATGAGCGCCGTGTGGTCACATCAAGTGCGGGGTCGAAAAGGTGTGGCAAGTGTGGAAGGGAGCACAGCGGGGAATGTAGGTTTGGGTCAAACTTGTGCTTCAAGTGTGGGAAGACAGGGCATATGGCGAAGGATTGCATGTTGAGCAAATGTTTTAACTGTGGGGAAACTGGTCATATGAGTAGAGATTGTAAGAAGTCGAGGACTGAGGGTTCAGGGGTGAAGAAGACGGGAAGTGATGGACCGAGGGCGAGCGCCAGGGCGTTCACCATGACACAGGAGGAGGCTAGGACGGACCCTGACGTTGTGTCCGGTACGTTTCAAGTGAACCAGACTTTAGCTTCTGTGTTATTTGATTCGGGTGCTAGTAAGAGTTTTATTTCTGCTGCTTTCTGTGCTAAGCTGCCTGTTAGTAGTAGACGTGTTGATGCGCCCTTTGATGTAGAAACTGCCATAGGTAGTCTACCAGGATTTCTGAGATGATAGAGAATTGTGATGTGGAACTTGAGGGTCATAAGTTTCCTGTTAGACCGTTTGTGATGACCTTGGGTGGTTTCGATTTGGTTCTTGGGATGGATTGGTTGGCGGACTTTGAGGCGAACATTGTGTGTCGCAAGAAGATGGTTCGGTTGACAGCGCCTGACAGAAGTTTGGTAACGGTTTATGGTGATCGGTTACTACGATTCCGAAGGTGATCTCAATGGCGGTGGCGGGAAAGTGTATGAGGCGTGGATGTAGCGCCTACTTGGCTTATGTAAAGGATGTGGATACACCAACACCACAACTAGCTGATGTACCAGTTGTGTGTGACTTTCCAGACGTGTTCCCAGAAGACTTATAGGTGTGCACCTGACAGAGAGATTGAATTTCAGATTGATCTGATACCAGGTGCCCAACCTGTTGCCAAGGCACCATATCGGTTGGCTCCACCCGAGATGAAAGAGTTGATGGAGCAGTTGCGAGAGCTGCTTGATAAGGGGTTCATTAGACCGAGTATCTCTCCTTGGGGTGCTCCGGTCCTATTTGTAAAGAGAAGGATGGTAGTATGAGGATGTGCATTGACTACCGCGAACTGAACAAGTTGACAGTGAAGAACCGCTACCCCTTACCGAGGATAGATGATTTGTTCGATCCAGCTTCAGGTGCTAGTTGGTTCTCGAGATAGATCTTCGATCTGGTTATCATCAGTTGAAGGTGAAGGGCAAGATATCCCTAAAACAGCTTTCCGTACGCGCTATGGTCATTACGAGTTTCTTGTCATGTCCTTTGGTTTGACCAAGCGCCAGCTGCTTTTATGGATCTGATGAACCGTGTGTGTCGGCCTATGTTGGATAAATCAGTGATTGTATTTATTGATGATATCCTGATTTATTCAAAGAGCGAGATTGAGCATGCCGGTCACATTCAAGAGGTTCTAGAGACGTTGAGAAGGGAGAAATTGTATGCTAAATTCTTCAAGTGCGCATTTTGGTTGCGCGAAGTTCAGTTTTTTGGTCATGTGGTGAATCCTGATGGGATTATGGTTGACCCGGCGAAGGTGGAGGCGGTTATGCAATGGAAGTCACCAAAGACGCCATCCGAGATCCGTAGTTTCTTGGGCTTGGCGGGCTACTATAGAAGATTCATCCAAGACTTCTCTAAGATTGCTTCTCCACTAACTAAGTTGACCCGAAAGGATGTGAAATTTGTATGGGGTCAAGCTCAAGAGAAGGCGTTCGAAGAGCTGAAAGCAAGACTGACTCAAGCTCCTGTTCTGTCATTACCCGATGGAAGCGAAGATTTGGTGTTTATTCTGATGCTTCCTACTCAGGGTTGGGGTGTGTGTTAATGCAGAGAGGGAAGGTTATAGCCTATGCATCTCGACAGTTAAAGGTTCATGAGGTCAATTATCCTACTCATGACTTGGAGCTAGCAGCCGTGGTCTTTGCATTGAAGATCTGGAGGCACTATCTCTACGGGACGAAGTGCACCATATTTACCGATCATAAGAGCTTGAAGTACTTCTTCGAGCAAAAGGATCTGAACATGAGGCAGAGGAGATGGTTGGAACTTATAAAGGATTATGATTGTGAGATTCATTACCATCCAGGCAAGCTAATGTGGTGGCGGATGCCCTTAGCCGGAAGGAAAGGCCCGAACCGATTCGGGTGAAAGCTTATCAATTAATCATGACCTCCGATGTGATGAAGCAAGTTAAGGAGTTTCAAGATGAGGCATTGAAAGAAGATCATCTTAACTCGGAAAGAATGAGAGGTCTGGTTGGGTGAAAACACACTCGGTGTTAGAACTCGATTCGGCCGTGTGTGGATTCCTCGTTTTGGGGATCTACGGTGAAGATAATGGATGAAGCCCACAAGACTCGATACTCCATTCATCCTGGTGCCACGAAAATGTACCATGACATGAAGAAAGATTATTGGTGGCCGGGTATGAAGCGCGACGTGGTGGAGTATGTGAGTAAGTGCCTTACTTGGTTACAGGTGAAGGCAGAGCATCAAAAGCCGTATGGGAAGATACAACCTTTGGATATACCGGAATGGAAATGGGAGCACATCACCATGGACTTCATTACGAAGCTACCCCGCGTACCCCGAAAGGGTACGATGCCATATGGGTGATAGTTGATCGTCTGACGAAGAGCGCTCATTTTCTACCGATCCACGAGACGTATTCATCTGAGAGGTTGGCTGATCTGTTCATCAAGGAAATTGTAATTTGTCATGGTGTGCCGGTGTCTATTGTGTATGATCGTGACACTCGGTTTACATCTAAATTTTGGAAGAAATTCCACGATGCTATGGGGACGAGGTTACATATTAGCACGGCTTATCATACCCAGACTGATGGTCAGTCAGAAAGGACCATTCAGACACTGGAAGACATGCTCTGGGCATGTGTGATCGATTTTGGTGGAAGTTGGGATGACCACCTGCCGTTAGCTGAATTCTCATACAACAACAACTATCATGCCAGTATTGGTATGCCACCATATGAGATGCTATACGGTAGGAGATGCAGAACACCCGTTTGTTGGGGTGATATTGGTCAGAAGGAATTGGGGAGCGTCGAGGTAATCGAGGCTACGACAGAGAAGCTTGAAAAGATTAAAGCCTTCATGAAGGCAGCCAAGGATAGACAGAAGTCGTATGCCGATAAGCGACGTAGGCCAATTGAGTTCCAGGTGGGTGATCGGGTTATGCTGAAGGTCTCACCTTGGAAGGGAATTATCAGATTCATAAAGCGGGGCAAGTTGAGCCCAAGATATATAGGCCCTTTCCGAATCATTGCTCGAGTAAGGGAGGTGGCCTATAGATTGGAGTTGCCAGATGAGTTAAGTGGGATTCATTCGACATTCCATGTATCTCATCTGATAAAGTGTATAGCTGATGAAGACATGATTGTTCCATTGGAAGACATTGAAATAGATGAAAGGCTCAATTATGTGGAGCAACCGGTGGCAATCATCGATCGTAAAGAAAAGAGGCTAAGGAATAAAGTGGTTCCTCTTGTGCGTGTACAGTGGAAGCACAGGAAGGGATCCGAGTCAACGTGGGAGACTGAAGAAGAAATGAGACACATTATCCACGTTTGTTCGACGAATAACAGGTTTCGGGGATGAAACCTATTTAAGGGGGTGGACTTGTAACACCCGATATTTATTATTTTGAAGCCGGTGAAGAAAGAAAAGAAAATAAAGTCCAAAAGTCGAGGGACCAAACTCGCCAACGAAGAAAAGTTGGGAAATGTGGTGATATATGTAGGGAGAGGGCAGCCCACTCTCCCCACACTCACATTTCAGCTCACAAAGAGAAGAATAGAGAGAAAGAGGAGAAAAAGAGGAAAAAGTGTTGGTTCGGGTCGATTCGGGTCGCCAAAATCGTCGTGAAGCATGCCGAATCGAAGCTATTGTCATTGTGCTCGTTTAGGTGAGTTCTAGGACCCCTCTTTTACTTGTTTTCAAACGATTTGGGGCTGGAAAACATCTGAAATCTAGTTTTTCGTATGTGTGTAAGTTGACCCGTTTGTGTATGTGAATGTGTATGTATGATGCGTTTGTGGCTTGATTTCTTGCTTGGTTGTGCTTGAATGATGTTATGGTATGCATCCCTAAGGTTTAGGATGGTCGATTTAGGCTTAAAATGGGTTTAGATGAGTTTGGGGGCCGAAAACCCTCGGCTGCAGTCGGGACGAACTGCATTCTGCATCAGTTAGGGCTAGGCGACCGACTGGAGGCCGAATGGAGGCCATACGGCCGATTAGGGTGCGATTGGGGTCCATTCGCACGATTGGGGTTCATTCGCACGACTGGAGGGCCAGTCGCGTGGGTGTCATGCGACTGAAGGTCCATTCGCATGACTTAAGGTCCAGTCGCATAGGTGTTCATCCGCATTGTCCCTTCGCACGACTGGATGTTCATTCGCATAGGTGTTCATCCGTATTAGTTCAATCGCATGATGTTCAATCGCATGGAGGCCATGCGACTGAAGGGTGTCCATACGCCCGAATAGGGCTGTTGAACCCGAGGAAGGTGTAGATTAACTTCTGACCTTCGGGGGAAAGCGCAGATGTAAGTGTTGATGTAAAGGTTCCCATAAGAGTTTTTAAGATGACGATCGAGGTCTTAGAAAGCATGTTGGGCATGATGAGGATGATGATGATGTTGCACTTTATGTATGTATGATGTTGCCCTGTATGATTTGATGTTGATGCATGTTTATGTTCCTTAATGTGATGTATAGTATCTTTCCTGTGGCTTTACTTGTTATGATGAATGAACGAAGTATTATGTAACGTAAAGTGAAAGATAAAGGAAGAGGAACATGATGAACGAATGAAACGTCTTGCACACATCGGATACGGGGTCCCTCTTGGTGATTGACCCCAAATGTAGAACCTCTACCGCTCACCCCTAGTACTGTGGCATACGTTTAGCTGTCATTCGTTGACTTCGGCCCAGTAGCTAAGACTGACGGTTACTCCTAGTACCGCGGCATACGTTTAGCTGTCATTCGTTGACTTCGGCCCGGTAGCTACGACTAACCGGGGTGTAGCACATGGTATTGGTTCGGGATGATGTCCGATGCGCAAGTAAGGTAATGAAAGAAGGAATGAACGAATGAGGAAGATAATAATGATATTATCTATGTGTACATATGATGTGTGATCATGTAAAAGTACAAACGGTTTTATATGAAAGTAAAGTATGTTTTATTTAGAAAACTAGAACTCACTCAGCAACGCTGACTTTGATGTGTTTCTAGTTGGCAGGTAATGATTGCTGAGGATGGCACGGGCGACTACTCAGCTCTTTTGGGATGGCATTCTTTTGATTAATGTTTTTGCATTGTAATGCGAACAACGATTTTTGTAATGAATGTTGTATTAGTATGCAAAAGCATTTACATGGAAATGAAAGTTGGTTTTAGTTTTCCGCTGCGATTTATTAAATACAAATGTAATTATATGTTTTATGTGCGATGAGAACCCAGCTGTAAGCGTCCCGGGAACGGGGCCTTACATTAATCTTCCATATTATCCCTTGGCTGATCAATGTAGATCAGCTTGATGAAGCTTAAGCAGCATGGCATACTTCCGAGGTTTCTTTCTTCTCCAATGAAGCTTTCCTCACATTTTCATCCAAAGAAGTCTTCTATTCGGAATGTTTCAAAGGAACTCTTTTGTTCTTCTAATATTTATTTGGCTTATCTTCTAAAGCTATTTTCCCTTCGGAAGAATGAGTTTCTTCCGAAAGCAACTTTTCTTCCAAAATTCTTTCCTTTCCACATAACTTGGACCATGTGATAGGGTCTAGCTGTGAAACCCTCCTTCACTCCTTCTTTCTTAACATTATTTGCATAATGTGTGATTGAAGGATTGTAGTAACCATCTTTAGCCATATGGTTTTGCAGACCATACATTATGCATGCAATGTTAACCTTTGTGGGATGTGAAGACTGTTGTTTCTTGCTCTTCTTGTCTTCATCAAGTTTCTGATCCTTCAATAGGACATGAGTGCTAGTACTACACTCCTTTCCAGGATCAAAGCTTCCAACCACCTTGAATCTGACTGAAATGACCACACCCTTTTGTTATGGGTATATCTTCAGCTCGGATTCAGTTGGTAGTTTTTCTGGCAGCCTTAGCCTTGTTTCTTCTGTCTTTGGTGGTTAATGGTTGATCATCACTGGTGGGAATGGGTTGATTTACTTGGTCCTTACCTGTTATGGTTTCCATAGTTGCATCACTCTTCACCTTAAGAGGTAGGGGGTCAACAGTTGGAACCACTTGCTCTTTAGTTGCAAGGTTTAATGAAAGGCTGATGCACTCAAAACAACCCAAGTCCTTCTTGCATAAATGCACGTAGTGCAAGTAGAAGTTGCTTTAGAAGTTTCATATTATACACTAGAAAATATTCTAAGTATGAGATCTTCCGAAGCCAAGACCAACATCTTCTAAAGCCAAAAGTGAAGTGTTTTGAAGCTTCAAAGACCAAGTCTTTTGAAGCCAATGAAGTGAAGATAGATTTCTTCCAAAGACCTTTAATACATGCTTTATCTGATGTACATTTCTATCAGGACCATGTACGTAGGGAATACTAACTGATTTTGCGTTTATACCGAGTCAAATAGTGCGGAATCCGATTTGATTGGCGATCCAATCATTGATAACGCTAACCCGATCAATATAAGAATAAACTAAACGTTATGAACGAATAGGAATCGACCAGGAACGAACTATGAACTGGCTTTCTAGGAAGTTCTAGATGGCTAAGGTTCGTGAAAATATCAAGTGTTCTTCAATTGTTATGTTTTCCACAAATTAAGTGGTATTTATAGGTTAGGGGCTTCCATTTGTACGACTGGACCATTAGCATGGTTTAGTCGTGCGACTGGATCATGCGATTGATCCATATGCAAGACTGAAGGTTCAGTCGTGCGACTGAGTCAATCTTATGTCTCAATCATACGACTGATCCAGTCTCCTGGTGAATGAGCGGGTGAATGGTTCAGTCGGCTGACTGATCTCATTTCCATCACTCATTCGGCCGAATGAGTCATTCGAACCACTCAATCGCACGATTGAAGTTCATCCGTGTGTCCATTCGCATGACTCACTATTTAATCAACTGAAGTACGAATTCGGACCAAAACTCAGAGTTAGACGTCGTGTTTTGGTTTTTTCGACTCGCAATCACATACTAATAACCTAATAACGTTAATTTTAACATTTTACATGGTTAGGTTAGGTTATTTGTCCATTAAGTGGTTCGGTTCTTGTGTGGGTCGACATTCTCAAATTAGGGCACCATTTTATCAGATTTCGGTGAGATTCCAACCCATTGTACGTGCTTAATCACTCATAAATGTCAGAAGATCAACAGAAATCAGAATTTTTGGTCTAAGGAAATTTGGGCAGCGTAACGGTAATCTGTGCGAAATGAGGGTGATTAGGGGGTGATGAGTTGAATGCGATTGACTATGGCCCTATTTATACTTAATCTGATTTTATTCGGCCGACTGGACCCATTCGATCTGTTCATTCGGGCGAATGGACCTAAGTCGTGCGATTGGCTCAATTGACTACATTCAGTCGGCCGACTGGACTTCAGTCGAGCGACTGACTCATTCGCACACTCTCATTCGGTCGAATGGTTCATTCTGAAAGCCATTCGGGTGAATGGCCCATACTCATATGCCATTCAGCTGTTTAGTGCATGAGTATGGTTCATTCGCACGGTTGGTCCATACTCATGGTCCATTCGTGCGATTAGATCATACTCATGATTTTGACTTTATGACCATTTCTTACATAACCCAGTTTACACTTTTGATTTAACATTATGAACATTTGATTATCTCAGGCATGATCATTTTAACTCAAAAACCTTTTGATCACCTCTGACGTGATCCTTTTAGATAAATTTGTCACCTTAGATGTGAGTATTTATACCTTTGAAAACACGTATAGTCACCACAGACGTGACCCTTTTAGATGATTAACTCCCTTACAGAATTCCAAAACATAGTCCGATATCAAACAAACTGAATTTGACTAAATATAAACAAAGTAAAAGACTTAATTTAAATACAAAACTAAAATTTGTTTTTGACTTTTTGTGTGAGGTGTAAATCCTTAGATAGATATCTAATTGATTCGGTTTCGGAATAGGTAGCTTCAATCACTTTTGACCATAACTGGACCAATCCAATTTGGAATCCTACAGGCAGTCAAATCATTTGGGACATGTTATCATCACCTTTTGATGCCCAATTCTTGTTTTCCATCTAGAGTCATTAGCAAGTTTAGGAAATCATACTAGTACTATTAGATCCCACCTTGATTTGGACTTTAAAGAATTGCAACCACGATGATTGTTAGTATACTGGTGCTTTTAAATCCATACACAGACTTTTGACATAGATTGGTGACAGTTTAGGTTTGATTATTTCAACAGGCATTTGTGGATCCCACACTTATATGGTAATCAACACTCTTCAGGAGATTTTTGAGCGGCCTCACGGTAATTTTCAAGAAGAAACTATTATTAGAACTTTCAGAGAGAAGCCAAGCCTCAGGTTAGTGCCACCGCATAGCAGAGAGGCGGCAAACAACAAATAAATCTAGAATATATAGGTTATGCTTATCCTCAGGTCAGTGCCACCGCACAGCAGAGAGGCACATAACCTATCTTCTTGTTTGAGCATTTTACATCTTTATGCACAGTTCTCACCAACAACATAAGTTATTAGTTTCATTGCTTTTGCTCATGTTTTGGTCTTACGCACATATTTGTGGTGTTTAGTCTGCTCGTCACCCCTTATTGGAATTTGTTGATTGTGTTAACCAGAGATAAGGTGTTAACCCACAGCTTGTTGAACAACTTAGTTTGTTCTTGATATCAACAATAAGGTCTAATCATCTATTTTGTTGAATCTACCGACATATCATTTGTGGTCTAACAACCTCTAGGTCTACTTTCTTTGTGTTACCTTAGTAGTAGCTAGTTTTATTATCATCTTTCCTTTTATATTACCCAGACTACACAAACTTATACTTTGGACTTCGCATATTATTTTATTTAATCTTTTAAAGTCCCAAGTGATTTGTACCCGTGTGCTATCATTTTCCAAGGTCATTGAATCGGTATCAAAGATACGATCTACTTTCTATAGCCAACCTCTCCTTCTCCCTCATTTTTTTGTGAATGTTACTAACTGACCTATTCTCCGCCTAAAATTCTAAAACTGTAACTGATTTACACTTTTTAGGATTTTAATAGGCGATCGAATAACATTAATGTAATTAAAATACTTAAAATTAAACAAATAAATAAAGATAAGAAAAATAAAAAAATGGACAAGACTCATCGGACTACACATGATCATCATCGGGAATTACATCACTTTTCTTTTTAACGCCGTTGACCTCAAACAGATATAGAAAATGTGGTTTGTCAAAAGCCTTTGTATAGAGATTAGCGCCTTAAAAATTGGTATTTATTTTATTCACATCAATTAAGTTCTTTTCAAAGCAGTCACGTATAAAGTGATATTTTATACCGATGTGTTTGGTCTTAGGATGTTGGACCGGATTTTTAGTTAATGCAATTGTAGCAGAGTTATCACAAAAATAGGAGTAGACGAGAAATGCAAACCGTAGTCCCGCATTTGCTGTTGAATCCAAATGATTTTTGAACAGCAACTTGCAGAAGCAACGTATTCGGCTTCACAGGTTGACAATGCAACTGATGTCTGCTTCTTACACTTCCAGGTCACTAATCGCCTCCTAAAGAATCGACATCCCGCTGATGTAGACTTGTAGTTCATCTTCCAAACACCGTAATCCGAGTCATTATACGCTGTCAGCTCGAAGTCATCGTCATGAGAATACCATAACCCAAGTGTGCGAGTACCTTTCAGATAACGGAATATCCTTTTGACCCTTATTAGATGGTTAACTTTTGGCTTTGCCTGATATCTTGAACATAAGCACGTCACGTACATGATATCAGGTCTTGAGGCAGTGAGGTACATGAGAGATCTAATCATACCTCGGTACATAGTGTCATCGAGCAGATCACCATTCTCGTCGGGTGCTACATAGTGGTTTGTAGCAAGTGGAGTCCCAGCTGCAGAAGCGTTCTCCATGTCAACCGACTGAGGATATCTCCTACATACTTGGTCTGATGTAGAAAAATCCCTTTTAGTGTCTGATCCACCTGTAACCCGAGAAAGAATTTCATCTCTCCCATGGCACTCATCTCAAACTCAGCCTTCATTACTGCTTCAAACTCTTTACATAGATCTTCGTTCTTTGAACCGAAGATTATGTCATCGACATAGATTTGAACAAGCAGTAAATCTCCATCCTTTTCTTTTATGAACAATGTACAGTCAATGAAACCTCTGTGAAAACCTTGTTTCACAAGGTGAGTCGAGAGTTTCTTATACCAGGCTGGGTGCTTGATGAAGCCCATATAGAGCCTTGTCGAGTTTATAAACTCTGTTCCGATGATATGGGTCCTCAAATCCCTCGGGTTGACCATGAAGGAAAGCACTCTTCACATCAAGTTGATAAACTTCAATCTTCATATAGGATGCATAGGCAAGGAAGATACGGATTGCTTCCATTCTTGCCACGGGTGCAAACACTTCATTGTAGTCAATGCCCTCGACTTGTCAAAATCATTGTACAACAAGTCGAGCCTTGTTTTTGATGATCACGCCTTGATCATATTTCTTGCATTTCAAGACCCATTTAGTGCCAATTACCTTAGCACCTTTAGGTCTATCCACCAGAGTCCATACACCTAACTTCTTGAATTGAAGTTCTTCTTGCATGGCATTCATCCATGCCTCATCATTCAGGGCTTCACTAACATACTTTGGCTCAAACTAAGACACAAAGCAACGATATGCACCATCATGAATGTAACCCTTTTCCATCACTGAGGCATAATCAGCTGAATACAACTGATTTCTGGTCTACACTCCTCATCTCACATCTCCAATGACATTATCCAATGGATGATACACATTTAGTCGTGAACAGGAGTGGTTGGAACAACTACCTCAGAATCAAGATTATGAACATTTGGTTTAGTATCTAAGGCAGTAGCAGTCTAAGGTTCCAAAGACGTAGAGGCATCACTGTCGGATGCTTGTGGACTTACAGGAATAGGAACCTGTTCCTCCTGGTTGTTCTGATCAGTCTCCACAGCTTCTTCATCAGAGGAGGAGTCACTATCGTCAAGTGCCCCCTGAGTTGGTAGATGAATCGCCTTGTAGGCCAGATGATGTTGATTCCGGAGCTGGTGTGTTTAGAACATCATACATCATCTTTGTAGCTAACTCATCATCAAACGTGGAGAGTGATATGTTGAAGTAGTTGAAGAATCCATCATTGTCAAAAAAGGAGGCGGGTCCTTTTCCAGCAGGTGGTGTGGTGTATCTCAGAACATCAACATTACACCAGACTTCTACCTGACCCGTTGAGTTGTCGTAGACCCTCTTGTTCGGTATGTTGTATTCTAGAAAGATTCCATTCTCCTTGCAGGTCCTTGCAGTAAGCCTCCATCCACTGATTCTTGAATTCGGTTCCGTTGTCTGAGCGCACTTGACATACCTTCAGCTTGTATAGAGACTCCAGAGTAGTTACTAACTCTTTGAATGACTCAAATGTTTCTGATTTGGATTTCAGAAACATCACCCAAGTGAATCTTTAGTAGTCATGAGTAACTACATAGCACTACAGGTCGCCTGCAATGTTTCTTGTACTGACTAGACCGAACAGATCCATGTGAAGAAGTTCAAGAGGAAGTTCGACAGAGTGAACTTTCTTTTCCTTATGAGCCTTCTTCGTCTGTTTTCCCTTCTTGCACGCAACACATAAATCCAGAAGTTCGAAGTTTTTGACGTTAACTCCTCTCACTAGATCATTCTGGATCAAGTAATTCATCTTCTATGGATTAATGTGTCCCATTCTCCTATGCCAGGAGATGGATTCCTTCTCAGTAGCTTTTGACAAGAAGCACTGAACTTGATGATCCTTTGTGGATGCCTTTGATAGATCCAAGACATAAAGGTCCTTATATCTTGAGGCAGACAATAATACTTGATCCTCCAGGATGACTTCGTCCTTTTTCAGGACATAGCACTTCTTGTTGTCAAACACTACTTTAAAGTCTTTATCACAAATTTGAGAAATAGAAAGCAGGTTATTCAGAAGTTGTTAAACATAGTTTACCTTGTCAAACTTCACTTTCTGATTACCTACTTCTCCTTGAGCTGTGATGTACCCACCTTTGCTTCCAGCAAATGAAACATGCCCTTCTTTGATTTGTTTGACGTTTGATAAGAGGTCCCTGTTCCCTGTCATGTGCCTGGATGCTCCGCTATCTACAATCCACGTGTTAGTTTCAACACTATAGCGAACACCCTACACATTCAACGAAAATGTTAGTTCAAGTTAGGAACCCAAGCCTTCACTGGCTTGGGTCTCCCTGAGGCATCACACATCATAAACTCAACCCATTGACCTTTCGAGGGTGAGGGAAGCTCAGATGTCTGTTTGTTCTCATTTTAAAACTGAGGAGGATTTTTCCTTCCATAAGCCAAATTTGTGTAAGGCTTGTTTATGATATATAGATGACTGGATGATGGGTTGAACTTTGTGTTCCCTATCTCTTTTAGGAGGCATCACTGAGTTCCTCTTCAAAGAGCTAGGTTTTGGTTCAAAAAGTTCAACTTTCTTCCTCGGGGTCTGATAATAACGACAATGAGATGCAATGTGTCCGTACTCTTCACAATATAGCAGGATCCGCTTTCAACTTTACGATTTATTTGTTTTGTGGAGATGTAGGTGACACACGGGTGACCTTATCCTATTTGGACTTACACACCTCTTGCTTAGATGTAAAGTCTGGTTTGACAAGTTAATGCTTTACCTAGTTTTACATCTTTTACATTTTGTTTTCCTGGACTTTGACATGATTCATGTGATTTGTTAACAGTTTTTGTTTTAGGAATTAACTTATACTTATCCCGTACTCTCCAACTATGCAGGTTTTGTTTTAGGGAATTAACTTCTACTTCTAAAACTACTTTTTGCTTCTTAGTGTCCTCTAGGGAGTTGAGATAGTACCTAATGTCATTAGCTTGGTTAAAGGCTACAACTTCTGTTTCCCTAAGTTGTTTGTTCAAAAGGTCTATCTTTTCTTTATAACTATGCTTATTTTGTTTTAAAACTCTGTTAGCTTCAGTGCATAGTTCTAAGTCCTTTACTAAGTTATCATTATGACTAATAACCTAGCAAATTTTAAGTCAATGCATTCCCTAATTAATTACAATCAGAACAAGCATGATTATTAAACAGTTGGTCAGCAGTACTTACCTGAGCGGTTTTTGAAGAATCAGCCATCAATGCAGAATCTGATGTTTCTAGAGCTGGTGATTCTAACGTAGTGGTTTTCCCGTCTTCAGGCAGGTAGGTGACCACCTGTGCAGTTTCTTCTGATGTTGACATCGCAAGTTCGACTACTATATCTCCTTCACTGGTGGAATCGTCATCTATATCTTCCACACTAGCAATGTGGATTCTCCCGGTGAGACAAACCGAAAGCTCTAGTCCTATCCTTCATCCTCGTTAGCAGTCAAGGCTTTAGGATCCTTGCTTGATGTAGTAGGACTGCTAGTGGGTTTCTCCTGACGATTGAAGGTGGAGAAAGGATTCCCATTGCCAGTCTTCTTTGGCTTCACGCATTCCCTTTTGAAATGCTCTTTCTCACCATAGTTGAAACAGGTCACCTTTGATTTATCGAAGTGAAAGGTTGTGTCCTTAGTTGCAACCAAGTTCTGTCCGGTCTTTTTGACAAACTTAGCTCATCGGACAGCACTCGCTAAGGCCCACATAATGTCCATCCGTTCCAACTCAGTCTCGTCCACCTACTCGTAGTCATTATCAGCCAGGTGGTAGTTCCCTATCTTTCCATCAATTAGTCCATCATAGAGTGGACTACTGCAGCTAAAAGATCCATGTGCTCTTTTGCCACCTCAACTGTCACATTTCCGAAGTTTGCGGTCTTCAACTTTGCTGCATTGGCTTCGGGTACCACATGTGGGTACCAGACAACCCTAACACTTTTGTCCACGAAGTAGATGCTTGAGCAGGACCAGCTGAGCTTGACACAAAGGCAGTCTACAGTGGTGCTCCTGATGTCTTTGCCTAAGGAGTCACCTTATAGAGTGCAAGATTCTAATCACAATTAGACTTTTAGGCTCTATACTTCATCCTTAGCTCTTCCTCTCTCAGTTTCAGAATGAAGTCATTGATATCTAACTTCCTTAGCATACCATTCTATATGAGATTTAAGACAAAGGAAGCCCATTTCTCCGATAATCCATCAGCAAAGTTGGACACTTTATCTTCCATTGACGTCGTTACCCCATGAGTGTGCATCTCACTCATCAAGTGATAGAATCTATCGATCACGTCATCCAGGCTTTCCTTGCCCATTTAAGAGAAGTTGTCAAAATTCTTCAAAGCCTTAGCTATTATGGCCTTGAGGATGATGCTTTCCATCATACCTCTTCTCCAACGCATCCTATAATTTCTTTGCTTGTGTATACTACGAGAATTGATGGAAGATATCCTTCAGAATTGTTGGACCAAAAGAACCAACGAGCCTGATCAGAAAAAACTCCAAGTCCCACAGACATTACAACTGCTGAAGAAGATCACAACAGCTGAAGACATCAGCTGATTACAAGGTCTGAAGACAAAGTCTGACAAGATCTGAAGATTTCTACTCAAGACAAGTCTGAAAGTGAAGTACAGAAGACAAAGTCTTAAGCTATCAGCTGAAGACAACGTCTGAAATAAAAGTCTGAAGAACAAAGACTGAAGAGAAAGACTGAAGACCAGAGTGATCAGTAGTTGTCACAACACAGCTGAAGTTATTAACTTCAGTAGTTATGATGGTTTTTCTTTTCAGTACTTGTAATTTACCTTTTAGTAGTTTATAGTTTCAGTAGTTTTAGTTCAGTAGTTTTATGTTATTGTACTTAGTATTCTCTGAGATGTGATCAGTTGTTGACAACATTCTTAGTAGTTTGCATAGTTTTAGTTGTTTGTATAATTCTGTTAGATGTCACTATCAAGTGACATCAGCAGACGTAACATTCCTTATATAAGGAATGTTGACCTAATTGTAACGTGTGACTTTCAGCCACCACGAAAGCATTTGAATGAATTATTCCTTTTGCAGAATTCTCTCTCTCTTTATAACCGTGTACTATTCCATTGAATATCAATTGAGTTCTTGCTAAAGTGTCTAATTCATTGTTCGAATTCCGCTGCAATCTACTCTAATTAATCAAACTTAAATCACTGACACTAACAAATAGTATCAGAGCTGGTTAATCATTGATCGATCTAACAATTGATCATTGAATCTACTTTTTCGATATCTAAGTTTGATCGATTTAGCATATTTGCAAGAATTTGTTATAGAGATTGAATTTCTGCTGCTTTCGGTTATTTGCTTTGAGATTTCTCTTGGTTCGTATTGAGTTTGTTGTGTTTTGCGCTTAATCGGTTAAAACTTAATTGAATTTGATTGAATCTAGAATGAATACTCCTTCTAATGACCCACAATACTGGCTCCTCAACCAAGCCTTTGATGCTGGTTAGGATGAATATAACATATGGCAACGAAGAATGCTCCATCACCTGTCTGTTAACAATTCAGGTTGTTGGACATCTGTGGTACATGGTCCACACAAGCCTATGGTGAACAATCCGAAAACCAGCCAAATGGTTCCGAAGAAGAAGGAACAATACTCAGGTGAGGATCAAAAACTGTTTGAGATTGATGCTAAAGCCCATGGAATTCTGGCCATGGCACTGCTAAATGAAATCTATTCTGGGCTTATGCATCATGAAACTGCTCATGACCTCTGGAATGCATTGAAAGAACAATTTGGTGGAACAAATGAGGTCTTAGCAAACAATAGAGAAATCCTTGCCTAACAATATGAGACATTCTCTCATAGGAAGGGTGAGAAACTGACTCAACAGTTTGAGCGTTTTTCCTGTTTGGTCTCTGAGCTGAAAATGGTCAAACATAAATACACTAATAGCCAGATGAACAACAGATTCCTCAGATCACTGCCTGAGAGATGGGACACATATACCTTGTCCTACGCTCCAGTGCAAATCTGGATAGCCTATCTCTCACCCAACTCCATGGGAAATTCTTACATTTGAAAGAGAGAGATAGAGCAGAAAAGGAACCTGGCATCATCAGGAAAGCTCACTGATGACTTTGTACCAGGGAACACTGCCTTGGTTGGTCATGAGTCAGATATTGCTGCATCAGAAAGCCATTATGAGAGCATATAGATTTCTCTTCAAACATCATCATGTGTATCATCCTCAAGAGATCACCAAAAATCAGAAGATGAAATCAGTGTTGATAGCTCAGCAAATCATTTGCCTGATGGGTTAACTACTGATAAGCACATGAAGCTGAGAACTTCAGATGTTGTCCCTCAAAGTACCTCAAGTACTGAAGGGCAAGTCACAACATCTGAAAAGCATTTCAAATCAACTGAAATAAAAGGATTAACAACTGCTAAGGAATCTATCATATGGTCTTTCAGGACGGATAGAGAACAGCCGAAGAACAAGTCTTGAGTTGTTACAGATCCTTATGTACTTAACACAAGTATTGAAAGGAGGAAAGTACTGAATATCACACCTTCAGTAGTTTCCACTTCAGCAGTTGATCAATCCAAGATGAAGAATAAGCCATGTGACATATGTGGTAAATTCAATCATCTTTCTGATGAATGTTGGTACAAAAAGGGTTCCAAACTCAACAGAGATAAGCTCATTAAAATGCAGATGGATGAAATGAAAAATGAGTTTGAGACCAAGTTTGTACCACAGTCATCCCAAATTGATAAACCCAAGGCTTCACCCAAATCCAAAAAGAAGGATAGGGTTTATCATAAACAACTCATAGTGTTCCTCATGATAAAAATCAGATTAAGTCTGTGAATTTCAAGGAGGAAATGGTGGGCCACAAGAACTCATCAAAAACAAGTACTGATGTGTCACAAGAGCTAAAAGCTTTAGATACAAATCAGACACAACTTGTTATGATGGTTCAACATTTGTTGGGGAGAGTTAACCAACCAGATGCACCTGTGATCAAACCACTGAAAAGGTATTCCAAGCCCAAATCCAAGGAATCCATTTCAGCACCATCTCCACCTTCATCACCTGTTAATCATGAGAAACAAGTTATGGTTAAATCTGTTGATGAAAACAGACCCAAAACCACAAAGGTTTGGGTCTCAAAACCTAACTAGTTCCTTGTGATGAATGCAGGGTTCTTCAGCATGCCAAAGAAGCATCTGGTATGTAGACAGTGGAGGATCTATGCATATGACAGGGATCAGTTCTCTTTTTAATGACTACTCTCAAGGAAAGAAGGGATTTGTTTCATTTGGAAATGTTGCTAAGGGTTACATCATTGGAAAGGATACATGTCTAATGGAGAAATCAGATTTGATGATGTTAACAATGTGGAGAATCTCAAGTATAATCTACTGAGTGTCAGTCAAATGTGTGATAAAGGGCATGTTGCACTTTTCACAAGCCAGAACTGCAGGATTCTGTCTTCCACAGTTCTGATGCTGATTGACAAGGTATTGGATGACCATACTCTCCTGAAGGCCAACAGGATTGGAAGAGTATATACCCTGGACTTGTCAAAGACGATTGATTTGAAGGGTCATCCTTGCCTATTCTCCAAAGCCTCTCCTCAGGAATCTACACTGTGGCACAGAAGGCTGGGTCATGTAAATCTCAAAAACATGAATCAGCTCATCCACAATAGTTTAGTGAGAGGTCTACCAATAAAGGTTCCACTGTGATGAAACCTACACTGCTTGTTTGAAAGGAAAACAACACAAAGTCTCATTCCCTCCTATTGAAGAACCTAAGTCCACTTCCTGCTTGCAGTTACTACACATGGATCTATTTGGTCATGTGAGAGTGATGACCATGGCAAAGAAGAAATACTGTTTGGTAATTGTGGATGATTACTCCAGATTTGTATGGACTTTCTTCTTGCATTCAAAGGATGAGGTTACTCAGACGATTATAAACTTTGTGTTGTATGTTGAGAAGCAATATTCCCTATCAGTCAAGTGTATAAGGAGTGATAATGGAACAGAATTCAGAAACCATACACTTAATGATTTTTATCTCTCAAAGGGAATCAAGAGGCAATTTAGCATCCCAAGGACTCCAGAACAAAATGGAGTAGTGGAGAGAAAGAACAGGACCCTAATTGAAGCTGCAAGGTCCATGTTGGCTGACTCTGGTTTGCCATTGACCTTTTGGGCTGAAGCTGTCAACACAGCTTGCTATGTGCAGAATAGAGTTTTAGTAAATCAGAGGTTGATGAAGACTCCATATGAAGTTCTACATCATTTGGCTCCTCTAATTTCATTCTTCAAAGCCTTTGGGTGTCCTTGTTTCATTCTCAACACAAAGGATCAACTCCACAAATTTGATCCTAAGGTGGATACAGGGTATTTTGTAGGATATTCATCCACGTGCAAGGCTTACAGAGTCTTCAACTATAGAACAAAGAAAGTTGAAGAAACCTTGCATGTGAAGTTCAAAGAATCTCCTAAGGATAAAATTCCACAAAACCCTGTGGAGTTGTTTGATCTGGATATACTGCAATATGTTCCTTATCAACCTCCAGCTATTGCAGATCATGTGAATAAATCATCTTCTGTAGCAAGTCTTCTACCTGGTGGTACTGAAGATGATGATGATATCAGTAATCACCTTTTCAAGTTTAGTGATCAACTGCCTGAGTCCACTAAACTTGATGTTCCTGTAGCTTCAGCAGCTCCATCCACAACAAATGCTGATGAGATTTCTGACTCCTCTACATCATTTGAATTGCCATCTCATACTTGGTTTCAAGAGTCTGGTTCAACATCTGTTGCTGCTGAACCTGCTACAAACACTTGCACTGATCTTATAATGTACCAAGAGCTGACGAATCACCCTATGTCTCAAATCATTGGTGATATCAATGCTGGTGTCTTAACCAGAAGTTAATTGTCCAACTTCTGCTTCTATGCTCTCTTCATCAGTAAGCTAGAGCCAAAGAACTATCATGTTGCTTTAAGAGACAATTGATGGGTTGAAGCCATGCAGCTTGAGCTACTTCAGTTCAAAAAGCAGCAAGTGTGGGAACTGGTTCCTTACCCCCAGGTAAGTGTGCAATAGGCACTAAGTGGGTGTTTAGGAATAAAACTGATGTAAATGGGCTTATTGTCAAGAACAAGGCTAGACTGCTTGTACAGGGGTTTTCACAAGAAGAAGGTATTGATTATGATGAAACCTTTACCCCTGTAGCCAGACTGGAGGCAATTAGATTGTTCTTAGCCTATGCTACATTCCAAATCTTAAAGTTTTTCAAATGGATGTCAAAAGTGTTTTTTATATGAAAAATAAAAGAAGAGGTTTATGTGTGTCAACCACCAGGTTTTGAGGACAATAAACATCCTCATTGGGTGTATAAACTTGATATGGCTCTTTATGGGTTGAAGCAAGCTCCTAGAGCCTGGTACGAAACACATTCAAATTTACTTCTTCAAAATAATTCACTAGAGGCTCCATAGATAAAACTTTGTTTATTAAGAAAGTGGATAAGCATAAGCTACTTGTTTAAATTATGTTGATGATATAATTTTTGCATCCTCTGTTCCCCAGTTGTGTGATGATTTTACAACTTTAATGAAACAAAAGTTTGAAATGAGTGCAATGGGAGAATTACAGTTCTTTCTAGGCTTGCAAATCAAACAAAAGGCTGATAGAACCTTCATTCATCAGTCAAAATATACAAAAAATCTTTTTAATAAGTTTGATTTACAAAACTGTAAGCCCTGTTCTACTCCCATGTGCAACACCACACAACTGGATGTAGATCAGAAAGGTAAAGCTGTTGATGAAACACTTTACATATGTATGATTGGGTCCTTGATGTACTTAACAGCTTCTAGACCAGATATTATGTTTGCAACTTGTGTTTGTGCTAGATTTCAGGCTGCTCCTAAAGGGTCTCATTTGATTGCAGTCAAGAGGATCTTTAGATATCTACAAGGTACACAATCTCTAGGTCTTTGGTATTCCACTGGACACTCTTGCAAATTAGTTGCTTTTTCTGATAGTGACTATGCAGGGTGTAAGTTAACCAGAAAGTCAACTTCTAGTGGATGTGAATTCCTAGGCAACTGTTTCATTTCTTGGCAGAGTAAGAAACAAACATCTGTTGCTACATCCACTGCTGAAGCAGAGTACATTGCTGCTGCAAGTTGTACATCTCAGGTACTCTGGCTTCAGAACCAATTATTGGATTATGGCATTACAAAGACTAAGACTCCATTGTTAATGGATAGTGCTTCAGCTCTGTGTATTGTCAAGAATCCAGTCCAGCATTCTAGGACCAAACATATAGAGATCAGACACCATTTTATTAGGGATTGTTTTGAAAAAGGTCTGATTGATCCAAAGTTTGTGCCAAGTGCTGATGAGCTTGCAGATATATTTACTAAGCCTTTGGACAGTTCAACTTTCCAAAACCTTGTGTTAAGGATTGGTATGTTGCAGCTAGAATAAGTAACAACTACTGATGATCTCAGTAAACAAGTACTGATGACCATTAGTAAACATGTCACAAATAAGTACTGATAAGTTTTATTCTCAGTTGGTTTCATAACTACTGAAGACTAAATAAGTTAAAAAGTACTGGACTTTCTGTTAAAAGAAACTGATGCAGTTACAAGTACTGATGTAGTTATAACTACTGATGTCAGTAAAAACAGATAAGTACTGATGTCCTATAAAACAAATGAAAACAACTAAAAAGTCTGATGAGTAAGTGTTGTGGATAGTATGAAACAGCTGAAAAACTAAGAATTGACGAAAACTACCGATGAGAATTTCTCTTCAATCGTTTCCACAAACTGCTGTTTCACCTTAAACAACTGATGACAAAACCATGTCTTTAGTAGTTTCACAACTACTGATGACTAACACCAAGTCCTCAGTTTTTTCCTACACCTGAAGCCAAAACCAAGGTTTTTAGTAGTTTCATAACTACTGATGACCAAAACCAAGTCGTCAGTTGTTTCAAATGTTTGATAGTTAAAACCAAGTCTTCAGTTGTTTTCATACAACTAATGACAACACCAACACTTTCAGTCGTTTTCTTTTCAGCCTTTTCTTAACCTATAAATACCTGCACTTATAGCCGAACATTTCATTAGCCGTTTTCTATCCTTTTCTCTCTCAACAATGACGACCATGAAACTCAAACCAAGACACAACTGTGTTGCCTACCTCTCGAAATCGGCCTTTTAGAACAAATTTGATAATGCCATCGATCTTATAGTGGATTCCCAATACAGAACCGCCTTTCTTTTGAATCCTACCATATACCCCGATTCCTTAAACCAATTCTGGACCAACGTCTCTGTAACAACTGGTGAAAATGATAGCCAAATCACTCTCCAGTCGTTGGTCAACCAGAAACAGGTGGTAATCACCCCTGACATCATTCGCAAAACCCTAAATTTGCATGATGCCACCTGTATTATAGAATACCCGAAAGGCACCATTCATATGTCTTTCATCAACAACGGGTATGAAGGAGACTTAAGTGCTGCAACCATTCTCAAAAAGCACTTCCATGATGCTGAAAGACTTATCTTCCACATGGTGAATGTCTACCTTGCTTCAATGACATCTTCATGGGATCCGATGTCCTCAAGATGGCAACAGGTATTGTACTCTATCTTTAAACGACAAACTCTAAATTTTTCTGAGATAGTGTTTCTGGAACTTAAGGATCTGGCTCAAAAACCTGTGACAAACAGATGGCTACTATATCCCAGGTTTCTGATGGCCATAATTTTAAATCAATTAAAATCTGAAGGCCTTGTTGGTTTTGGAGTCCCTGCTCCAGCTATCTTAGCTAAGGTATACTCCAGGCATAACTCTAACCCTACTCTCAAGGGATGCCTGCCTACTCAAACCCAAGCAGAGAGAACCCACAGCCTCCACCTCCAGATCCAAAGTCCCCACCAAACCCAAACCCCAAAAGCCCAAAAAGGCTACTCAGGGAGATGAGTCCCCTGAGGATGCCCCTGTACCACCAATACAGGAAACACATACTGGTTCTAACCCCCCAGTCATGTCAGAGACTCCACCAGCTAAAACCGCACAGGTATCCTCTCCACATGATCCTGTTTCAACCAAATTTGGGGATACCACATTACTAGAACCTATCTCAGTTGAGAAGGTTACCATTGAAGAGCATCTCTCACCCCAGGTGCAATTTGCTTCTTACCAATCTCTAAATGCAACCGCCTCTCAAAGCCTAAGCCTTATAGTTGCTAAAGTGCTGAGTCAGCTGCATTCCTCAACCCCTCCCCAGAAACTAATTAACACTGGGAATACCTCAACGATTGAGGGGGAAGACCAACATGCTGCTGATAACCCATAACATAGGGGTTATAATGTTCAATCTCCAAGTGTAGAAGAGGAGGTTAGAACATCTGGTCAGGCTACCACTTCTACTGATTCAGCAAATGAACAGGATGAAGTTGGTAACATATATAAGACCTCACCAGAGGCAACTGCCAATGAAGGAAAAAGTCCAGAGGCAGGAAGTCACTAGAACCAAGAACAAGGGGCACATGCATATACTAATCTACACTCAGGGCATGTACATCCTGATTTAATCAGGAGGTCAGATGATTCAGCAAAGACTGTTGATGACTTGGGATTTTTCTTTGATGTCTTAGCCCATAACACAATCCTAGAGACTGAGGTGAGCACACTCAAAGAACTGCTAGCCAAAATGTCTCAGGATAAAAGTCCATCTGCCCCAATAAACCCACAGATGGCACCTTCATTTGAAGGTTCACCAAACATACAACCAATACACTTAACTAAGCCACCAACCACTGCTTTTGGCACCACCTCTCAGGGACAGAACCCCTCTGAGTAGATCGTTGCAACCTTTCAAAGCTCCTTACCTCTCATCACTCCCATCATCACTGAGATAGTATATAAAGCCATTGATGAGAGGATATCCTCAAATCTCCAAACACTCGTTGATGATGTTGTTCACAAGTCACTTTCTGCCTTTCAAGCCCCTGATCCCAATGCACCCAAAAAGGGGAGACTACTAAGTCTAAGGCAGTGAAAGAAAGGAAAAGAAAGAGAGTAGAAGATGAGAAAGAACCAGAAAATGAAAAGGAGTTGGAGAAAGAACAAGAACTGATCTCAAAGAAATAGCTGATCACAGTGCAAGAGCTGAGAACAGACAAAGAGCAGAAAGATCAGCTGATCAAAGTCTGATGGAGAAAAGTCCTAAGAAGATCTAGTCAAAGAAGTTGATAAAGCTCACAGCAGATTTATGGACAAAATAATAGATCAGATCTTCAGACAGGGTCATGACACAACCACCTTAGATGTTGAGATCAGAAGGCTACAGATAAATGAAATTAAAGCAAGATGGGCTAGTTACAGTGTGATGGATAGGAAAGGTTGGAGATTATGATCAGGTTTATTGCCAAATATCTAGGAAGATCATTGATAGAGATGAAGTCTTGGTCGAGAGACAGTATCTTGGAAATTACCAAGAAAATCTATTCTGCTGGAAGCTACAACAAAGGGTTGATCATCGAAGCATTGGATTAAGTAGGTGTTGGGAAGAGAACTGAGATGGCAAAGCTCTCAAAAGCCAAACTCACCACTAAATTGCTAGATCAGCCTTCTCATACTTCCACTCAAAAACAACCCTCAAAGCAATCATCTCTAAAATCTACCAATTCTATCCCTAAACCAAAACCACCCACAACTCAACCCACAAAACCAATTCCATTACCCCAAAAACCATCTCAAACCACACCCAGTGATATACCCAGAAGGAGGAGAAGGGTGTTGAGGGTAGAAGAAGAAGAAGAAGAGGATGAGAATGAAGGCAATCTACCAATCTCTGCTGTTCTCAAACTTAAAACAGCTGAGCCCAGAAGTAAACAGATGATCACACCTGACTTGCATATGCAAATGGTGAAAGTGAAGATTGAAGAAGTAGAACAGCAGAAGCAACATGATGAGCAATTTCTCAAAATGGTTGACAAGGACTTCCCTCAGTCCTCATCTATCCAAGCAATGAAGAAACAAGCTCTGAGGTTGTACACTCTTAGGCATACATTCCAACATCAAAGAGAAAGAGTGAGGATTTGGCCAAACCCTAGGGTAAGTTCCAGAATACACAAGAAGAACATACCAAGTAGATATCATGGCCAAGTGAAAAAGACTTTGAATGCTGCAATTATGTTTGCTATGGTAGTCTCACCCTGGGATATTATAGAAGAATTCAAGAGAGCACACAACTCAAAGACAACCCCTCATTCTCTACTTGAGAACAAAATGATCAAGAAGGGGCTGTTATATAAGAGACTTGAAGATCTTCAAAAGAGTGAACTCCAGTTGTTGCTAGAAGGCTCTCATCCAGATGAATTCACATACAGAGAGATCACAACTGTTGAGTTGAAGAATGGGAAGACAGTAAGGTATCTGTCTGAATATTATGGCCCTGAGTTCTTCTTTGAGGGAGAAGCAGAAGAACTCACCAAGGAGGAACAAATTGTTCTCCTTGAGGCTTATGCAAAAGTGTCTTACAGACTCATCAATGGGAATTAGGTTTCATGGTTGGGACAAGACTCTGTGTCCAGTTTCCCCAAGACAGAGTTCCTTTCCACACTTAGCCAATCAAAAGATCAGAAACCTTTTCCCGGCCTGTGCTTACATGATTACCTCTAAGGCTGATCAAGAGGGTGTTTCTGCCAAAGAATAAGTGGGATCATCAATAAACTTAGAGATTTTGGCTGTATTGGTTCAGGGGGAGTTTGTTGGACCAAAAGAACCAATGAGCCTGATCAGAAAAACCTCCAAGTCCCACGGACATTACAATTGCTGAAGAAGATCATAACAGCTGATTACAAGGTCTGAAGACAAGATCTGAAGATTTCTACTGAACACAATGTCTGAAAGTGAAGTAATAAAGACAAAGTATGAAGCTATCAGCTGAAGAAAACGTTTGAAATAAAAGTCTGAAGAACAGAGACTGAAGACAAAGACTAAAGACCAGAGTGATCAGTAGTTGTCACAACAGCTGAAGTTATTAACTTCAGTAGTTGTGATGGTTTTTCTTTTCAGTACTTGTAATTTACCTTTTAGTAGTTTATAGTTTCAGTAGTTTTAGTTCAGTAGTTTTATGTTCTTGTACTTAGCATTCTCTGAGATGTGATCAGTTGTTGAGAACATTCTCAGTAGTTTTCATAGTTTCAGTTGTTTGTATAATTCTGTTAGATGTCACTATCAAGTGACATTAGCAGACGTCACATTCCTTATATAAGGAATGTTGACCTAATTGTAACGTGTGACTTTCAGCCACCACGAAAGCATTTGAATGACATATTCCTTTTGTAGAATTCTCTCTCTCTCTATAACTGTGTACTATTCCATTAAATATCAATTGAGTTCTTGCTAAATTGTCTAATTCATTGTTCGAATTCCGCTGCAATCTACTCTAATCAATCAAACTTAAATCACTGATCCTAACAAGAATAGATTGTGTAAGCAAAGCATAGACTTTCTTTTTGGCATTGTATTTGGCCTTTTGTCCATCAGCCATGCCACCAAGTGTGAGTTTGACACCATCAGCTCCTACAGGCATGCTGTACCCCAAATCTATAGACTCCCATAGATTTGGATCTACTCCGTTTAAATAGATCTCAAAACATTGTTTCCATTGTGGATATTCGTCTAACAAGTGGTATTAGAGCTTTGGCTCTTGATTACGTGTGATTCAATCGTTTTTTATACAAAAATTGTGTTTTTCATTAAAAACACAATCTTTTCGTGTCAAACGGTGTCTTAGACGTCTCCTGGTCATAAATTTTAGTTTTTCCGGCATACGACAATTAGCGTTAGTGAAAATTTGAGTTTTTGTGGCCAAACCTTGTTAGAGGATCATGTATTGAACGAAATACTAACTGATTAACGTGTATACCGAATCAAATAGTGCGGAATCCTATTTGATTAGCGATCCAATAAGTGAGAACGCACATAGAAACAATTATGTATTGAATCGAACGTGAAGAATCGATTAGGAATCGATCTACTGCGATCTATGAACTTGGAGAATGATCTTAGAGGTCTCTGGACGGCTAAGGTACGTCTGGAGTCGAAGTGTGTTCAATGCTTACGTTTTTCAACGAATTAGGTGGTATTTATAGGTTAGGGTTGCTCATTCGGGCGACTGAATCATTAGCATGGTTCAGTCGTGCGATTGAGCCATGCGGTTGATCCATTTGCACGACTGAGTGTTCAGTCGTGCGACTGAGCGTTCAGTCGTGCGACTGAGTCATTCGCATGAAGTTGTTCAGGCGTATGGACCAGTAAGGCGCATGGACACTTAGTCGCATGGCCATTCGGACGCATAACCACTGTAGGGGCGCATGGTCCATTCGGACACATGAGAACTTCATCTTACTAAGTTTGAACGTATTGAATATTATAACATGATTTATACTAGTTCAAACAACTACAAACCTATATAATCAATTCAATATGCGTTAAACAACTCATTAATGAAATATTAAACATTATAATCTTAACCAAACATTTACATTTCATTAAGTACCCAACTATTACATCAGTGTAAGACATTAAAGACATATTACATTAAGTTCAGAAACTAGGGACACACGTACCTACAATAATAATATGAAATAAATAAACATGAATAAACATCAATCACATATTTATTTCATTGAACCAATTCATTACATACGTGTAAGACAAGAAAGACTTTTACATTTATGCTCATAAACTAGGTACACATGTATCTACAAACTCCCCTTTGGACCTAGTTTCCTCTATTTTCTAACACTCTTCACATGTTCTGGGAACTTCTTGTACTTCTCCTCTTTTGTAACTCCTACACGTATTTCAAATGCAAAGTAGAGTCTTACCATGTGTTAGAATTGGAGAGCTTGTACAATATCCTGTGTGTCATAGAATAGTGACCACTTGTATAATGTGTAAACATCTTCAGCTGACAAGTTTGTAAGCCACATTGGGTCAAATACCCGGATAGTATCAATCTTTCCATCTCTGTTTAGCACTATGACCGCTTCGCCCTTTGCCAGTCGTAATACCACCATTTGAAGTGTGGAGTGAATTCCTGAGGCATTTCCCGTAAGGGAGTCTTTGACATCATGCGCGAGGGACTCCACTTCAACACCACTTTAGGTCTACCAGATATAGGGTCCACTTCAGACTTACGGATGTACCTCTTCGGTTGTTGAGGCCTGAAGTTTACCCACCTGGTGTGGGATTCCTTTTTCAACACAACCTCGAACCAGCCTGACATCTTCTTCGGATTTGCATATAGAAGATCTAAACATGCCAGACGGTTGAGCTCAAAACCAGGAAGAGTCTTTAGATCATGAGGATATCTGAAGTACTCAATTCCTTTCTGTCTCTTAACAGCATAGACCTCTAAGTCTTCAAAATACACCCACACTATAATTTTGCAAGATACCTTCTCATGTCGTTTAACTTTGTAGAGCTTTGTGTAGGCATTTTGCTTTGGCAGCGCACGTTGGGCTTTCATCTCTGCAAAACAAGCTGCCCATTCAGCTTTCTTCAAGTCGACAATAGCGTCCGAAGCTTGGGTTGTGCTTTCTTCTTTCTCTTTTTATTTCTCCACTTCATCCAATTTTTCAAAAGTACCACTGTCAAATGTTTCACCCAAGTTAGGGATAACTTGTCCTTCCGGATCAGTGTATTGTGGATAGTGTTCTACAGTGACATCTTTAATCTCAATCTCATCTGCATCATTCAGCTCATCATCACTTGTGACATTAACTTTTGGAGCGTCTTTAACTAGCTCGTCAGGATTCAGCCTGAATATTTTAGCGAGCTGTTCATTAGTTAGATCATGAATAATTTGTCCGTCTTCTGGAGTGTAGCTCACAGACCTCCTGACTATCCCTTGCAAGTGAAGAATCATTGTAAGTTGAGTCTTAACTTGCTGAAGTGGTTCAACATCATACTCGTCTGTCTGTTGAGCTTCATCTGTTTGATTAAACATTAAGCACATCACACATAAGTCATTATATAAGACATTAAAACATAAAGAAACATAAATGATGGTTAATTACATTAATGTAATATATAATTCAAGTACAAAAGTTTTTAAATACAAAGACATCTAATAATTACTTTTGTCTTGATCTGTTGGTTCTTCAGCTAGAGGAGTGTAGGATGAGGCTCCTTGATCCTGGTTTCTTTTCGTTCGCCTCTCCTGACCTTCAGGATTTGAGGCTGAAGCCGATGCATCACCTTCCAAATCATCATCATCCTCTAGATCTTTTCCGCTCGGTCCTCCCTCCTTAACCTCTTCCTCAGAATCATTTTCATCCTCATCCTCATCATCCTTGATCTTTAGAGGCTCACTCTTTGACCCCTTGAGCTTTAGCAGTATCTTCTTATTCTTCTTCTGAAGCTCCTGCGTCCTCTTCACCCAACCTAACACCAACTCATTTTGACTAGTAAGTGCATGGTGGGCTCGGCTTAGAACCCTCTCATACTAGTCACTCTTCTCGCTGAGCTCCACAATCTTGTTTGCTTGAGCAACATTCATCTCCATCATCTTGTGTAGCTGAGTAACTCTTAGCTCATTAGTGGCAAGCAGCCGCAGCATAATACTGTTGAGGTTAGCTGACTGTTCCTCTAATCCGGCGTTGGGTAGAGTGGGTCCAGATATGAATGTAGAGTGGGTGGAGGGATCTGCTTGGTGACTGGTTGTGGTAGATGTGGTGAATATAGGAGGTGGAATGTTTGTGGGATGTGGTGGACTGGTTGTGGTAGTGGTGATGGGAGAGTGATAGTGGTAGTGGAGGAAGTGATGGTGGTAGTAGTAGTTGTGGTGCTAGTGGTAGGAGATGTGGTAGTGGTGGTTGTGGTGGTGGTTGTGGCGGTGGTGGTTGCTGTGGCAGAGGAAGACAATATGATGAAGGTAAACCTAGGCCACTTGCTCTTCTTCCCGTGGGGATGGACCATTCTCTTCTTCTTGGAGCCCTTTGTAATAGGCGCTCCCGCTTGGCTGCTGGGCTGGTCAGGAGTGTAAGTAGGATCCATAACATCATCAGCAACACCCCTCAACTAAGCCTGGCATCCGCCAACCGCCTCTATCCCTTTGTCGGTGGCCACAACCCGGCTCCCGACAGTCCTCACTAACAGCTCATAATTCGACTCCTCATCTTCATCAACCAAGAAGTCTTGCTGGAAGGCAGCACTTTCAGTTCCGCCTGGTGCGTCACCACCTTGACCCTAATCATCATTGTCGTCGTCGTCGTCTTCGTCAGTGGGTGCCATGATGGGCTCGACGTTGGAGTCACTGTCATCGTGACACCACTTCTTGCGAGATGGCGCCACGTACTCCTCGTTAGCCAGATGACCAAACAGTCTCCTCACCCGGGGCTTTACTTGCTTCCCCCGGTAGAACTTCATGCGACCCAGTGTTGTATCATCCATAATCTCTACAACAACAACATCCTCTATCTCTTTTTGCAGGGAAGGAAGCTTTTGATCAATGATCATCTGTAGAAATCTCGGGTACATGCAGCACCCTTCCTTTCCCTTGGCCTCTATGTTCTTGACCATGTATGAGAATATCATCTGGGAGAAACTGAATGGATAGTTCTACACCAGTACAACATATGCATTCTGCATTTGATCTGACATCTCGTCAAATCCCCCCCTCCTCCACGCTATGCACTTCAGGATTACGTGAGCTCAGTACTTAAACTGGGGACACAGGTTGCTTTTGTTGAGCACACCTACGTTGATGTCCCTAGTGTACTTCATCCGAAGAAAACAGCCCCTAATTGTAAGAGGGTGTAGCTTGGTCGGTTGGTCTCCATCTTCACCTAGATCCAAAATTTTCCTAAGATCGGCTACTTAACACTGATATGTTGTCCGAAGATAGAGCTCCGAATGCTATAGGGCTTAGTGGACCTATCAACAGAAGCCTCTTCCCAGAAGGGTCCATACTCCTAACTTCTTGAAGTGTAGGAGTTCTTCTTGGATTGCACTGACCCATGCCTCACCGTTTAAGGCTTCACTCATATATTTTGGCTCAAATTGAGACACAAAACATCAATAAGCACCATTGTAAGATATCCCTTTTTATTACCGAGGCATAATCAGCTAAGTACAGCTGATTTCTGGTCTATACTCCCGATCGAATATCTCCAATGTCATTGGCCAACGGATGATAAACATTTAGCCAAGATTCGGGAGTTGTTGGAACCCGGGAGTTGTTGGAACAACCACCTCATTATCCAAATTGTTAAACTCAGGTTAAGGATCTGTAGCTATTGGAGTATGAGGTTCGAAAATGTGAGAAGCATTAGGATTTGATACTTGTGTACTTTTATTGGTGGAACCTGTTCCTCCTGATCCACATTAGCAGTCTTAACTGCCTCATCATCAGATGAAGACTCACTTACTTCAAGGTCTCCCCCTGAAGGGCTAGAAGTATCATCTAGTGGACCATTGATGTCAAGTCCGGTGGAGGAGTGTTAAGGAAGTCATACATCATCCTAGCAGAAAGCTCGTCATCAGTATGAGAAGGCGGCAGATTGAATGATTTAAAGAATCCATCATAGTCAAAGAAGAATGAGGGTCCTTTCCCAGCTGGGGGGTGGTGTATCTTTGAACACCTACATTGCACCACACTTCTATCTGTCCTATTGAGTTGTTGTAAACTCTCTAGTCTAGTATGCTGTATCCAAGAAAGATCCCTTCTTCTACCTTTTTGCTGAACTTCCCAGTCAGAGTCTTCTTCAAAAATGTGCATGGTTCGCTGAACGGTTCTAAATACTCCAAGTTTGGTTTACATCGCTGGAGTAGTTCATAACATGTTTTCCCAAGTCGTTAGACCACTAAGACTCGATTGAGTGTGTAACAAGCATTCGCCACCGGCTCATTCCATAATTGAATAGGTAGTTTTGAGTCAGCTAGCATTATTCTGGTAGTCTCTATCAAACTTTGATTCTTCCTTTCAGCTACGCCGTTCATCTATTGAGTGTAGGCAGAGGTGAATTGATGATCAATTCCTGTTTCTCTACCATATGCCTCCGTCCATTGATTCTTGAATTCTGTGCCATTGTCCGATCAAATCTGCCTAACTTTCAGCTTGTAGAGTGATTTAAATATAGTTATCAGATGTTTGAGTGATTCAAAAGTTTCTGAATTGGCTTTCAAAAACATCATCCAAGAGCATCTTGAGTAATCATCTATTACTACAAAGCAATACAGATATCCAGCAATGCTCTTTGTGCTGACAGGGCCAAACAGATCCATGTACAGAAGCTGGAGAGGCATATCAATAGAATTAACTTTCTTTGCTTGTGAGCCTTCTTGGTCTGTTTCCCTTTCTTAAATGCTATGTAGAATTCTAGAAGCTAGAAATTCTTGACATTAATACCATTCATTAGATCCTTCTGAGTCAGGTGATTCATCTTCCTAGGATTATTGTGTCCCATTCTTCATTGCCATGAGACTAAACCCCTCTTAGTTACTTTTCACAGGAAGCATTGAACATTGTGATCTGTTATGGAGGCTTTTGATAGATCAAATACATACAAGTCATTATATCTTGAAGATGACATAAGAACCTTATCCTCCTCAATCACATAGTCCTTCTTCAACATGTAGCACTTCTTGTTGTCAAACTCAACTTTGAATCCTTTATCATAGATCTGGGAGACAGAAAGTAAGTTGTTCTGTAGTTGTTGAATGTAGTTGACCTTTTCATACTTAACTTTCTTATTTCCCACTTTGCCTTGTGCTGTGATGTATCCTCCTTCGTTCCCAACAAATGAAACACACCCCCCTTTGATTTTTTTGATGTTGAAAAGGAGGGATGAATTCCTTGTCATGTGCCTGGACGCCTCACTATCAATAATCCAGGTATTAGTGATAGCGTTGTAGCGGACACCTTGCACAGTCAAAGAAACTTGTTAGTTTAGATTTGGGACCCAAGCCTTAACTGGCTTGGGTGACCCTGAGGAATCACACATCATAAACTCAACCCATTGTCCTTTAGAGGATGAGGGCATATCTTTCTTCTTATCGTTCTCACTATAAGACGTTATACTTGACTTTTCTTTCCATAAGCCAGTTTTGTGTATGGCCTGTTTGTGGTAAACAGTTGACTGACTTATGGTTTGAACTTTAGGTTCACTAACACTCTTATGTGGAGTGTTAGATCTTATTTTAGAAGAACTTGGTTTTGTATCATAAAGTTCAATTTTCTTTCTGGGTGTTTGATAGTAAGGACAATTAGTAGAAATATGTCCTTGTTTTCCACAACTGTAGCAACATCTGGCTTCTACAGATTGGAGAAAACTTTTATGTGATGTTGAGTTTAGTGAAGGCTTGAGGTTTGCCTGGTTTGGTTTTGTCACTACTCTTTTAAATGTCGCATTCTTATTAACAAAATTAATTGTTTTAACGTTTTGAACAACTTTAACTTGCGCTTTGGCTGGAGTTTGATGATTAACACGTTTGTGGTTAACTGGTTTAGTCAGTTTGGGTTTTGAAATTGACGTTGCTGAACCTGACCTTACATTAACCCTTTTAAATGCATCATCTAAATTCTCAACTGGCATATTGCCTTTTGATTTTAAAGTAGACTCCTTCTGTTTCGTGTTAGATTTCACAGGCTTACCTGAGGAATCAAGATCACTAACTAGAGGAGTAGACATCACCATGATCCTTAATTGGGTTGTTATTAATAGGTCAACATTTTGTACTCAAAAGGATCTCATGTGGTGATGGAACTACTTTGTATCCCAAACCTTCTCCATTGTTTTTTTCTTTCACTAAGTTTTGTAATATGTGAGAAGAAGTAGCCCAACAATGTAGTTTTTCTTTTAAAGAATTAACCTCGACTTCCAAAACTGCTTTTTCCTTTTTGGTTTCTTCTAAAGAATTTAAATAAAACTTTATATCATTAGATTGAATTGAGGCTGCAACCTCGGTTTCCCTTAGTTGTTTCCCCAAAAGTTCTATCTTTTCTTTAAAACTGCACTCATTTTGTTTTAGTATACGATTAGCTTCAGTGCAAAGTTGCAAGTCATTTACTAAGTTATCATTGTGTTCTAATAACCTAGCAAATTTCTGATCAATGTTTTCCCTAAATTTTTCACATTCAGAGCAAGCATGTTTTTCAAATAGTTGATTTAAAGAACTTACCTGTGAGGAGTCAGTTGAATCAGCCATCAATGCAGAGGTAGACTTTTATGTTGTTAGAGATTCTGAACATGTTGCTCTGAGCTCTTCCTCAACTAAATGATTAACCACACTAATAGCTTCTTCTGTATGTGACATCGCTTGCTCCGCTGCATTCTCACCTTCACTGGAAGACTCATCATCCAATGCTTAGACAAAGGCAATGTTTGATTCTTTAGGAGAGACAAATCGGAAGGATGAGTCTTGTCCTTCATCACCTTCAGCAGTTAGTGCCTTTGTCTCTTTACTTGAAGAGCTAGTTCCAACCATGTCTTTGTCTTGATGGTTGAAAGTGAGAAATGGGTTACCATTTGCAGTTGTCTTCGGCTTCACACATTCACGTTTAAAATGCCCCTTTTCACCACAGTTGAAGCAGGTGACCTTGGTTTTGTCGAAACCAAAAGTCGTATCTTTCGTGGCTACTAGATTCTGCCCCGTATTATTGACAAACTTTTTAGCCCGTCTAACTGCACTTGGTAGAGCCCACATGATGTCCATTCTTTCCAGCTCGTTCTCGTCAACTTGCTCGTAGTCTTCATCTGCAAGATGACAATTTCCAATCTTCCCAGCAACTAAACCATCATACGATTGAACCACTGTTGCTAGAAGATCCATGTGTTCCTTTGCAACCTCGACTATGATATTACAGAGATTCTCGGTTTACAACATTGTTGTGTTTGCTTCAGGTGCTATATATTGTGTCCCTGATGACCTTGATGAAATTTGGTCTTGAAGCAGTGGTTTGGGAAGGAGCTGCGAAACTAGACACGAAAGCTGTTTGTAATGGTGCTCCTGAACTAGTTGGAGTGGGAACTGAGTTCTAGAGTGAAGGATTCTGAAAGTAGGATCCTTTATTCGACTTGTACTTCATTCTTAGTTCTTCCTCTCTTAACTTCAAGATGAAGTCATTTATGTCTAACGTCGCAAGAATGTCGTTCGTCTCAGGCTAGACATAAATGAGTCCCATTTCTCAGGCAACCATCAGCAAAGCTTGAAACATTGTCTTCCATTGATGTGGTTACGCCATGAGTGTGCAGCTCACTCATTAGATGATAAATCTTTCAATAGTAAGATCATGGTTTTGTGTCAAAGTATCAAAAACCTTCGAATTTTCAAAAACAGCAGCCTTCAGTCGCACGATTGGCTCAATCGCACGACTGAACTCAATCGCACCTCCCATACGCACGATTGAACTCAATCGCTCATCCATTCGTACGACTGAACATCTTCATTTGTTTGTCTCCAATCGCTCACTGCATACGCATGACTGAATCCAATTGCACGATTCAATTCATTCGCATCTCTTATTCGCACGACTGATTCATCCGCATTGGCCATCCGCATTTGTCCAATCGCACGATCAACTCACCTGCATTTGTTCAATCGCACGAGTGACTCATCCGCATTCGTCCAATCTCATGGGTAACTCATTCGCACAAGTAAATCAGTTACGTTCTAAAGTTCAAAGTTAAAGAGATGAAAGATCAATCCTCTGCATTTACTGCTCGTAGGGACTCACGGATCCAAAACCTTTTGCTTCTAGAAAATGAGATTGGGAATCATAATAAACCACCTAAACTTATAACGTTAGATGATTACCCACAATGGAAGCAGTGATTCAAGATCTATCTTAATGGAGTTGATCCAAACCTTTGGGAATCTATGGAGATAGGTTATAGTATGCCGGTTGGTGCTGATGGTGTTAAACGAACCTTGGGTGGGATGACTGACAGCCAAAAACCAAAGTATAATGCAAAAAAGAAGGTGTATGCCATGTTAACTCAATCAATACCTAAAGACATATTCCATCAGTTTTCTGAGAACAAACAGGCAAAGAAGTTATGGGAAGCCTTGGTGAAACGCTACGATGGGAATGCAACATTGAAAGCTCTAAAGGCGAAGGCTTTGAAGAAGGAGTTTGATAACTTCTCTTTGATGGATAAAGAAAGCTTGGATGATGTTATAGATAGGTTCTACCATCTAATGAGTGAACTGCACACTCATGGGGTCACAATGTCAATGGAAGATAAGGTCTCAGGCTTTGCCAATGGTCTACGAGAGAAGTGGGACTCGTTGTGTCTAACTTGAGACAAAACAACATTCTGGCAATATTAGACATAAACGACTTCATCCTAAAATTGAGGGAGGGGGAACTAAGGATGAAATATAGGTCACATAAAGGATTCTATGGCCAGAATCCTTCACTCTATAACTCCTCTTCCACTACTACCAGTTCAGGAACACCTCTTCAAATAGCATTTGTGTCTAGTTCAACTGCTCCTTCTCAACCACAGCTTCAGGATCTGAAATGTCAGGGTCATCTAGTACCCAATATATTGCACCTGAAGCAAATGCAACTAAGTTGAAGACCGAGAATCTTGGAATTATTATTGTTGACGTTGAAAAGGAGCATATAGACCTTCTAGCAGCAGTGGTTCATTCTTATGACGGTCTAGTTGTAGGAAAGATCGGAAATTGCCATCTGGCGGATGAAGATTACGAGCTGGTGGAAGAGAATAAAGTGGAAAGAATGAATATTATGTGGGCTTTGGCAAGTGTTGTCAGAAGAGCAAAAATGTTTGTAAAGAAGATGGGACAGATTTTGATAGCCACAAAAGATACAACTTTTGGTTTTGACAAAACCAAAGTTACCTGTTTTAACTGTGGAGAAAAGGGGCATTTCAAACGTGAATGTGTAAAGCCCAAGAAGATAGGTAATGGGAATCCGTTCTCATCCTTTAACCGTTAAGACAGAGCGACGAGTGGAGCTACCTCTTAAAGCAAAGAGACAAAGGCCTTGACTGCTCAAGGTGATGAAGGACAGGATTGGACCTTCAGTTTTGTGTCTCCGGGTGAATTGAACATTGCAAATTTCGAGGGTTTGGATGATGACACTGCAAGTGAACGTGAAATCGTAGTTGAACTAGTGATGTCAAATAATGAAGATACTTCGAACGTGGTCAATTACTTGATTGAAGAAGATCTTAGAACAACATGTTCAGAATCTCCAGAATCCGAAGAGTAAAACTCTACGTTGATGGCGGATTCAACCGAATCTTCACAGGTAAATACCAAAGATCAAGTCTTTGAAAATCATGCTTGTAATGAATGTAATAAATTTAGAGAAAGCATAGATTTAAAACTTGCTAGGTTATTAGACCATAATGATAGTTTAGTAAATGACTTACAACTATGCACAAAAGCTAATCGGATTTTAAAACAAAATAAGCACAGTTATAAAGAGAAAATAGAACTTTTAAATAAACAACTAAGGGAAACCAAAGTTGTTGCTTTTAATCAAGCCAATGACAAAAAGTTCTACTTAAACTCCCTGGAAGAAACTAAGAAGAAAAGGTAGTTTTAGAAGTCGAAGTCAACTTATTAAAACAAAAACTACACAGTTGGACCAGTTCTTCTCACATAGTTTAACACGTAGTGAAAGAACAAAATAATGGGGAGGGGTTGGGTTACAAAGTGGTTCCACCACCACATGAGATCCTGTTAAATGCTAAATGTAGACTAGTAAATAACAATTCTATTAAGGATCATGTCGTGCCCACTCCTCTAGTTAGTGATCCTGATTCCACGAGTAAACCGGTGGAATCTATCACTAAATAGAAGAAGGCCACTTTGAAATCTAAAGCTAAGATGCCTATTGTGAATTTGGAAGAACATTTTGAAAAGGTTAATATAAAGTCAGGTTCAAACATGTCTATTTCTGAACCCAAAACGACCAAACCAGTGAAACAACCACGTGCTCCACGTCACAGTCCAAATAAACAAAAGGGTAAAGATGTTAAAAACGTTCAAACAATGAATTTTGTTAAAGAAGTAAAAACATCTAAACAAGAAGTGTCCAAACCCAACCAGACTAAAGTCACACCGATATCACAAACTTCCCCACAGAGACAATTTTCCCAACATGTAGAAGGTAGATCATGCTGCAATTATGGAAAGAGAGGACACATTGCTTCTCATTGTCCTTATTATCAAACACCAAGAAAGAACATTGAACTTCATGATACTAAACAAATTTCTTTGAAAAGGAGTTCTATTACTCCACCAACAAGAAGTAATGACCTAAAGTTCAAACAGTAAGTCGGTCATCTGTTTATCACAAACGGGCTTTACACAAACTAGCTTATGGAAAGAAAAGTCAAGTCAAGTGTCTAATACTGAGAGCAATAAGAAGAACAATATCCCCTCACCCTCTAATGGATAGTGGGTTGAGTTCATGATGTGTGATTCCTCTAGGTCACCAAGGTAGTTAAGGCTTAGGTCCCAAACCTAAACTAATAATTTCCTCTGTATTTGCAAGGTGTCCATTACAGTGCTATCACAAACACCTGGATTGTTGATAGTGGGGCATCTCGGCACATGACCGGGAACCTATCGCTTCATTCAAATGTCAAACAAATAAAGGGGACATGTCTCATTTGCTAGAAATAAAGGAGCATACATCACTGCTCAAGGCGAAGTGGGAAATCAGAAAGTCAAGTTTGACAAGGTCAACTATGTTCAACAATTATAAAATAACTTGCTTTCTGTATCCCAGATCTACGATAACGGATTCAAGGTTTTTTTTGACAACAAGAAGTGCTCTATGTTGAAGAAGGATTACCTTATCCCGGAGGACCAAATCCTAATGTCAGCTTCAAGATATAATGACTTATATGTCTTGGATCTATCAAAGGTCTCCACAACCGATCATCAAGTTTAATGCTTCTTGTCAATGGCAACTGAGAAGGACTCGATCTCCTGGCATAGGAGAATGAGACACATAAATCCATGGAAGATGAATCATTTGATTTAGAATGATTTAGTAAATGGAGTTAATGTTAAGAATTTTCAACTTTTGGATTTTTATGTAGCGTGTAAGAAAGGCAAACAGACCAAGAAGTCTCACAAGGCAAAGAAAGTAAATTCTATTGAATTGCCTCTCGAACTTCTACATATGGATCTGTTTGGTCCGGTGAGCACCAAGAGCATCGCTCGTGATCTGTAGTGTTATGTAGTCACTGATGACGATTCTAGATTCTCTTGGGTATTGTTACTGAAATCCAAATCAGAAACATTTGAATGGTTCAAACAACTGGTGATCACATTAGAATATCTCTACGAGCTGAAAGTACGTCAGATTCGCTCAGACAACGACACATAATTCAACAACCAGTGGATGGAGGCATTCTGCGAAGAGAAACAAATTGTACATCAGTTCACATCTGCCTACACTTCACAAATGAAAGGAGCTGCTGAACGGAAGAACAGGTTCTTGATAGAGACAGCACGAACAATGCTAGCAGACTCGAAACTACCCATCCAATTTTGGAGTGAGGCAATTGCCAATGCATGTTACACCCTGGATTGAGTACTGGTGGTCAAACATCATGGTAAAGCGTGTTACGAGTTGCTCCAACGACATAAACCTAATCTAGAGTACCTCGAACTGTTTGGCGCACCATGTACGCTGCTAAAGAAAAATCAGTTAGGAAAGTTCGGTGAAAAGGCTAAAGAAGGAATTTTTCTAGGATACAACATACCGAATAAGAGAGTCTACAATAACTCAACGCGTCAAGTAGAAGTGTGGTGCAATGTCGACGTTCAGAGATACACTACCCCCTACTGGAAAAGGACCCACATTCTTCTTTGATTATGATGGATTCTTTAAGTCCTTCAACATCCTTCTCTCCCCTCCTCATGATGAGTTATCGACTAAAATGATGTACGATCTCTTAAAGACACCATCACTAGACTCGACAACATCAGGTTCACAAGGTGATCCTTCGAGTCATTCAGGGGGAGCATTGGAGGTAAGTGACTCATCCTCTGATGATGAAGAAGTGGAGAATGATCAGGTGGATCAGGAGGAACAGGAACCCGCTACTCAAAGTACACAAGCATCAAACGTTGATGCCTCTGACACTTCAGAACCTCGCACTCCAGCGACTACAGATACTGAACCAAGAACTCAAAATCTGGATGAGGAAGTAGTCGTTCACACCACTCTTGGATCTCAACTTAATGTATATCACCCTCTAGACAACATCATAGGGGATGTACAATCAGGATTATAGAAAAGAAATCAGTTATACTCAGCTGATTATGCCTTAGTCATGGAAAAAGGCTATCTTCACGATGGTGCTTATCGATGTTTCATGTCTCAGTTTGAGCCAAAATATGTAAGTGAAGCCTTAAATAATGAGGCATGGGTGAGTTCCATGCAAGAAGAACTTCTTCAATTCAAGAAGTTAGGAGTATGGACACTGGTGGATAGACCAAAAGGTGCTAAGGTCATTGGCACTAAATGGGTCTTAAAATGCAAGAAAGATGACCAAGGGGTCATAATCAGAAACAAGGCTCGATGTGTAGTTCAAAAATTTCAACAAATCGAAGGCATTGATTACAATGAAGTGTTTGCACCTGTGGCGAGAATGGAAGCAATCCGTATCATCCTAGCCTATGCACCTTATATGAATATTAAAGTTTATCAACTAGATGTGAAGAGTGCATTTCTTCATTGTGAAATCTGGGAGACAGCATATGTCAGTCAACCCGAAGGATTTGAGGATCCGTCTCATCAGGACAAAGTTTACAAGCTGGATAAGGCTCTCTACGGGCTCCACCAAGCCCCAACAGCATGGTATGCAAGCTCTCGACTCATCTTGTGAAACACGGCTTTCGCAGTGGAGTGATTGACTATACACTGTTCCTCAAAGAAAAGGATGGTGACTTACTGCTAGTTCATATTTATGTTGATGACATAATCTTCGGTTCCAAAGACGAAGAATTATGTAAAGAATTTGAAGCAGTAATGAAAGCTGAATTCGAGATGTGTGCCATGGGAGAGATGAAGTTCTTTCTTGGGTTACAGGTGGATGAGACACCAAAGGGAATATTTCTACATCGGACCAAGTATGTATGCGATATCTGCAGTTGGTTGATATGGAGAATGCTTCGGCAGCTGGGACTCCACTTGCTACAAACCACGACATGGCACCCGACGAACATGGTGATCTAGTGGATGCCACTATGCACCGAGGAATGATTGGATCCCTCATGTAACTCGTATCCTCACGACTTGACATCATGTACGCGACGTGTCTCTGTTTCAAATATCAGGCGAAACCAAAAGTCAACCATCTCATAGAAGTTAAACGGATTTTCTGTTATCTGAAGGGTACTCCAAAAAATTGACATCATGCAGACGTTGACTTGTAGTTCATTTTGCATCCTACAGATTAGTCACCTAGCAGTGTAAGAAGCAGACATTGGTTGCTTTATCAACTTGTGAAGCTGAATACGTTGCTACTGCAAGTTGCTGTTCGCAGATTATTTGGATTCAACACCAAATACGGGACTACGGCTTGCAATTTTCTAACACTCCTATCTATGTTGGTAATTCTGCTGCTATAGCCGTAACTAAAAATCCAGTCCAACACCCTAAACCTAAACACATTGGCATTAAGTATCACTTTATATATGATTGTTATGAAAAATATTTAATCGATGTCGTTAAATTAAAAATGGATTTTCAACATGCCGACCTCTTCACAAAAGTATTTGATAAACCGAGATTTTATATTTATTAGAGGTTAATGGCGTTAAAAAGAAGAGTGATGTGATCGCATAGCATGAAAAATGCTTAATCTTACAATTTTTGTTTTATTTTCATTTATTTTTCTTATTGTATTTTCCTGTTTCTATAAAATCGAAAAACTCAAAAAAGATTTTCGGTTTTAGAATTTTTGGGGGAGAATAGGTTACATTAGTATTAAATTAGTCGTTTTATTTAATTACTTAAAAAGAACGAGGGAGGAGGACAGCTTAGCTAAAAGGAGAGAAATCAAATCTGTGATATTGTTTCAACGTATTTAGAAAATGATAGTACACAGGGAACAAATTATTTGGGAGTTCAAAAGGTTTAATTGATTAAGATGCAAAGGTCAAAGTTTAAGTCTGAAATGTCTAAGCAAAATAAAAAGAAAAATGATAGTAAAACTAGTAGGCTACCAAGGTAACATAGAGAAAGTAGACCTAGAGGCTGGTAGTTCATTATATGATGTGTCAGTAGATTCAACACAATAGACAAGTAGACGTCATTGGTGGTTTCAAGTACAAACTAAGTTGTTCAACCTGTTGTGGGTTCCCATCTTATCAATGGTTAACACAATCAACGTTGTTTCAATAAGGGGTGAAGAGCAAAATAAACGCCACATATGTGTGCGGACGACCATAAAATATGAGCAAAACATATGAAAAACGCAATCAAGCTAATAACTTATGTTGTTGGTGTAATATGTGCTAAAAGAAAAATTGTTCAAACAAGAAGATAGGTTGTGTGCCTCTCTACTATGCGGTGGCACTGACCTGAGGATAAGCATAACCTAAGTATTCTGGAATTCATTGTTGTTTGCGCCTCTCTATGGCGGTGGCATTGACATGAGGCTTGGCATCTCTTTCATAGCTCTTAGAATAGTCTCTTTTTGAAATATACCTGCAGACCGCTCAAAAATCTCCTGAAGAACGTTGATTACCATATAAGTGTGGGATCCACAAATTGCTTGTTGAAATAACTAAACCTTAAATCATCACCAATGTGTATCAAAAATCTGTTTATGGATTTTAGAGGACAAGTATACTGGCAATCATCGTGAGTTGTAGTTCTGGAAAGTCAAAATCATTGTGTGCATCTTGAAGCTCTAGTATGATTTCCTAAAATTGCTATTGACTATCGGTGAAAACAAGGATCAAGCATCAAAATTGTTTATTAAAATGTCCCAAGTGATTCTGATATACCTGTGTGATTCCAAAATGAATCGTACCACAAATGATAAACTAGAATTGAAGCTGAGCTGTCCAGGAAGGAAAATCGATTAGAATTACTCTAATATGTTTAAAATCCATCTCTAATCAAAAATAAAAAAATATGTCTTAATTTTGTTTTTTTTTATTTTCTCGTTGCGTTATTTATTAATTTTTAGTCATTTACATGGTAAAAGTCGGACTTGGTAAAATTGAAATTCAATCTATGAAACACTCACATAAAAGAGGTCACGTCTGAGGTGACCAATCGGGTCTTTGTTAAAAGGATCACGTCTGAGGTGATCAACGTTTTTCAATGCTAAAATGATCACATCTGAGGTGACCAACAGTTTTCAAAGCCAAAAGGATCATGTCTGAGATGATCATCGATCATAATGTTGTATCTATAGTTAAAAGGGCTAAGTGTTTGAATGGTCAAAAGGTCAAACTCATAAGTATGAGTCATTCGCATGACTGCACCATAAGTATGCACTAGTCGCACGATTGGAGCATACGTATGAGCCCAATCGCATGACTGAACCACACGTATGGACCAGACGTACGATGGGACCATAAGCATGAGTCAATCCGTACGATTGGATCACTAGAATGAACCAATCGCATGAATGGAGGTGTCCAAATAAGTCAGTCGCACGACTGAAACCTAGTCGCATGAGTGAATGTGACCGACTGGGCAAGTCGCACGACTGAGCCCCAGTCGCACGAATCAAGAGTGCGAATAGGTTCAGTCGCACGACTGAAGGAAAACGTAGTATAAATAGAGGGGAGTCTGTCGCACACACTTATTACCCCGAAATCGCACCTAAATCACATGAAAGCAAGATTACTCTGCCCAAATTCATATTTGTGATTTAGCGCCTTGTTTGTGAGACTAACGATTACGCTTTGTTTGTACAGATAATGCAAGACTAAAATCGACCTAAATGCTCAATTTAATCAAGCCCTAATGACCTAATTGGGTGAAAACTAAACCTGGACAAAACCTTCAAAATAAACCACTACTCTGTACTTAATCATCAAATTATTTAGTACTTAGTGTTATTTTGATGGATTGCGAGTGCATTGAGTCTAATCTAAATGTTTAACATCAAGTATAGACCAAGAATCGATTCTAAAGTGTTGTACATAGATATATGCGAATGGACACACTGATGAACCTCAATCGCACGATTGAAATGGGCGAATGACTCAATCGCACGATTGAAATGGGCGAATGACTCAATCGCATGAATGAACCATGCGTATGAATTCAGTCGCACGACTGGTTCAACCACATAGAACAACATACGACTCATTTAAGTCTCAGGTTCATTCGCACGACTGAGCTCATTCGCACGACTAAGACTCAGTCGCACTGTATTCACACGACAAAACAGAATGATTCAAGTCCATTAAAATCAAGTGTCATTCACTTACACAAACTCTAACGTTTGTTTATCTTGTGTAACAGAAACATGGCTAGTAGATGGACTATGAGCACAAAGCATAACCTCTGTGCATATCTGGACGTCACCTCCCGAAATGCCTCTGATTTTTTGGGATTATTGCCTTCCTATGGAGATCGAGGATCTTCAAGGCCATATCTACCCCGTGCACACCATATTGATCGATTCAGTAGGCTTTCTTGGAAAACGCTGAAGTCGACAGGTCTGCTCAACCATATCGTATTCGGAATACCATATTTGGTGAAGAGATGGAGATTAGTGACGAAGATCTGAGGAGAGTTTTAGAGTTGGGTGATGATGGTGACTGCCCAACCAGACTGCATCCACTGACAGTTCGAGGTTGCTTCCTTCGGGCTAAGTACGCTGGGGACATAAACGCAGGTGTGCTCAACAAGAGCAACATGTGCCCCCGGTTCAAGTATTTAGCCCATGTGCTGCTCAAGTGCATAGCCTCGAGGAAGGGAGGTTTTGGTGAGATGTCTGATCAGATCCAGAACGCTTATGTGGCTCTGGTACTGAATCATCCATTCAGCTTCTCACAGATGATCTTCACATACTGGGTAGAGAACATAGAAGCCAAGGGAAAGAAGGGCTTCTGTATGTACCCGCGTTTCCTCCGGATGATCATTGACCAGAAGCTACCCTCGCTTCCTAAGGAGAGTCATGATGCAATTACTCTTGAGGGCATGAATGACACCACCCTCGGGAGGAGAAGGTATACCGGGGCAAGCAGATGAAGCCCCCTGTAAGGAGATTGTTCGGCCATATGGCCAATGCTGAGTATGTGGCGCTGACTAGAAGGAAGTGGCATCATGATGATAGTGTTTCTGATGTCAATCGTATTGAGATACCCAACGATGACTCAGATGACGATGATGACCATGGTGATGGTCAAGGAGGTGAGGCTCCGGGTGGATCGAGCCGGCTCCAATCCACCCCGACTTTCAGATGGGTGAGGAGGAGGAGTCGGACGAGGAGCCATTGGTATGAACGGTGAGAAGCCGGGTCATAGCCACTGAGAGATGGCTCAGGGTGGTGGGTGGATGCCTGGCTGAGTCTAGGGGTGACGATACTACTACGAGAGATCATTCATACACCCCGGAATAGCCCAGCAGCCAAGGGGGAGACTCTATCTCCAAGGGCTCCAGGAAGAAGAGGATAGCTCACCCTTATGGAAAAAAGGGTAAGAGGCCGAGATTTACTTTGACCCCATCCACTACCAGTGCCAAAGCCACCACTACTACCACAGCCATAACCACATCCACCACAGCCACCACCGCATCCACCACATCCACAATAGCTACCACCACCACTACCATAACCCCTATCACTACTACCACCCTCTCAACCACCACTACTACAACCATCTGTTCACCATCCACTACTATCCCACCACCCATATTCACCATATCGACCACTACCACAACCAGCCATCAAGTAGGTCCATCAACCCACACTACCTTCATCACAGGACCCACTCTACCCCCCATTGGGGTAGAGGAACAAGTGGCAGCACAAAATAGAATGGTGCTTAAGCTGTTAGCTACTGATGAGCAAAGAGAACACACTAAGTCAACTTGTGGAGCTCAATACTGCTCAAGCATAGTAGATTTCCCAACTCTAGGAGTAGAATGAGCAATGAGTTAAAAGGATTGAGGAGTTGGAGGGAAAGAATAAAAAGATCATGCTCAGACTGAAAGGATCTAAAGATGATCCTCTGAAGATCAGAGAAGGTGATGGAGATGATGATGATGATGATGATGATAGTGATGATTATGAGTCTGATGATGAAGATGATAGTGATGATGAAGGGTCAAGGGGAAAGAAAGATGGTGATAATGATGAAAAAGGTGATGCAGCTGCATCATCCTCAACTCAAGGTCAAGATAGAAGGGCAAAGAAAGCACAAGACCAAGGAGCATCATCAGCCCCTGCTGGTGAAGAGTTGACTAATAAAAACAAAAGTAATGACTAGAAGTTTATGTATTTGAAAAATTTTGTACTTTAATCTTGTATTATAGTTGTGTGAATTTTGTTTTTATATATTTATCTAATGTTTACATGTCTTGAGTAATTACTAATGGTTGATGTGTTACATGTTTAAATCAAGTAGATCAAACATCTTAGCAAGATGAATATGATGTTGCTCCCCTTTAACAAATCAAGTCTCAATTCACAAGGATTCTTGATTTGCAAGGGATTGTAAGAAGGTCGGTGAGCTACACTCCCGAAGAAGGAGAAATCATACACGACCTGACTGATGAGCAACTTGCAAAGATATTCAGACTAAATCCAGACGAGATTTTCAAAAGATGCACTTACTTTTGATGTGACAAGTGACGATGAGCTAAAAATGTAGATGAAATAGAGATTGAAGATGTCATAGCTGAGCATTATCCAGAGTACACTGACCGAGAGGACTATGTGATCCCGATTTGGGTGACACTCTCGGTAGTACTACATTCGACAAACTGGATGAGATGGAGAAAGAAATAGAAAAGAATGAAAGCCAAGCCCAAGCCTCAGACACTAATATTGATATAAAGAAGGCTGAATGGGCAGCTTGCTTTGCTAAGATACGAGCCCAACACACAACTCAAAAGCAAAATGCCTATACAAAGCTCTACAAGGTCAAGAAACATCTAAAGGTGTTGGGCAAGATTATTGCATGGGCATATTTTGAGGATCTTCATGTTTATGCAGTTAAGAGGGAGAATGGAATAGAGTACTTCAGATTCCCACATGATCCGAAGACTCTCCCTAGTTATGAGCTTAACCAGCTGGCACGTTTAAACTTGTCACGTTTAAACTTGTCACGTTTAAACTTGTTATATGCTGATCCCAGGAGTATGCCAGGCTGGTTTGAGGTTGCACTTAAGAAGGAATACCACACTAGATAGGTAAAATTCAGACCTCAACAACTAAAGAGGTACAAACGAAGGTCTGAACTGGATCCCATTTCTTGAAAGCCTACGGTGGTGCTGAAGTGGAGTCCTCCGCACACAATGTCCAAGATTCCCTTAAGGGAAATGCCACAGGACATCACTCCACACTTCAAATGGTGGTATTATGATTGGAGAATAGGTGAAGCGGTCATAGTTTTACAGAGAGAGAGCAAAATGGAAACTATCCGGGTGTTCGAACCTATGTGGCTAACCAACTTATCTGCAGATGATGTCTATACAATATACAAGTGGCCATTATTCAATGACGTGCAAGATATAGTACAAGCCCTCTAGTTCCAGAACGTGATACGACTCTGTTTTGCATTTAAGACACATGCAGGAGTTACTAGAGTTGAAAAGTATAAGAAATTTGAGGAAATAATGAAGAATGTTAGACACTAATGTAAACAAGGTCCAAGGGGGTGTTTGTTGATACATATGTACCTAGTTTAAGAGCTTAATGTAAACTCTCTGTCATGTCCCACATATATGTAATGAATGAGTTGAATGATATGCAATATGTTATTGATGCTTATAATGTTTAATGTTTCATTGTTTATTGTGTAATAAAGCATATTGAACTAACTATATAGTTTTGAGGTTATTGTACATAGTTCTTAGTCAATAATGATGGAGAAATGTGTTCAAACTTAATCGTATGAAGTCTTCATGCAAATGGACCATGTTAATGGACCATACGCATGAATACTTCATGCTAATGGACCAGTCGCACGATTGAACCAGGAGACTGGATTAGTCGTATGATTAAGACATAAGATTGGCTCAGTCACATGACTGAATCTTTAGTCGTGCGTATGAATCAATATGATTCAGTCGCACGACTAAACCATGCTAATCGTTCAGTGGTACGATTGACAAACCCTAACCAGTAAATACCACCTAATTCATGGAAAAACAAAAGCACTTCAAGAATTTTGACTCACATTCATACCCTAGCCATCCAAAGATTCTAGAGAACCTGTTCCAACTTCATAGTTCGCAGTTGATCCCATTCTAATCATTCTTAACGTTTCTTTAATCGTTAGATTGATCTGAACTGCGTTCTCACTAATTGGATCACCAATCAAATAGGATTCCACACTATTTGGTCTAGTTTCATGCATTATCAGTTAGTACTCCGTACATACACATATGAGAATGGATTCCCGTTACCTGTCTTCTTGAGCTTTGTCTTTGATATAATGGTTTGTCTTTGACATCGAACATTGAAAATGTCGAGGGTTTGGATGATGACACTGCAAATGAAGGTGAAATTATATTTGAACTTGTGATGTCAGACAATGAAGATACTACGAATGTGGTCAATCACTTGATTGAAGAAGATCTTAGAACGACATGTTCAAAATCACTGGTATCTGAAGAGTCAAACTCTGCGCTGATAGTTGATTCAACCGAATCTTCATAGGGTGTCTCTTAAGTGCTATCACAAACACCTGGATTGTTGATAGTGGGGCATCTAGGCACATGACCGGGAGCCTGTCTCTCCTTTTAAATGTCAAACAAATTAAAGTGGGACATGTCTCATTTGCAAGAAATAAAGGAGGATACATCACCACTCAAGGTGAAGTGGGAAATCAGAAAGTCAAGTTTGACAAGGTCAACTACCTTTAACAATTACAAAATAACTTGCTTTTTGTATCCCAGATTAGTGACAAAGGATTCAAGGTGGTTTTTGACAACAAGAAGTGCTATGTGTTAAAGAAGGATTACATTATCCCGGAGTACCAAATCCTAATGTCAGCTTCAAGATACAATGACTTATGTCTCTTGGATCCATCAAAGGTCTCCACAACTGATCATCATGTTCAATTCTTCTTGTCAAAGGCAACTGAGAGGGACTCGATCTCCTGGCATAGGAGAATGGGACATAAAAATCCACGAAAGATGAATAATCTTATTCGGAATGATTTAGTAAATGGAGTTAATGTTAAGAATTTTCAATTTCCTGATTTTTGTGTAGCGTGTAAGAAAGGCAAACAGACCAAGAAGTCCCACAAGGCAAAGAAAGTAAATTCTATTGAATTGCCTCTCGAACTTCACATATGGATCTGTTTGGTCCAGTGAGCACCAACAGCATCACTGGTGATCTGTACTGTTATGCAGTCACTAATGACTACTCCAGATTCTCTTGGGTAATGATTGTGAAATCCAAATCAGAAACATTTGAATTGTTCAAACAGTTGGTGACCATATTAGAATCTCTCTACTAGCTAAAAGTATGTTAGATTCGCTCAAACAACGGCACGGAATTCAAGAACCAGTGGATAGAGGCATTCTGCAAAGAGAAAGGAATTGTACATCAGTTCACATTTGCCTACACTCCCCAAATGAACGGAGTTGCCGAACGGAAGAACATGAGCTTGATAGAGACAACACGAACGATGCTAGTAGACTCAAAACTACCCGTCCAATTTTGGAATGAGGTAGTTGCCAATACATGTTACACCCTAAATCGAGTCCTGGTGGTCAAACGTCATGGTAAAACATGTTACGAGTTGCTCAAACGATGTAAACCTAATGTGGAGTACCTCAAACCGTTTGGCACGCCATGTACGCTGCTGAAGAAAAATCAATCAGGAAAGTTCAGTGACAAGACTAAAGAAGGAATTCTTCTAGGATCCAACATATAGAATAAGAGAGTTTACAACAACTCAACGGGTCAAGTAGAAGTGTGGTGCAACGTCAACGTTCAAAGATACACCACCCCCTGCTGGATAAGGTCTCGCATTCTTCTTTGATTATGATGGATTGTTTAAATCCTTCAACATCCTTCTCTCCCCTCCTCATGTTGATTTATCGACCAAAATGATGTACGATGTCTTAAACACACCATCACTAGACTCGACAACATCAGGTTCACAAGGTAATCCTTCTAGTCATTCAAGGGGAGCACTAGAGGTAAGTGACTATTCCTCTGACGATGAAGAAGTGGAGAATGATCAGGTGGATCAGGAGGAATAGGTTCCTGCTACTGAAAGTACAAAAGCATAAGACATTGATGCCTCTAACACTTCGGAATCTTGAACTTCAATGGCTACAACTACTGAACCAGGAATTCAAACTCTGGATCAGGAAGTAGTCATTCCCACCACTCCCGGATATCGACTTAATGCATATCATCCTCTAGACAACATCATAGGGGATGTACAATCGGGAGTACAAACAAGAAATCAGTTATACTCAGCTGATTATGCCTTAGTCATGGAAAAAGGCAATATTCATGATGGTGCTTATCGATGTTTCATGTCTCAATTTGAGCCAAAATATGTAAGTGAAGCCTTAAATAATGAGGCATGGGTGAGTTCCATGCAAGAAGAACTTCTTCAATTCAAGAAGTTAGGAGTATGGACACTGGTGGATAGACCAAAAGGTGCTAAGGTCATTGGCACTAAATGGGTCTTAAAATGCAAGAAAGATGACCAAGGGATCATAATCAGAAACAAGGCTCGACGTGTAGTTCAAAAATTTCGACAAGTCGAAGGCATTGATTACAATGAAGTGTTTGCACCTGTGGTGAGAATGGAAGCAATCCGTATCATCCTAGCCTATGCATCTTATATGAAGATTAAAGTTTATCAACTAGAAGTGAAGAGTGCATTCCTTCATGGTGAAATCCGGGAGACAGTGTATGTTAGTCAACCCGGAGGATTTGAGGATCCGTATCATCGGGATAGAGTTTACAAGCTGGATAAGACTCTCTACAGGCTCCACCAAGCCCCAAGAGCATGGTATGAGAAGCTCTTGACTCATCTTGTGAAACACGGCTTCCACAGAGGAGTGACTGACTATACACTATTCATCAAAGAAAAGGATGCTGACTTAGTGGTAGTTTAGATTTATGTTGATGACATAATCTTCGATTCCAAAAACAAAGAACTATGTAAAGAATTTGAAGCAGTAATGAAAGCTAAATTAGAGAGGAGTGCCATGGGAGAGATGAAGTTCTTTCTTGGGTTACAGGTGGATCGGACACCAAAGGTAATATTTCTACATCAGACTAAGTATGTAAGCGATATCCTCAGTCGGTTCGATATGGAGAATTGTAACATCTCGTATTTTCAGTTATTAAAAGTTAATTCTGTTTATTCTTATAAGGGTCGTTGTTGTCAATCTTGAAATTCATGAGTTATTTATGCATATTTCTTAGTTGTCATTAAATTGTAATATATGAAAGTTAATAAATAAAGTATTAAATCGAACAATAATTATGAGAATAATAATAATGATAATAATAATAATAATAATAATATAAATGAAAAGTTATAAAAGTTAAAAGTTAGTTTCATAATAACTTACAGCTAATGAGGGGTTAGTTTTGCCATTTTGGAAAATTTAAAAGAAAGTAATTGCATGAAATAATAAACAATCAAACTACACGGACCATTTTTGTAAAATTATTAAAACCCAAACCTTTCCTCCCCTCACCCACGATTTTCCGGCTAAAATCCCGGCCTGTCACCGGCGGCCTCCGGCAACCACGAAAACCATAAAAAATAGCTCGTTTTAACAAACCAAGATGCTCATCGACTCAGGAAGACTCCTCGAACTTGAAAACGATACTTAATTGAACATTAAAGCTCGGTATTGAAGGGCTTCGAACCGAACACGCATCTCGATCGACATATAACCGTTTAACGTACAAATGATGATGATTAATCAAATTAAACATACAGAAACGTTCGAATCATCATTTCTAAGCTTAATGCATAGTTAATTCGAGTTAATTAAACACCTAATTGTAACCGAGGTGACCGAACTTGAACCAGGACTCGTTCGGCATCTCAACAAACAAATCAAGACTATATAATAGAGGGCTAATGCTCCCTTTGATCCCTTTAAACTCACTGTAAGCGCAAATTCGTAAAACATTCATCCATTTAACCAATTGCTAGGCACCTGTTCTTCGTAAGATAATCGAGACAAAACCGAGCATAAATACTACAAACCGAGCCTAATCAAGTAAGTACAATACATCATTCAACACGATTTCGCTTAGGGATCAAAAGCCCTAATGATAATCGAGTTGAAACTCTCGAATCGTTGTTCGATTTTGGATTCGAGTAATCTAGGGTTTATATGAATTGGGGATTTGATTGAAACTTGGTTTTAACAATTAAAATCTAATTCATATCGCGGCTGAGGCCTATGGTTTACTGGTTAAGATCCTTACACTTTCAGCATGGGGTCCCGGGTTCGAACCCGGGCACCCTCATGCAATTTATTTATTTATTTAGTTATGATTTTATTTTAGAAAGTTTTAATAAATATAAAAATAACTTTTATAAACTTCGAATAATTTTAAAGTCATCTAAGTATTTCTTAAAAAAATTAAAATTAATTCTTGTTCAATATTTCAACATTTTATTATCTACAAATGTTATAACTAAATAATTTTTATAAAAGTAGATTCATATAATAATTATTAATTATTATTGGTCTATATGTTATCTTTAATTATAGAATCATAAAATGTATATACATTTTATAATCAAATTTTATAAAGGATTTAATTCCTTTAAAAATTTTATAAATAGTACTTTACTTAAGAGTTCACTAATCTTATTTATAAATCCCCAAATTCTAGTACCCTAGTTTACATTAAATCATTAACCTTATTATTAACTAAAACTTGTAAATATATATATATATATATATATATATATATATATATATATATATATATATATATATATATATATATAATATATATATATATATATTTAGGTACCTCATGACGGTTTACTTTGGAACGTCGCTTATTATTCTTATTAGACATCTCTTTTATACTTATTGAACATGTGAGTTTTCCTTGCCCCTTTTTGTCTTTTCACACTAATTTGGGGTGAAACATGATTACTTATACGTAATGCACTTGTAAACGTTTAGACTTGTAAAGCACTTGAAATTCATATTTTTTGTCATGGTTATTTGTGTGTTGTAAGTGTTTATATGAGATACATATTTTGTTTACAATCATTAACTATTGCTAGCCTGGCGACGTCTTTGATCATTGGGCCTGACAAGCCTATTTGGTGCTAAAGTCGATGTATTGCCGAATCCTGATGCCGTATGCTTGTTCATCATGGGAACCAAATACACTTGGCCAATCTTTTATACTTGTAATCAAGTCGAGGTTTGGTTATGACGATATGTGTTCTATAACCTTACTTGCTTATGACCTATGACATGAATTGCTACTTGTAACTTTATCATATTATGTATAAAAACCTTGGAAACTCACCAACTATTTATAGTTGACCCTTTTATTTTGATCATGTTTCAAGAAATCCCCAAGTTTAAAGTGGACTTTTGAAGCTTGGAAATAAAACTAGGACTTGGACCTAGTTTAATAATTAAAATTTTATGTCATGTTTTTGTGATATGTTTAAACTTATTTCACGTTTGATACTTATTTTGTTTTTCTTTTTTTATTGAATCTTATAAGTTTAATATGTTCATCTAAATTATAGCATTATGTGGTTGTGAACAATCTTAACCCTCACATCTGGACGTTTCCGCCATCAAGGTTGGGGTGTGACTGATTGGTATCAGAGCCCATAACTATAGGGATTTAGGTTAATAGAAATGGTGACCTAGACTATAGCTTATGCATGAACCTCATAGGATAATATATATTCTTGGAAATATATATATGTTACATGCTACATAATGCTATACCTTACTTATGTGCAACTTGATGCCTTAGCATAGGTTTGCCTAGTAATTGTTTAAACTTTGTTATTTGTCTCCCTAAACTTATCTTTGACATTTTCACTCTCCCCGACAAATGGAACTTCTTAATCTTATTCTCGACGACACTTGGAATTGTATATTTATGCTTAAGACTTGGATCCTTAGACCTATGTCTAACCTGTGTAAAATCTCATCAAGGTTTTGATTTTATGAACCTAAGAAACTTGTGTGACACATAAACACCTGTATTCTGGACTTCCAGGCAAAAGGCCCTCGGGCTAAGGCAAGCATATCGAATAAATCCTACGGGACTAGTTATGCTTACCTGGGGATTTCTGGAATGAGTGATAAACTATGGTCAACATACACAAATTTCTAAGGCGAGTGGGTCAACTTACCTTGATGTGTCAACGTTTCCAAATGGTAATGCGTTACCAAACGAAACCACTCCACGTGCCTTGCAACTTTTGCCCTATCCTTGTTGAACTATAATCCTTGTTATTCCTATTCTTGTATCTAACTCATTTTGTATATTCCAGCATGTCTCGCCATCATGGAAAGCGTGGAAGTTCCGATCGTAAGCTAGCCGCCATGATTGCTCGCCAAATGGTTGCTGTCATCCCAACCATGGTTGCTAAACTCAATAGCACCTTAATGACCAACTCTAGCAACAACGGTCATGGGGAAAATAGTTCTAACCAAGGGCGCAACAACCAAACTTGTACTTTCAAGCACTTTAGCTCATGTAAACCTACTAGTTTTAGTGGCAAGGAAGGAGCCACTGGTCTTCTTGAGTGGTTCGAGAGCATGGAGAACACCTTCGTCAACTGTGAGTGTCCCGAGGCACTCAAAGTTCGTTATGCCACTAGCATGTTCCAACAAAGGGCTCTCACCTGGTGGAATATCAAGAGGAGAAATCGTGGACCCGATGCTATTCTAGTACTTACATGGGAAGAGTTCAAGAACATCGCCATCGCGAAGTTCTGCCCGAGAAGCGAACTGCAAAAGCTGGAGGAGGAATTTTGGAATTTGAAACAAAACGATGGTGATCATTTGGCCTACTCAACTAGGCATCATGAGTTGAGTATACTGCTGCCCCACATGATCGACATTGTCCCTCGCAACCTCGAGAAGTTTATCAAGGGTGTACCACCCCAAATTGAAGAAGCCATTACTATCACCGCTCAACTCACCGAGAACCATATACGAGCGGGCACCATGTCTGTGAAGGGTGCCAAAAAGGTGGAAAAGATGGCTACTGAGGCCGTTAAGGAGACAAAAGCTGAACCGTCCAACAACAACAACAACAACAACAAACGCAAGTTCACATCAGCGCGTAACTATGCTGTGGCTGCACCCAAACAACCCCAAAGACAACTAGTACCTGTGGCTACACCTGTGGCACAAGTGCCTGGGGCTAGGGATTATGCTGGTCCTCAGCCTATGTGCAACACGTGTAGGTATCATCATCCGGGGAATCAACCATGCCGCATCTGCACGTTATGCGGTAAATATGGTCATCTGGTGGCAACTTGCCACCGTGCACCTAACAATGCCGCCGTGGTCACAAACCATGTTTGCTACAACTGTGGGGAACCTGGTCATTTCCGCCCACAATGTCCCCGTCTTGTGGGTAATGTGCCACAAGCCCGAGGACGTGCTTTCAACATCAACGCTAACCAAGCACAAGCAAACAACGATGTGGTAAATGGTATGTTAACTCACTTTGAACTTTTGTGATCCGATTCTTTTCATACTTTACCTGTATCGTTAAATACCTTAAAAATTGAACACGTATGTTCCTTATTAATAAAACTTATGCCTATGTCCTATTTGATTCTGGAGCCTATAAGAGTTTTGTTTCGTTGGAATTTGCACCTGTACTTGCTAAACCACATATGAGACTAGAAAGACCCCTTACCGTTGAAGTTGCCAATGGAGAACCGATAACCGTTGACGTCATTATTCGTGATTGCGTCCTAAGTCTTGACACGCATGATTTTCTTACCGATCTTATTCCTATGAAACTTGGAAGCTTCGATGTCATCATTGGTATGGATTGGTTAGCCAAACACCATGCCGAGATCATTTGTTTCGAGAAGTGCATCCGTATACCGTTACCTTTTGGTGTTATTTTGAAGGTGTTTGGTGAAAAATCTTCCAAAGGACTTAAACTCGTGTCTTGCACTCAAGCCCGAAAGTGCTTAAGCAAGAAGTACATGGCCTTCTTGGCTTACGTGGTCAACACGAAAGTCAAAGGGAAAGAACTTAAGGATGTCCCTATCGTACAAGATTTTCCTGAAGTATTTCCCGATGACCTTAGTGGTTTACTTCCCATGCGTGAAGTCGAGTTTAAAATTGACTTGATACCGGGAGCAAACCCCGTGGCTAAGTCACCATATCGGCTTGCACCATCGGAAATGCAAGAACTCTCTAGTCAACTTTAAGAGCTATCCGAGAAGGGCTTCATCCGTCCTAGTTCTTCGCCTTGGGGTGCACCTGTTCTTTTCGTGAAGAAGAAAGATGGATCGTTTCGTATGTGCATCGATTATCATGAGCTTAACAAGCTTACCATCAAGAACCATTATCCTCTTCCACATATTGATGATTTGTTTGACCAACTTCAAGGAGCTGCTACTTTCTCGAAGATCGATTTACGTTCTAGATATCATCATTGCGAGTCCATGATGATGATATCCCAAAGACCGCTTTCCGTACTCGTTATGGGCACTATGAGTTTATGATGATGCCTTTTGGTTTAACCAATGCTCCTGCTGTCTTCATGGATCTCATGAACCGAGTATGCAAGCCTTATCTAGACAAGTTTGTGATCGTCTTCATTGATGACATACTTATCTATTCCAAGTCCAACACCGATCATGAACTGCATTTGAGATTGGTTCTTGAGTTGATAAAGAAAGAGCAATTGTACGTGAAGTTCTCGAAGTGTGACTTCTGGCTCGAGGAAGTTCAATTTCTAGGACACATGGTGAATAGCCAAGGAATTCACGTTGATCCTGCAAAGGTGGAAGCTGTGAAGAATTGGTGTGTTCCTACTACTCCTACCGATGTTCGTTCCTTTCTTGGTCTTGCTGGTTACTATCGGCGATTCATTGCCAACATTTCAAGAATCGCGAAACCACTCACCTCTTTGACACAAAAGAATAAATCGTTCGAGTGGGGTTCCGAACAAGAAGAAGCTTTTGAAGCGCTAAAGCACAAGTTGTGCAATGCTCCTATCTTGACCCTGCCCGATGGAAATGACGACTTCACCGTGTATTGTGATGTATCTAAACAAGGCCTTGGTTGTGTTCTTTTGCAACGAGGGAGGGTCATAGCTTATGCAACGAGACAATTGAAGTTTCACGAGGTGAATTACACAACTCATGATCTCGAGCTTGGTGCTGTTGTATTTGCTTTGAAGATTTGGAGACACTACTTGTATGGTACACAATGCATAGTCTACACCGATCACCAAAGCCTTCAACACGTTTTCAATCAAAAAGATCTCAATATGAGACAACGTCGTTGGGTGGAGTTAATTAGTGATTACGATTGTGACATTCGTTACCATCCTGGTAAAGCAAATGTTGTAGCCGATGCACTAAGCCGAAGGATTCATAACAAGATGATCTCATTCCAAGAAATTCGCGATCGACGTCAATGGTTTGACACTTTGGGTGAGTTCGATACTGAGATCAGACTAGATGTCAACGAGACTACTGTACTGCTACAAAACTTGAGAATAGATAGTGACATCGAGTCTAGTATTTTGGAGGCTCAACAAGTGGTGCAACAAGAAGGACGAATAAAGGATGAACTGGAGCCTAATCTTTTAACTCAATTGGAAACGAAACCCAATGGGTTGATGTACTTCGCCAATCGGATTTGGATTCCAAATCGCAATAACATTCGTACCTTTATTATGAACGAAGCTCATCAAACTCGTTATTCTGTTCATCCTGGTTCCGATAAGATGTACATGGACCTACGTGGTCAATATTGGTGGCCTGGAATGAAGAAAGACATAGTGACTTATGTAGCTAAGTGCCTCACATGTACGAAGGTTAAAGCCGAACATCAACGTCCAAGTGGATTACTTGAGCAACCCAAGATTCCTATGTGGAAATGGGAACACATATCCATGGACTTCATAACAAAGCTACCCCGAACCTCTCGAGGACATGATAGCATATGGTGATCGTTGACCGATTGACCAAGTCAGCACATTTTATACCCATACGTGACACTTACATGACATCAAAGTTGGCTTGTATATACGTTGATGAGATTGTAAGTCGTCATGGGGTACCTCTGCACATCATATCCGACCGAGATGCTCGTTTCACTTCACATTTTTGGTCGTCTATGCAAGAACTCTTGGGTACACAACTAGATCTAAGCACGACTTACCATCCTCAAACTGATGGTCAAACTGAGCGAACGATCCAAACCTTGGAGGATTTGCTACCCCTTTGTGTTCTTGATTTTGGTGGCGATTGGGATACGCATCTACCGCTCGCGGAATTTTCATATAAAAATAGTTACAACTCGAGTATCAAGATGGCACCGTTTGAAGCACTTTATGGTCGAAAATGTCGTTCACCGATCTGTTGGACCGATATTGGTGAAAATTTCATCACTGGTCCTGAACTTATACAAAAGACGACCGATAAAGTTTCTATTATTCGCAAGAACCTTGAAGTAGCGAGAAGTCATCAAAAGAGCTATGCTAACAAGTGACATAAGCCATTGGAATTCCAAGTTGGGGAGATGGTTCTTCTAAAGGTCTCATCGTGGAAATGTGTTGTTTGTTTTGGAAAGAAGGGCAAATTGGCTCCAAGATTTGTAGGACCTTTCAAGATCCTGAAAAGGATGGGGAAAGTGGCTTATAAACTGGAGTACCTTCCGACCTTAGTGGAATTCATCCTGTGTTCCACGTCTCAAATTTGAGAAAGTGTTTGGCCGACGAAAGTCTGTATGTTCCGCTAGAAGACATTCAGATCGACGAGTCCTTGCATTTCGTCGAGAAACCTGTTGAAATCATGGATCACATAATGAAGAAGACTAGAACTACAACAACCCCAATTGTCAAGGTTCGCTGGGAAAATAAGCGTGGCGCTGAATTTACTTGGGAACGTGAGGAGCACATGAAGAAGAGATACCCATTCTTATTTGTATAGTTTCATTTGTGTTAATTTCGGGATAAATTCTTTTAAGTTAGGTAGACTGTAACATCTCATATTTTCAGTTATTAAAAGTTAATTCTGTTTGTTCTTATAAGGGTCGTTGTTGTCAATCTTGAAATTCATGAGTTACTTATGCATATTTCTTAGCTGTCATTAAATTGTAATATATGAAAGTTAATAAACAAAGTATTAAATCGAACAATAATTATGAGAATAATCATAATAATAATAATATAAATGAAATGTTATAAAAGTTAAAAGTTAGTTTAATAATAAACTTACAGCTAATGAAGGGGTTAGTTTTGCCATTTTGGAAAATTTAAAAGAAAGTAATTGCATGAAATAATAAATAAATCAAACTACAGGGACCATTTTTGTAAAATTATTAAAACCCAAACCTTTCCCCCCCTCACCCACGATATTCTGGCCAAAATCCCGGCCTGTCACCGGCGGCCTCCGGCCACCACGAAAACCATAAAAAATAGCTCGTTTTAACAAACCAAGATGCTCATCGAATCAGGAAGACTCCCCGAACTTGAAACCGATACTTAATTGAACATTAAAGCTCGGTATTGAAGGGCTTCGAACCGAACACGCATCTCCATCGACATATAACCATTTAACATACAAATGATGATGATTAATCAAATTAAACATACAGAAACGTTCGAATCATCATTTCTAAGCTTAATGCATAGTTAATTCGAGTTAATTAAACACCTAATTGTAACCGAGGTGACCGAACTCGAACCGGGACTCGTTCGGCATCTCAACAAACAAATCAAGACTATATAATAGAGGGCTAATGCTCCCATTGATCTCTTTAAACTCACTGTAAGCGCAAATTCGTAAAACATTCATCCATTTAACCGATTGCTAGGCACCTGTTCTTCGTGAGATAACCGAGACAAAACCGAGCATAAATACTACAAATCCAGCCTAATCAAGTAAGTACAATACATCATTCAACTCGATTTCCCTTAGGGATCAATAGCCCTAAGGTTAATCGAGTTGAAACTCTCGAATCGTTGTTCAATTTTGGATTCGAGTAATCTAGGGTTTATATGAAATTGGGGATTTGATTGAAACTTGGTTTTAACAATAAAATCTGATTCATATCGCGGCTGAGGCCTATGGTTTACTGGTTAAGATCCTTACACTTTCAGCATGGGGTCCCGGGTTCGAACCCGGGCACCCTCTTGCAATTTATTTATATATTTATTTATTTAGTTATTTATTTGTTTATTTATTTATTTATTTTTTAGGCCTTTTTAGCTATGATTTTATTTTAGAAATCTATAATAAATATAAAAATAACTTTTATAAACTTCAAATAATTTTAAAGTCATCTAAATATTTCTTAAAAAAATTAAAATTAATTCTTGTACAATATTTTAACATTTTATTATCTACAAATGTTATAACTAAATAATTTTTATAAAAGTAGATTCATATAATAATTATTAATTATTATTGGTCTATATGTTATCTTAATTATAGAATCATAAAATGTATATACATTTTATAATCAAATTTTATAAATTTTTTTATAAAGGATTTATTCCTTTAAAAATTTTATAAATAGTACTTTACTTAAGAGTTCACTAATCGTATTTATAAATTCCCAAATTCTAGTACCCTAGTTTACATTAAATCATTAACCTTATTATTAACTTAAAACTTGTAAATATATATATTATATATATATATATATATATAATATATATATATATATATATATATTTAGGTACCTCGTGAAGGTTTACTTTGGAGCGTCGCTTATTATTCTTATTAGACATCTCTTTTATACTTATTGAACATGTGAGTTTTCCTTGCCCGTTTTTATCTTTTCACACTAATTTGGGGTGAAACATGATTACTTATAAATAATGCACTTGTAACGTTTAGACTTGTAAAGCACTTGCCATTCATATTTTTTTGTCATGGTTATTTGTGTATTGTAAGTGTTTATATGAGATACATATTTTTGTTTACAATCATTAACTATTGCTAGCCTGGCGACGTCTTTGATCATTGGGCCTGACAAGCCTATTTGGTGCTAAAGTCGATGTATTGCCGACTCCTGATGACGTATGCTTGTTCATCATGGGAACCAAATACACTTAACCAATCTTTTATACTTGTAATCAAGTCGAGGTTTGGTTGTGACGATATGTGTTCTATAACCTTACTTGCTTATGACCTATGACATGAATTGCTACTTGTAACTTTATCATATTATGTATAAAACCTTGGAAACTCAGCAACTATTTATAGTTGACCCTTTTATTTTTATCATGTTTCAGGAAATCCCAAGTTTAAAGTGGACTTTTGAAACTTGGAAATAAAACTAGGACTTGGACCTAGTTTAATAATTAAAATGTTATGTCATGTTTTTGTGATATGTTTAAACTTATTTCACGTTTGATACTTATATTTGTTTTTCTTTTTTTTGAATCTTATAATTTAATATGTTCATCTAAATTATAGCGTTATGTGGTTGTGAACAATCTTAACCCTCACATCTGGACGTTTCCGCCATCACGGTTGGGGTGTGACAAGAATGCTTCGGCAGCTAGGACTCCACTTGCTACAAACCACGACGTGGCACCCGACGAACATGGTGATCTAGTGGATGCCACCATGTACCGAGGAATGATTTGATCCCTCATGTACCTTACACCCTCACGAGCTAACATCATGTATGCGACGTGTCTCTGTTCTAGATATCATGAGAAATCGAAAGTCAACCATCTCATAGGAGTTAAACGGATTTTCCGATATCTGAAGGGTATTCCAACACTCGGGTTGTGGTATCCTCATCATGATGATTTTGAGCTTACAGTGTATAGTGACTCGGATTACAGCGGCTACAAAATGAACTACAAGTCAAGTCTAAGTGTCAATTTGTTGGGAGAAAATTAGTCAGCTCGTAGTGTAAGAAGCAGACATCGGTCGCTTTGTCAACTTGTGAAGCTGAATATGTTGCTGCTGCAAGTTGCTGTTCACATATCATTTGAATTCAACAGCAATTACGGGACTACGGTTTGCAATTTTCTAACACTCCTATCTATGTTAATAATTCTGCTACTATAGCCGTAACTAAAAATCCAGTTCAACAGCCTAAAACTAAACACCTCGGCATTAAGTATCACTTTATACGTGATTATTTTAAAAAACATTTAATCGATGTCATTAAAATAAATACGGATTTTCAACGCGCTGACCTCTATACAAAAGCATTTGATAATCCGAGATTTTTATATCTATTAGAGGTTAATGGCGTGAAAAAAGAAAAGTGATGTGATCACAGAGGATGAAAATGCTTTGTCCGACAATTTTTGTTTTATTTTCTTTTATTTTTCTTATTGTATTTTCCTATTTCTATAAAATCCAAAAACTCAAAAATATTTTCGGTTTATAATTTTAGAGGAGAATAGGTTAGATTAGTATTAATTTAGTCATTTTATTTAATTACTTAAAAAACGAGCGAGGAGGATAACTTAGCTAAAAGGAGAGAAATCAAATCTGTGATACTGATTTAACATATTTGGTAAATGATAGTACACATGTAATAGATTATTGGGACTTCAAAAGGTTTAACTTATTAAGATGCAAAAGTCAAAGTTTAAGTCTGAAAAGGTAAGCAAAATTAAAAGAAAAATGATAGTAAAACTAGTAGGCTACCAAGGTAACATAGAGAAAGTAGACCTAGAGGGTGCTACTTCATTATATGATGTGTTAGTAGATTCAAGACAATAGAAAAATACACCTCATTGGTGGTTTCAAGTACAAACTAAGTTTTTCAACCTGCTATGGGTTCCCATCTTATCACTAGTTAACACAATCAACGCTGTTTCAATAAGGGGTGAAGAGCAAAATAAACGCCACATATGTGTGCGGACAACCATAAAATATGAGCAAAGCACATGAAAAATGCAAAACGCAATCAAGCTAATAAATTATGTTGTTGGTGCAACATGTGCAAAAAGAAAAATTGCTCAAACAAGAAGATATGTTATGTGCCTCTTTGTTGTGTGGTGGCACTGACCTGAGGATAAGAATAACCTGAATATTCTAGATTTCATTGTTGTTTAGGCCTCTCTGCTGTGCACTAACATGAGGCTTTGCATCTGTTTGAAAGCTCTTAAAATAGTCTCTTCTTGAAATATACCCGTAGGCCGCTCAAAAATCTCCTAAGGAACGTTGATTACCATATAAGCGTGGGATCCACAAATTGCTTGTTGAAATAATTTTACCTTAAATCATCACCAATGTGTGTCAAAAATCTGTGTATAGATTTAGGAGGACAAGTATAATGACAATCATCATGAGCTGCAGTTCTTGAAAGTCAAAATCATTGTGTGCATCTTGTAGCTCTAGTTTGATTTCCTAAAATGCTATTGGCTATTAGTGAAAACAAGGATCAAGCATCAAAATTGTTTATTAAAATGTCCAAAGTGATTCTGATATACCTGTATGATTCCAAATTGAATCAAACCAGAAATGATAAACAGGAATTGAAGCTAAGCTGTCCAGGAAGTAAAAACAATTAGAATTACTCTAATAGCTTTAAAATCCATCTCTAATAAAAAATACAAAAATATGTCTAAATTTTGTTTTTTTCAATTTTCTAGTTGATTTTTTTTAATTCTTAGTCATGTAGTTGGTAAAAGTCAGATTAGGCATCATAATTCAATTTATGAAACACACACTTAAAAGAGGTCACGTCTTTGGTGACCAATTGGTTCTTTGTTAAAAGGATCACGTCTGAGGTGATCGGCAGTTTTTAAAGTTAAAAGGATCATGTCTGAGATGATCATTGATCATAACGTTTTATCTATAGTTAAAAAGGCTAAGTGTTTGAGTGGTCATAAGGTCAAACTCATAAGTATGAGCCGTTCGCATGACTGGACCATAAGTATGACCAGTCACATGATTGGATGATACGTATGAACCCAATCACACGACTGAACCACACGGATGGACCAAACACACGATTGGACCATAAGAATGGGTCAATCCATACGATTGGATCACCAGAATGAACTAATCGCATGAATGGAGGTGACCAAATGAGTCAGTCGCACGACTGAATGTGACCAACTGAGCAAGTCGCACGACTGAGCCCCAGTTGCACGAATCAAGAGTACGAATAGGTTCAGTCACACGACTGAAGGAAAACCTAGTATAAATAACGGGAGTCGGTCACAGACACTCATCACCCCCAAATCGTACCTAAATCGCACGAAAGCAAGACTACTCTACCCAAATTTCATGTTTGTGATTTAGCGCCCTGTTTGTAAGACTAACGATTACGCTTTGTTTCTATAGCTAATGCAAGACTAAAATCAACCTAAATGCTCAGTTTAATCAAACCCTAATGACCTAACTAGGTGAGAAACTAAACCGAGACAAAACCTTCAAAATAAACCACTAATTTGTACTTAATCATCAAATTATTTAGTACTAAGTGTTATTTTTGATTGATTGCGCGTCCAATGAGTCTAATCTAAACGTTTAACATCATGTATTGACCAAGAATCAATTCTATAGTGCCGTACAAAGATATATGCGAATGGACACACTCATGAACTTTAATCGCACGATTAAAATAGGCGAATGCCTCAATCGCAAAAATGAACCATGCATACGAATTAAGTCGCACGACTGGCTCAACCGCATAGAACAACATACGACTCACTTAAGACGCAGGTTCATCCACCCGACTGAGCTCATTCGCACGACTAAAACTCAGCCGCACTATCCATTCGCATGACTGAACAAAATGATTCAAGTCCAATAAATTCAAGTGTAATTCACTTACACAAACTCTAACGTTTGATTATCTTGTGTAACAGAAAAATGGCGAGTAGATGGACTATGAGCACAAAGCATAACCTCTGTGCATATATGGACGTCACCTCCCGGAATGCCTCTGATTTTGCTAGGATTATTGCCTTCCTACGGATATCGAGGATCTTCAAGGCCATATCTACCCCGTGCACACCATATCAATTGATTCAGCAGGCTTTCTTGGAAAGCGCTGTAGTCGACAGGTCTGCTGAACTGCATCGTATTCGGAGTACCATATTTGGTGAAGAGATTGAGATTAGTGAGGAAGATCTGAGGAGAGTGTTAGAGTTGGGTGATGATGGTGACTGCCTAACTAGACTGCATCCACTTACGGTTCGAGGTTGTTTTGTTCCAGCTAAGTACGTTGGGGACATAAACGCAGGTGTGCTCAACAAGAGCAACCTATGCCCCCAGTTCAAGTACTTGGCACATGTGCTGCTCAAGTGCATAGCCTCGAGGAAGGAAGGCTTTGATTAGATGTCTGATTAGATCCAGAACACTTATGTGGCTCTGGTATTGAATCATCCATTCAGCTTCTCAGGGATGATCTTCACATACTAGGTGGAGAACATAGAAGCCAAGGGAAAGGAGGGCTTCTGTATGTACCCGTGGTTCCTTCAGATGATCATTGATCAGAAGCCACCCTTGCAGCCCAAGGAGAGTGAGGATCCAGTCACACTTAAGTCATGGATGACACTACCCTCGGGAGGATGAAGGTATACCGGGGCCATCTGGCCAATGTTTATTATGTGGCGCTCGCTAGAAGGAAGTGGCGTCACGATGATAGTAATTCTAATGCCGAGCCTATTGAGATACCCAACGATGACTCAGAAAATGATGATGACCATGGTGATGGTCAAAGTGGTGAGGCTCCGGGTGGACCCGAGCCGGCTCCAATCCACCTCGACTTTCAGATGGGTGAGGAGGAGGAGTCTGACGAGGAGACATTGGTACGAATAGTGGGGAGCCAGGTCTTAGCCACTAAGAGAGGGCTCAGGGCAGTTGGCGGACGCCCGGCTGAGTCTAGGGGTGACGATACTAGTGCCAGAGATCCTTCATACACCCCAAACCAGCCTTGTATCCAAGGGGAGCCTCTATCTCTAAGGGCTCCAGGAAGAAGAGGATGACTCACCCTTATGGCAAAAAGGGTAGAGGCCGAGATTTACTTTGACCCATCCACTACCACCGCCACAACCACTACCACATCCACCATAGCTACCACCACCACTACCACACCCCTTACTACTACTACCATACTCCTAACCACCACTACAATAGCCACCCGTTCAACATCCACTACTATCCCACCACCTACATTCACCACATCCACCACTACCACCAGCAGCCACCAAGCAGGTCCATCAACCCATACTACCTTCATCACAGGACCTACTCTACCCTCCATTAGAGTAGTGAAATAGTTAGCAGCACTAAACAAAATGGTGCTTAAGCTATTAGCTGCTGATGAGGAAAGAGCAACACAGCTAAGTCAGCTTGTGGAGCTCAATACTGCTCAAGCACAACAGATTTCCCAACTCCAGGAGCAGAATGAGCAATTAGTTAAAAGGATTAAGGAGTTAGAGGCAAAGAATAAGAAGATCATGCTTAGACTAAAAGGATCTAATGATGAGCCTCTGGAGATCAGAGAAGGTGATGGAGATGATAATGATGATAGTGATGATGATGAGTCTGATGATGAAGATGAAAGTGATAATGAGGGGTCAACGGGAAAGAAAGATGATAATAATGATGAAGAAGGTGATGCAGCTGCATCATCCTCAGCTCAAGGTCAAGAAAGAAGGACAAATAAAGCACAAGACCAAGGAGCATCATCATCAGCCCCTGTTGTTGAAGAGTTGACCGATAAAGACAAAAGTAATGACTGGAATTTTATGTATTTGAAAACTTTTGTACTTGAATCTTGTATTACAGTTGTGTAATTATGTTTTTAAATATTGATCTAATGTTTAAATGTCTTGAGTAATTACTAATGGTTGATGTGTTACATGTTTAAATCAAGCAGATCAAACATTTCAGCAAGATGATATGATGTTGCTCCCCTTTAGCAAATCAAGTCTCAATTCACAATGATTCTTGATTTGCAAGAGATTGTTAGAAGGTTGGTGAGCTACACTCCCGAAGAAGGAAAAATCATACACGACCAAACTGATGTTGAGGCCCTCCCGACTCATCTGTAAATTTAAGATGAGATTGTCAAAAATGCACCAACTTTTGATGTGACAGTGATGATGAGCTAAACGATGTAGATGAAATAGAGATTGAAGATGTCACAGGTGAGCACTATCCAGAGTACACTGACCGGGAGGGTTATGTGATCCCCAACTTGGGTGACACTCTCGGCAGTGCTACATTCGATAAACTGAATGAGATGGAAAAGGAAACAGTGAAGAATGAGAGTCAAGCCCAAGCCTCTGACGCTAATGTTGATATAAAGAAGGCTGAATGGGCGGCTTGTCTTGCTGACATACGAGCCCAACACATTGCTCAAAAGCCAAATGCCTACACCAAGCTCTACAAGTTCAAGAAACATCTAAAGGTATGAGGCAAGATTATTGCGTGGGCGTATTTTGAGGATCTTAATATTTATGCAGTTAAGAGGGAGAATGGAATAGAGTACTTCAGATTCCTACATGATCTAAAGACTCTCCCTGGTTTTGAGCTCAACCAGCTGGCACGCATAAACTTGTTATATGCAGACCCTAGGAAAAAGTCAGGCTAGTTTAAGGCTGCACTAAAGAAGGAATACAACACCAAGTGGCTAAAATTCAGACCTCAACAACCAAAGAGGTATATCTGAATTTCTGAAGTGGATCCCATTTCTGGAAAGCCTATGGTGGTGCTGAAGTGGAGTCCTCCGCACACAATGTCCAAGATTCCCTTAAGGGAAATTCCACAGGACTTCATTCCACACTTCAAATTGTAGTATTATGATTGGAGAACAAGTGAAGCAGTCATAAGAGAGAGAAAGCAAAATGGAAACTATCCGGGTGTTCAAACCTATGTGGCTAACCAACTTATTTGCAGATGATGTCTATACATTATTCAAGTGGCCAATATTCTATGACGCACAAGATATAGTACAAGCCCTCCAGTTCCAGAACGTGGTACGACTCTGTTTTGCATTTGAGATACATGCAGGAGTTACTAGAGTGGAGAAGTATAAGAAATTTGAGGAGCTAATGAAGAATGTTAGGCACTAATGTAAACAAGGTCCAAGGGGTGTTTGTTGATACATATGTACCTAGTTTAGAAGCTTAGTGTAAAATGTCTGTCATGTCTCACATATATGTAATGAATGAGTTGAATGAAATGCAATATGTGATTGATGCTTATAATGCTTAATGTATCGTTGTTATTGTGTAATAAAGCATATTGAACTAACTATATAGGTTTAAGGTTATTGTACATAGTTCTTAGTCAATAATGATTGATAAACATGTTCAAATTTAATTGTATGAAGTCTTCATGCGAATGGACCATACACATGAATACTTGATGGCGTGTGGATAGTATATATTTTGATAAAGATTTATCGCACACATTCAGTTTTAATTGGTTATTACTAATACTAAACCACACACACAAAAGGCAGTGTACCTGTCATATAGTAATATAGTGTTGATAAGAACCTAGTATCAATCCGTGGACACACCTAGCCTACTCAACAGACTTGATGATTTGACTATCAGATTTGGTTTTTGTTAAAGAAGATGATAAGATGCATTGGAAAGGTTTTTAGGGTTTAACAACAATGATAAAAATAAAGTAAACTAATATTTGAAGCGTTTGGATTTAAAACCAGGGAATAAAAGTTATCATCCTATCTAGACTCCACTTATGTAGTTGTGATGAGTTGGTGGTGTGATTTAAAGATATGGATTAATGTAATAGTGTTAATGTTTATAAAGATAACCTGGCGCGATTTCTCATCTATCCTACTGCCGTAGTGACTTGATCCTGTCAGGCTGAGTTTACTGTTTAGATCAAAGCCCTAGTAATGTAGGTAGATCTTTTGTGACCTATTTGACATACGATTTCTCAAAACATAACTTAATGTTATAAAGAGAGTTGATCAGGTTCCTTCCTAACATACCATTAATTTTAAAAAACCGTAACAATTACTGAAGTTTCCAAACTAATAAAAGGGAACCCGCAAATTATCAGAAAGTTAAAGTGATATAATTTCTAATAACCATTTCTAGTTCAATAGCCATGGATTTATTATGGATGGCGTTTAGATGATCTCGAGCTTCTTCTAAGTGTTGTATGCACCTCCCGAGCCTCCAAATGACCTTGAAGTCTTGATTCCCGAGAGAGTTCTACAGAGTAACTCTCCCACCAAAGCTTGCCAAAAAATGGTGAACTTAGGCTTCTATTTATAGGCTTTTCGGAGTGTTTAAGCACGGTCCCGTGCCTAAAAGGCACGGCCCCATGCTAGTACAATGCTTACGAAAGCTGGTCAGCTCATACATGCAGGTTGTGTGGGGTACGACCCTGAGCTAAATGGGGCACGACCCTATGTTGGAGGTAGGGCACGACCCCGTGCCTTATGAGGCACAGTACCATGTCTACTTTTAGAGGATAGTACTTTTGTCCTTGTGAGATGTCCAAGCATGGGGGTGTATTAATTTACGGGGGTGTGTTTTTGGCAAGGCATGGGGGCGTGCTTAATGAGGCACGGCCCCATGCTTGGACTCCAAAGCTCGAATCGCTTCAATTTCTTGTTATATATGTTTCTTTTGTCCATCTTGCCCTTTTAAACACCTGAAAACACAATTTCAGACTTTTAAGTACATTTTCATCATTTGAAGGAAGATATTAAGGAATAATTGATGTGCTTTTGATAGGATTTTTATGCATAATTTGGAGCACATCAAACATCCCCACACTTGAACTTTGCTTGTCCTCAAGCAAAAATCACTTAAACTAACATTCCACAATGTACCAAATAAAACAAATTATAAACATGTCATTCGAGAAATACGCAAGTAAACATTATTTTCATCCAAATATAATATTCTAAGCACATGAAAAATGATATCCTAGCAAGTAATAGGTTAGTAATGATTATTATCATGCAAAAATCCACACTTCTTACAAGATGCACTCACACTCGGCTCAATATATGGAGTCATAATCAAGATTAAGTATGACTAATACACTCAATTGCCTAGTACGAATACGTGTGAAATCATATGCTTGTTAAGGGATCAAATCTCCGCCTACTTAGATATTTACTTGCATAAATCATTAGGTCTTTGATGGGTTGTAATTTGGCTCGGGCTCGGGTATGGAATATTTGGAAAAAGTGGCTAATTGCTAAAGACGACGGTCTTGGCTTATTTTTCTAACATAAAATACAAGGAAAGCAATAAAGGTTCCCTATACAATACTTCAAGCTAGAAGGGATATGCTAGCTTGAGGACTCGTTTAAGGTAAGATTGTCAAGACCGTATTTGGCTTTCAAGAACCGCACTTCATCTTTTACCCGAAGATACACAAAGCTTCCTTTCTCAAGAATCGTTCGGCTTGAAGCCTAATAGCACCCAATCGGATTAGTTCTGTGTATTCGTATTGAGATCAGTTTGATTCTTTTTGCATTTTCCATCATGGGACCAATTTCCAGAATTCGGGCATCTTTCATATCTTTTTGCCCGTCTCTTTATAGCACTTTTTGAAATCCCACAAAATGGCGGAACTTGTTCCTTTTTCACCATTTCTTTCTTGCGTCAAACGTGAGGTTGAAAAATTGGTTGCGGATTTCCGGGGGAAGTCCCGGTTTTGCGTGATGAATGCAACAAAGCAAATTGAAATCAAAAGAATGCATTCTAGTTCTTTAAGGTCTATTGGTAAAAGACCAATTTTTTTATTTTTTATAAGCCAAAAACGTGTCTTTAACGAAAAGGAGTTTTGTTAAAGGCTTTTTGGTTAAGTGACTTGGTGACTCGGGTGATTGAAAGATAAAAACGTTTAAGCTCAACGGGGCTCGCTAGGGTTGACGTTTGGGTATGGAAAATTAAAGACAATGGTTGGGGCTCGAATGGTTAAGGTTTCCTAGTGCCTCACTCATTTAGTGCAGCAAATACTAATTAAGGTCTTGAAATGTATACCGAAAGCAAGTTCTAATCACACGTATCATATGGCACCCACAATTAAATCCAGAATAAAAGTAGAATTGCAATTTGCAAAAACTTGTTTAAGGCTCAAAAATAAACTCACATACGGATGGAATTGGTAAAAGTGTTTTATTTTACATGATTAAATATATTACTATATTATTGCTTTTATGGATATCACAAAAAACATTATCAATTTTATTTGGACGTCATGGTTTTTACTTCTTTATTTTCCGAAAAAGTATATTTATAATTTGGTTTATCAAAAATTATATTAAATTTTTGGTTTCTTGTCATAAAAATTACTTGGTAAGTGACTTTTTCTTAAAAGTTTTAAATTTGGACCTTTTTAGCAATGTCAAATGCATTACTCCCATCCCCACACTTAAAATTCACATTGTCCTCAATGTGACTAACATATTCAACACCGAGAAAGTGAAATAAAATAACTCCCCTAAAAATGATGAATTTTTCACTTGTGTTTGGTTGCCCTCGCGTTGTTAGAATCCTCGGTATCACGAGAAATGTCACCATGTACATACTTATGCAAATGCTCAAGTCTAACAGTCCCGGCATCACTCCTACGGTTCCCACAGTGTGATAACCATAGCTCTTGTATAAGTTCAAAAGCCACCTTCCTCCAAACAGGGGTATTGGAGCACTTGCAATCGCATTCCTAGAAAAAAGATTACAAAACAAATATGTAAATTACATGGCAACTGGTTAACCATACAATATAAAATGAACAAGTCCCTCAGATTAACAACTCCCTCACTTTGACCACGAGCTGTTATGGAATGACTAAGTAACCAATGAGTGAATCGCAGTAGCGTGTCTCGTATCTGACTGCTTTTTGTTTTACTGGTGTTGAACCCTCCGGTTCCAGTCCGCTCCCAAAATGCTTTTCTCATTACACCACTTCCCGCGTCTTTACATTCCTCGTCCGGGAAGGTATGGTACGCCGACATTCCAGATATTGCTTCCTCCTCCATTTCTTGTTCTGTGTAGATCTCGAGATAGACACCGAACAAGGCAATGGATGTTTTGTCCCAATGTCCAGCAAGTCTAAATGAAACTGCATTATTATCCCAAGGGTCAGATTCTATCATGCTAAATTTGAAAGATGCTAAAAATCCAAGAGTTAGTTCATAAACGGAAGGTCTATTTTGTGAGAATAAATGCTTCCACTGGACACTCAATAATGTATTGTATCTTTCTAGTTGTCCGACTGCCACTAGTGTTTCTTCATCTTCTTGTAAGTGGGATCTTTCGACCCTTTGTAGCAGTCTTTGAAGTATATCATGACACCATCTCTCGCGGCTCCCTTCAAAATGTAAGTAGGGATGATCTATGATCCTGAAATTTTAAAAATAAGTTAATGTAGACAAGACAAATTTCTTGAGTAGTTTCATGATGTTAGTGAAAATCATGTGTTTTTCAAGACATAACATCATAATGATTCAAGTCATGTTCAAAAATAGTTAAAAACTTATTATCCAAGGAAAAAAAATTGTTGAACATGGGGTGCGTTTTGTGAAATGTAGGGGTGCGGTTAACAAGATAAGGCATGGAATCTTGACTCGAGCATGCATGGTTGTGTTTATAAATCGTTGATTAAGCATGGGTTTAACATTTTCTTGCTTTAAAAATCAAATATTATATGTTTAACATTTTGATCATTTGTTAATAATTCAAGATACCCAAAAATATATTTTATGTTTAATACCACTTGGGAACTCTTGAACATGATTAACAAATATTTCACCACGAATTATGAAGATAGTCTTGTTAACAATAAAAAGAAAACAACTAATTAAACAACTAAACAAACTAATAAGTAACAAAACATACTAATTAACACTAATTACTTACAAGAATAAAAATGAACAAGTAGGTTGAAAGCATTCATCATTCCATAAAATGTTTAAGAACAAGTCTTTACACATAATTGCTAGGATTTTTGTTGTTTAGAGACCTAATCACCTAACTACATGTAAATGACTTTCATAATCAAAGGAATTAACATACAAACCTCTTGATCAAATACTCTTGAAAGAACTCTTGAAAAGATGAAAGAAAAATGGAAAACAAGGTGAAAATGAAAGTGGATACGACTTTGTTGGCAATTGAGGTCGGTATTTATCATGCAAAATTGAAGAGGAACAAGACAAAAGGCTGAAATATGTCAGCTTGTGTCATTTTTTGTCGAACACAGGGGCATGCCTCCTTAAGCACGGGGCCGTGTTCTTGTGTTGTTGTTTGGTTTCAGTCTTTTGTTGTTTCGTTTTTCAATTTTGCGTGTTATGTAATTTTCCCAGTTAAGTTTTATCACTTCCAAATCATCAGAAAAAATATGAAAATAGTCCTAGAGTTCAATAACACAAGCCACATTGAAAAGCACATTTCCTAGGGTCCTACGGTTACACAATACGTTAAAATCTGAGAGTCCGACATAGCAAAACGAGACTCTTTAACGCGCAACGGCGCACTTAGCACATCACGAAATTCTTCTAAAAGAAACCTCCATACATTTCGTGTGGAAGGTTCGGGATGGGATAATGAGAAGTGCGGTTGCTCAATTTCGCAAGCTGCCGGTTAATGGAAATGAGTTCCTCGCTCATCTGTTGAACTTTTTTGATAAGTTCAGCTAAGCGTTGGGATGCAGCGAGGTTCATTTCAGTTAGTTTCTTGATTAGTTCATGCAGCTTGAAGAAATATTCTTGAGTCATCGGCTCTCATGTTTCAGAACACGGTTTCTTCGCAAGATTTCAGTTGGAACTTTCGTGACTTGATTCTTTCATTTTCTAGATGTTTTTAAAGAGGAGTGAGTGTGATGAAAGAATGGAACAAGTGTGGTATTTATATACAGGTCATGGATATTGAACACGGGGACGTACTTGGCTTGGCACAGCCCCGTGTTTGTCAGAATTCGTCTTAAATTCGACGTGCAACGTTCCAGAGTTGTCAGCGGAGATCGTGGAAAAATAATTTGTCAGAGACACGGGGGCGTGCTTGATGAGGAACGGCCCCGTGCTTGTGCTTGTGAAGTCCTAAAAATTATTAAAAAGTAAGAAAAAATTATGTACAGGTGCCGCATTTAAGTTTCGAGTCTTCGGCATGACCCTTCCCCACACTTAGTTTTCATCGGGGCAGAGGTGCAATTCCTCTGAAGGAATCTTGGTTGGTCCATCGTTATACGGTTTCAAACGATGACCATTTATTTTGAAACTTAAACCTTCGTGCTTATAAATTTCAATGGCACCATTCAGAAACACGTTTTTGATCGTATAAGGTCCAGACCAACTTGATTTTAGTTTTCCAGGAAATAAACGTAAACGAGAGTAATACAGTAAGACACGTTCTCCCACATGAAATCGTTTTGTGTTCTTTAATCGACCGTTGTGGAATTTCTTTGTCTTTTCTTTGTAACCCTAGTGTTTTCGTACGCTTGTTCCCTCATTTCCTCCAATTCGTGAATTTGTAGGAATCGATTCTTTTTTGCAAGGTTTTGGTCCAGGTTTGCTGCTTTAAGTGCCTAGAAGGCCTTGTGCTCTAGTTCCACATGTAGATGACACGACTTCCCATAAACTAGTTTAAACGGTGTTGTGCCGATGGGAGTCTAATAGGCTGTTTGAAAAGCCCATAATGCATCATCTAATTTTGTAGACCAGTCCTTATGGTTTTGACCTACCATTTTCTCAAGGATTCGTTTGATGCCTTGGTTAGTGACTTCGGCTTGCCCATTTGCTTGTGGATGGTAAGCAGTAGTAAAGCGATGGTGAACTCCATAACGTGCCATTGCTCGTTCAAGCTGATTATTACAAAAATGAATTCCTCGATCAATAATTAGAGCTTCAGGGGCACAAAAACAAGAAAATAGTTTCTTGAGGAATTTGACAATGTTTCTGGCATCATTAGTAGGCAGGGCTTGAGCTTCAGCCCATTTTGAAACTTAATCAACTGCTACCAAGATGTAACGATTGCCAAATGACATCGGGAATGGCCCCATGAAATCAATACCCCATATATCAAATATCTCCCATAATCGAACCGGTTTTTGAGGCATCTCATTCCGTATTGAGATATTGGTTGCTCATTGACATGCATCATAGGTGTGTACTATGTTGTGAGCATCTTTGAAGATCGTTCGCCAGTAAAATCCAGAGTCAAATACTTTCTTAGCTATTAAGGTTGCTCCATGGTGTCCTCTTGTGGGTCCTTCATGACCGTGCTTTAGAATTTGTTATGCTTCACTTCCGTATACGCATCTTCGAATGAGTTGATCTACACCTATTCTGAACAGATACGGATCCTCCCAATAGTAATGTTTGATATCAGTAAAGAACTTCTTCTTTGGCTGATAAGTCATTCCTTTGAGAAGGATTCTGCTTGCTTAGTAATTTGAAAAATCGGCAAACCAAGGATGTTCATCGATTGAGGATTGAATGTTCATAACGACATCATGAGGAAAATTGTCGTTTATTATGGGTTCTTCAGTATGTGAAGGACTTGAATCCTCAAGAAGCGAGAGATGATCTGCCTCTAGATTTTCTGCTTACTTCTTATCACAAATTTTGATGTCAAATTCTTGAAGTAGAAGAATCCAACGAATCAATCTCGGCTTTGCATCTTGTTTGTTGAACAAATAACGAAGGGCTACGTGATTGGTGTAAACAATTGTTTTTGAAAGGATGAGATACAAGCGGAATTTGTCAAATGCGAAAACTACCGCAAGAAGTTCTTTTTCGGTGGTGGTGTAGCTTTCTTGTGCGTCATTTAGGGTTTTGATCGCATAATGAATTGGGTGAAATTGCTTGTCTTTCCTTTGTCCTAATACGGCTCCTACCATGAAATCGCTTGCGTCACACATGAGTTCAAATGGTAGCGTCCAATCTGGGGAAACCATGATTGGAGCAGTTACCAGTCTATCCTTGAGCAATTTGAATGGACTAATGAATTCATTAGAAAATATGAATTGCACGTCTTTCTCAAGAAGTTGAGTCATTGGTCAAGTGATTTTTGAGAAATCTTTGATGAAACGACGGTAGAATCCTGCATGTCCTAGGAAACTTCTGATGTCTTTCATGGTTGTGGGATGCGGAAGTTTAGAAATAGTGTCGACTTTGGCTTGATTAACTTCAAGCTCTGCTCGAGAAATTTTGTGTCCTAACACTATTCCTTTCGTAACCATGAAATGGCACTTTTTCCAATTTAAAACAAGGTTAGAATCTTCACATCTAACCGGAATCTTTTCCAGATTTTCAAGACATTGCTGAAATGAGTTTCCAAAGATGGAGAAATCAGGCATGAAAACTTCCATTGAGTGTTCAATCATGTCATAAAAAATTGCTACCATGCATCTTTGAAATGTAGCAGGAGCATTACACAATCCAAAGGGCATTCGCCGATAAGCAAATGTGTCATATGGACAAGTGAATGTCTCTTCTCTTGATCTTCGGGAGCAATAGGGATTTGAAAATAACCTGAGAAACCATCCAGGAAACAATAGAACATTTTTCCACATAATCGCTCAAGCATTTGGACAATAAAAGGAAGAGGGAAGTGATCTTTCCTTGTGGGGTCATTGAGTTTGTGATAGTCTATGCAAACTCTCCATCCTGTAACCGTGTGAGTGGGAACAAGCTCATTCTTCTCGGTAGTTACAACAGTCATTCCTCCTTTCATTGGAACAACTTGGACGGGATTCACCCAAGGCGAATCAGAAATAGGGTAAATCAAACTGACATCTAGCACTTTGATTACTTCTTTCTTGACCACCTCTTGCATGGTCGGGTTTAACATCTTCGAGATTGAATGACGGATTTGAAGTTCTCCTCCATCAATATTTTATGAGTGCAAAAGGATTGATTGATTCCCTCGATGTCCATGATTTTCCATGCAATTGCTCGTTTGTATGCCTTAAGCACATTAAGCAACTGGTTCATCTCATCAATTGATAAGGTGGATGAGATTATGACAGGTAGTTGAGATGTGTTTCCAAGAAAAGCGTATTCAAGATGAGATGGAATTTCTTTGAGCTCTAAAACTGGAAGGTCTTCTATAGAAGGTTTGGCTTTTGGTTCTAGGTCTTGCTCAATGATCTCAAATGCTTCTTGATGAAATGATGTTTCATCAACTTCAAGTTCTTGAATGATTTGGTTCTCACAGGTGGGTTCGGTGATTTGGACTTCTATTAACTGAGTGTTCCAAGCTTCATTTTGAATGGTTTTCTTCAAATAACGGCTTATGATCGAATCGCAAGCATCAACGTAATAGAGTGAGTCATCATGATGTTGAGGGTGTTTCATGGATTGGCCTATATTGAAAGTTACATCCTCCTCGTCTACTCTAAGCGTGAGTTTGCTTGTACAAACATCAATGAGGGCTCGAGCAGTCGCTAAAAAAGGTCGACCTAGGATAAGAGGAGATTTTTTGTCCTCATCCATGTCAAGGATCACAAAATCAACGGGAAATACAAATGTATTTAGCTAAGAGATTTTCAAGGATGCCCCTAAGATATTTGACAGAACGGTGAGCTAACTAGATGCTCATACGGTAGGTCTAGGTTCACAAGGGTTTTAATTTTTCAAAAATGTCGTATGACATAAGGTTAATGTTTGCACCTAAATTAGCTAACGCATTACTAACAGAAAGATTTCTTATTAGGCAAGGTATGGTGAAACTTCTTGGATCAGTCATCTTTTGAGGTAGTTTGTTTTCAAGAACTGCAAAGCATTCCTCATTCAAAACTACGTGTGATAACTCTTCCAGCTTCTTTTGGTTTGACAAGAAACCTTTTAGAAACTTAGCGTAGTTTGGCATTTGTGCTAAGGTCTCCACCAAGGGCAGATTGATGTGGAGTTTCTTGAACAACCCCTGGAATTTTCCATATTGTGCCTCCATTCTTTGTTGTCTCAAACGACCTGGATAAGGAGGTGGTGGAACATATGGAGGTGGTGGACCGTATTTCTTGGCTGGTTCTTCAATAATAATAGCTTGCTTTTGCTTATCACCCGTATTACTTGGAGTTTCAGTTTCTACTTCTTCAAGGATGGGTTATAATGCGGGTGTAACACCTTGAGTGGTTTTGCCACTCCTGGTGGTGATAACTTTGACTTGAGAATTAGGGTTTGTCACAGTGTTGTTAGGCAAAGCTCCTTGAGGTCTTTCAGATAGTTGTTGTGCTATTTGACCTACTTGGTACTCTATGGACTGTAATGATGCTTTGATGCTTTTGATGTCAGCTTCATTTCTTTGGAACCTCTCCTCATTTCTTTGATCAGAATTCTGGATGTACTCATCTATGGCTTGTGTGGCTAACAACAATTGCCGCAATAAGTCTTCCATTGATGATGCTCCACGGTCTTGGTTACCACTGCTAGGACCTTGGTATGGTGGTTTTTGTTGTTGGTAAGGTGGCCTTCGGTTGAATCCAAGTGATTGTTGGTTATTGCCAGCATCTCTGTAATTCGAGTTGCTTCTCCAATTTGAATTTTTGTTGTACAAGTTGCTTGGGCCTCCTACATAGTCAACATCTTCAACTACCATAATGCCTTGTGGCATTTGTTGGTCTTGTGTGAACTTCAACATGTGTTGCATCGCGTTGGGGTTTTCTTTAGCTCGTTTTGCAATTGTTCGATTTTTTTGGTTGGAGCTTCTAATTGGGCTGCAGTTAGGGTTTCAGAGTCTACTTGATGAATACCTTTAGAACTGGGTTTGGTTCTTAAGGGATTGTAAGCAAAGCTCTTCTTAGCTGCTCTTTCTAAGGCTTGGTATGCTTCTGTTGGTGTGACACTTCCAAAATCTCCTCCCGCACTTTGGTCTACCGCTTGCTTATGGGCTCCGCTGATTGCATCGTAAAAGGTTTGACACTTCAGCCACAGATCTAGTCCGTGATGTGGGCATCCCGAAGGAAACTTTTATATCTCTTGCATGCTGCGTGTAATTATTCATCGTCGTCTTAGCGAAAACTTGTGATGCTGCTTCTTAGTTTGGCAGTGCGACCGGGTGGAAAGTATTTCAAAAGGAATTGTTCAGCCATTTCCAACCATGTGGTGATGGAACGAGGTGGAAGTGAATCAAGCCAGTCGATGGCTCAGCCTCGAAGTGAAAATGGAAAAAGTCTTAGTCGAATGGCGTCGTCTGAACAGTTGTTGATTTTGAAGGTAGCACAAATACGAAGGAATCATGAGATATGAGCATTAGGATCTTTGTCTTGTAACCCATGGAACTGAACAGATTTTTCAACGAGTTGGATAATACTAGACTTAATCTTGAAATTGTTGACCGCTATTGCTGGTTGGATAACACTGGACTCATAACCATCTATGGACAGTGTGGCATAGTGTGTCATCGTCATTTTCTCATCTTGGTTAGCCATGTATTCTTTGGATGGCGTACCTTCCAAAATGTCTTCTTCAATAACTGGTGCTGCTTGTTGTGATCTTTTGCGCAATCTTTGACGGAAAAGTCGTTCGGCTTCCGGAAGAGGCGGAACAAGTTCAAAACTAGACGAGTCGGACATACACTAACTTAAAGAAGCATAAACTAACTAAGGCTTAAAATGAAACAGGCCAAAGTAACTAAACTAACTAAGGCAAACAACCTAAAAATAAAAATGAAGTTTAAACAAAAATATATTAACAAGTTATATACAAGATAGTCAAAAATTTAGTTTGTCTTTCAAACTGCCGTGTGTCCCCGGCAACGGCGGAAAAAACTTGATGGCGTGCGGATAGTATATATTTTGATAAAGATTTATCGCACATATTCATTTTTAATTGTTTATTACTAATACTAAACCACACATACAAAAGGCAGTGTACCTGTCGTATGGTAATATAGTGTTGATAAGAACCGAGTATCAATCCGTGGACATACCTAGCCTACTCAACAAACTTGACGATTTGACTATCAGATTTGGTTTTTGTAAAAGAAAATGATAAGTTGCATTGGAAAGGTTTTTAGGGTTTAACAACAACGATAAAAATACAGTAAACTAATATTTGAAGCGTTTGGATTTAAAATCAGGGAGTAAAAGTTATCATCCTAACTAGACTCCACTTATGTAACTATGATGAGTTGGTGGTGTGATTTAAAGATATGGATTAATGTAATGGTGTTAATGTTTATAAAGATGAGCTGGCGTGATTTTTCGTCTATCCTGCTGCCGTAGTGAGTTGATCCTGTCAGGCTGAGTTTACTGCTCAGATCAAAGCCCTAGTAATGTAAATAAATCTTTTGTGACCTATTGACATACGATTTCGGAAAACATAACTTAATGTTAAAAAGAGAGTTGATCGGGTTCCTTCCTAACATACCATTAATTTTAGAAAACCGTAATAATTACTGAAGTTTCAAAAGTTATAAAAGGGAACCCGCAAATGATTAGAAAGTTAAAGTGATATGATTTCGAATAACCATTTCTAGATCATTAGCCATGGATTTATTATGAAGACCGGTTTCGCGAATGAAAGTTAATCATATGGTTTTTCAACTTTGTATGATGATCACAATCACAACCATAAATTTATAACTTCCCGTTCAAATGTAGATGCTATCCATCAATAGTATTCCCAAGACCACCATAACATTAACACAATATTTATCACACCATTAGTTCATCACAAATTACATAAGTTTCATCCGATTAGGATGATAAAAAGAGTTTAGCTCATAATAAGCATGAACGTAACATATATAACAAAGAAGATAAATATGTAATCATCGGTGAAATGGAACAATCAGACTGATAATCCACAATGGATGGCGTTTAGACGATCCCGAGCTTCTTCCAAGTGTTGTATGCACCTCCCGACCCACCAAATGACCATGAAGTCTTGATTCCCGAGAGAGTTCTGTAGAGCAACTCTCCCACCAAAGCTTGCCAAAAAATGGTGAGCTTAGGCTTCTATTTGTAGGCTTTCCAGAGTGTTTAAGCATGGCCCCGTGCCTAAAAGGCACGACCCCATGCCTAAAAGGCACGGCCACGTGCTAGTACAATGCTTACGAAAGCTTGTCGGCTCGTACATGCAGGTTGTGTCGGGCACGACCCCATGCTAAATGGGGCACGGCCCCGTGTTGGAGGTGGGTTATGGCCCTGTGTCTACTTTTAGGGGATAGTACTTTTGTCCTTGTCAGATGTCCAAGCACGGGGGTGTGTTAATTAGCACGGGGGTGTGTTTCTGGCAAGGCATGGGGGCGTGCTTAATGAGGCCGGCCCATGCTTGGACTCCAAAGCTCTGATCGCTTCAATTTCTTGTTAAATATGCTTCTTTTGTCCATCTTGCCCTTTTAAACACCTGAAAACACATTTTAAGACTTTTAAGTACATTTTCATCATTTTAATGAAGATATTAAGGAATAACTGATGTGCTTTTGATAGGATTTTTATGTATAATTTGGAGCACATCAATACATCATACTAATGGACTAGTCGCATGACTGAACGAAGAGACTAGATCAGTCGTATGATTGAGACATAAGATTTGCTTAGTCGCACGACTGAATATTCTACCGTTCGTATGAATCCACATGATTCAGTCGCATGACTGAACCATGCTAATGGTTCAGTCATACGATTGACAAACCCTAACCTATAAGTACCACCTAATTCGTGGAAAAACAAAAGCCCTTCAAGAATTTTGACTGATATTCGTACCTTAGCCGTCCAGAGACTCCAGAGAACCTGTTCCAACTTCATAGTTCGCAGTTGATCCCGTTCTAATCGTTCTTAACATTTCTTTAATTGTTAGACTAAACTGTACTGCGTTTTCATTGATTGGATCGCCAATCAAATAGGATTCCACACTATTTGATCTCGTTTCACGCATTATCAGTTAGTACTCCGTACGTACACGGTCCTAACAGGCTCGCTCATTGCACCCAGCGTCTACTTGACTCCATTTGCACTAACTGTACCGTATAATCAGTCTCGATGGATGTCCAAAGATTTGGATCAACTCCATTTAGATAAATCTCGAACCCCTATTTCCATTGTGGATAGTCATCTAATGTTATAAGCTTCGGCTTTTTATTGTGATTTCCTATCTCATTCTCCATAAGCAAAAAGTTCTGGATACGTGAGTCCATCCCGTCTGTAAATGCGGCAAACTGATCTTCCATTTGTATCAACATGGTACTAGGAGAACATGATAGTTTCAATCATACAAATGGGCTATGAGTATGGTTCACTCGTGTGAATGAATTCAATTGTGCGATTGGATTTAGTCGTGCGTATGAACAAGGCAAATGGACTCAAACGACTGATGTTGTTCAGTAGTGCGAATGAGGAATGTGACTAAGTTTAGTCATGCGAATGGGGTGTACGAATGAGTTCAATAATACGAATGAGCTATTTGTGCAACTAAAGGCTGTTGTTCTTAAAAAAACGAATTTTTGACACTTAAACACCAAATACGATTTACCCAGAAACCCTAATCTGCCGTATGACGAAAAACTTAAACTTTAATGCCTGAAAACGTCGAAAAATACCTTTGGACTAAAAAAGTGACTCTTTTAAATGAAAACATGAGTTTTGACAACAAAACTAATCTAATCAAACACAAAATCAAAAGCCAAAGTTCTGATACCACTTGTCAGGTTCGTGTACGTACGGAATACTAACTGATTCTGTGTTTATAGCGAATCAAATAGTGCGGAATCCTATTTGATTGGTGATCCAATCAGTGAGAACGTTAACCATATCGATATAAGAATTAACTAAATGTTAGGAATGAATAGGAATCAACCAAGAACGAACTATGAACTGGCTTTCTTGGACTTTCTGGACGGCTAGGGTTTGTGAAAATATCAAGTGTTCTTCAATTGTTATGTTTTTCCATGAATTAAGTGGTGTTTATAGGTTAGTGGTTTCCATTTGTACCACTGAACCATTAGCATGGTTTAGTCATGCGACTGAATCATGCGATTGATCCATACGCACGACTGAAGGTTCAGTCGTGTGACTGAGTCAATCTTATGTCTTAATCATACAATTGACCAAGTCTCCTGGTTCAGTCGTGCGACTGGTCCATAAGCATGATGCATTCATGCTTATTGTCCATAAGTATGGGCCATTAGCAGAAATACTCATCCGACTATGTTGAACACATTACTTAATCATTATTGACTAAGAATCATGTACAACGAACTCAAACCTATATAATATGTTCATACATATAAATTATACTTTATCACAATAATAATATGAAATAAATAAACATGAATAAACATCAATCTCATATTATATTTCATTGAACGAGTTCATTACATATGTGTAAGACATGAAAGACTTTTACATTTAAGCTCATAAACTAGGTAGACATGTATCTACAATTTTGCATATAGCTAGACCACTTTCCGCTGCAACTCTACTAACTCACCTATCCTTTTTGTAACAAGTTGGTCAAAAGGTCCATGCTTTTGGTAACTATACATTGAGGTCTTGTTACTGTAACATTCTACTTTATGTACTTTTATCCGTTTTGTAATATATTAGGATCCTTTTTGTCATATATTAGGATCCTTTTTGTAATATATTAGGATGTAAGCTATGGCATATCAAAGTCACTAATCAAAAGGAAATCTGCCTTTTGACTCTTCATTGATCTTATATTGTCTAGATTGATATTTCCAGCTGGCTTTCTAAGTATTGTCGGTTGTAGTTCGTAGTATAAAGTATCTCAAGTCCTTGTAACTTATTTCTTATGCTTTGTAACACTTGTAATAGAACATGAGAAGCAATATATTGTAATCTTGAAAAACCAAATACTTCTTATTCTTAAGTTTCTATCTCTTGGTTACTTGTGTTCATAGTATCATAACCAATAGTCTCGGTTCCCTATTTGATCTGTTAAGTGTTCTAAACACTCTCCTCACTATGAGACTAAGTGTAAGTGACCATCCCTTTCACTGGTCTTGCAATTGGTATCAGAGCATTTCAGGCTCTTGATTGTAAGATCTCACTATCTTAGATTCCTCAGTCTCACAAAACACTTAACAACTCAAATGGCAGCTCTCACAAAGGCTAATATGGAAACCAGAACCATGTTAAAGTCCCCACTTATCACTCTTGAAGACTTTGATACTTGGTGTCAAATAATGGAAGGCTTTATCAAGTCATTAGACTTTAGGAGGTGGGAATCTATTGTCTTTGGACCTCACATACCAAGCGCCTCTTTAGTTATTGCTAGAGGTGGTATGATTCCAAAGGAGGTGGCTGACTATTTTGAAGAATATAGAAAAAGAATAGACATAGATTAGAAAGCCATGATTGCCCTCAAAACTGCTTTTCAATACTCCATATATAAGGGCTTCAAGAAGTGCAAAACTGCTAAACTGGTACGGGATGCACTAAAGCTCATGTATGAGGGGTCTTGTTTCGGGATAAAATCTGCTAAGAGTCTTGTATCCGGAATTTGTACGTGAGGCGGTGTATCCTTGATCATGAGTAGTTGAACAAATGAACAAAACAAGTAATGAACAACTATAAAATGTTTGAACAACGGATTTGGTTACGAGGGAAAAAACCCTTGGAGCGTTAGCACCACCGGCATAAAAACCCCGGTTGGTGAAAATTATCACCAGCTAATTTATTGATCTTTTGAAGAATTAAATTCAGTGATTTTTGGAATGTCGAATTGGTGAGAGCTAAGTCTTACAGTAGAAAATTGAATCATACCACCTCATGCATGCATCTTCCTTTGTCATTGAATCTAGAGAAAAAGTAATCTTGGCAAGAAGTTGGTGTTTAAAATATCCATTCCAAACAAATTAGAGTAAAATAGACCAAGACAATAAGGATAATCATAATGAAACATCAAAGTGAGACACATACCATCATCCTTGTGAAAATTAGGATATAACATGTTTCAAGGATATAACATCCTTATGTAAAGTATTTCTTGAGGTGTATCGCATTCCATGCTCTAGGTAGAAGTTCACTCTCCTTGGTACTTAGTCGGTAGGCTCCCTTTCCTATCTCCGCATCGATTAAGTAGGGGCCTTCCCATCATGGTGCTAGCTTTCCATATGATGCCTTAGTTGTATTCTGGAATACTTTTCTTAGAACCATATCTCCTATTTGGAATCTTCGTATCCTTATATTTTTTGTTATATGAAGCTGCTATCTTTTGTTGATAAGCTTCCATTCTTTTCTTGGCTATGTCTCGGATTTCATCCATTGTCTTAAGGTCTTGCATCAAAGATTCTTTATTCAGCTTAGGATCCTTCATGCTAACTCTTCTTGTAGGAATAACTACTTCTGTAGGAATTACTGCTTCAGATCCGAAGACTAATGAAAATTGAGTTTGCCCTGTTGCATTTTTTGTGGTAGTTCTATCTGCACATAGGACGAAAGGTAGTTCTTCTGCCCAATTTCCTTTCTTGTCCCCAAGTCTTTTCTTAAGATTATTTATAATAATCTTGTTGCTAGACTTTACTTGCCCATTGGCTTGAGGATGTACTGGGGTAGAAATGATCATTTTGATTCCCCAACTAGCACAAAAGTTTGTGGTCCTCTTTCCTATGAACTGAGATCCATTATCACAAATTATCTTTGCTGGAATGCCAAATCTCATAAGGATATTCCTTTTTATAAAGGATATTACTTCCTTTTCACGAACTTGAACGAATGCCTCAACTTCGATCCATTTGGAAAAGTAATCAGTCATCGCAAACATGAATACTTTCCCTCCTAGAGCAACTGGTATTTTTCCAACTATATCCATCCCCCACTTCATAAAAGGCCATAAAGAGGTGATAGGATGTAGTGGTTCTGCTGGTTGGTGAAGGATGTAGTGGTTCTGCTGGTTTAATGATATGGATAATTAGAATCTTTGTTCCTTCCGGTATCCTTAAGGATGAGGCTAGATTTGCTAAACCATCAGCTTCAGCATTTTCATCCCTAGGTACCTGCATTATCTTAAAGTCTACAAACTCTTTTGATAATTTTTTTGACTATCTCAAGATATTATAGCAATCTTTCACCTTTCATGGCATAAGATCCATTAAAGTGATTAGTTATTAATAAAGAATCAACATATACATGAAGATACCTAACCCTTATATCCTTAGCAAGATGCATTCCTGCTATAAGTGCTTTGTATTATGCTTCATTGTTAGTGGCCTGAAATTCACATGTAATTGATTGGGGTAAAATGACCTCCTGTGGCGATTTCAGTAGGATGCCAAACCCTATCCCCCAGACATTTGCAGCTCCATAAGTGTAAAGGATCCAGTATCCTTCTTTTGCGTGAAGTGTTGGACTTCGAAGTTGCCATCCTTGAATATATCCTTAGTGAAATCAGCCACAAAATTCTGTGAGTGCTTGGGACTTGGTAGTTGTTCTTGGTTCGTATACTATGTCATTGGCACTTATCTTTACAACCCACTTGTCCATCCTTCTTGACATTTCTGGTTTTCTCAAAACAGATTTAATTGGATAGTTAGTCAAGACACGGATATTATGAGTTTCAAAATAATGCCTTAAATTGATCGATGCCATAACCAATGCAAGTAAGAGTTTTTCTAAATGAGAATACCTGGTTACTACATCTAGTAAGCTTTTACTTGAATATAAATAGAATGTTGTGGCCTTCATGGTCCTTTACCAAGTCTACACTTACTACGTGTCCTGAAACGGTTAAGTATAAGGATAGGGGCTCTCCATCCTCAGGCTTCATGAGCAATGGTGCTCAGGATAAGTATTCCTTTAGATCCTTCAAGGCTTTCTCATGCTTCCGTGTTCATTCGAATTTATGGTTTTTCCTGAGAGTATCATATAAATTCTTGCATTTATGTGTGAACCTAGAGATAAACCTGTTTATGGCTGTTATCCTTCCTGTCAGTCTCTCGACATCCTTAGTGTTTGCGGGTGACCTTAGGTCCATGATAGCCTTTATTTGCTCCGAACATGCTTTGATTCCTCTTTTCATCACCATGTATCCTAGGAATTTTCCTGCTTTGACCCCAAAGTGGCATTTGGATGGGTTTAACTTCATGTTGAATTCATCAAGGATGTCGAATGCTTCCTTCAAGTGTTAGAGGTGATCTTGTTCTTTCTTTGATTTGACCACCGTATCATCGATGTATACCTCCATGGTGTCCCCTAGTTCTTAACATTTCTTTAATTGTTAGATTAAACTGTACTGCGTTTTAATTGATTGGATCGCCAATCAAATAGGATTCCACACTATTTGATCTCGTTTCACGCATTATCAGTTAGTACTCCGTACGTACACGGTCCTAACAGGCTCGCTCATTGCACCCAGCGTCTACTTGACTCCATTTGCACTAACTGTACCGTATAATCAGTCTCGATGGATGTCCAAAGATTTGGATCAACTCCATTTAGATAAATCTCGAACCCCTATTTCCATTGTGGATAGTCATCTAATGTTATAAGCTTCGGCTTTTTATTGTGATTTCCTATCTCATTCTCCATAAGCAAAAAGTTCTGGATACGTGAGTCCATCCCGTCTGTAAATGCGGCAAACTGATCTTCCATTTGTATCAACATGGTACTAGGAGAACATGATAGTTTCAATCATACAAATGGGCTATGAGTATGGTTCACTCGTGTGAATGAATTCAATTATGCGATTGGATTTAGTCGTGCGTATGAACAAGGCAAATGGACTCAAACGACTGATGTTGTTCAGTAGTGCAAATGAGGAATGTGACTAAGTTTAGTCATGCGAATGGGGTGTACGAATGAGTTCAATAATACGAATGAGCTATTTGTGCAACTAAAGGCTGTTGTTCTTAAAAAAACGAATTTTGACACTTAAACACCAAATACGATTTACCCAGAAACCCTAATCTGCCGTATGACGAAAAACTTAAACTTTAATGCCTGAAAACGTCGAAAAATACCTTTGGACTAAAAAAGTGACTCTTTTAAATGAAAACATGAGTTTTGACAACAAAACTAATCTAATCAAACACAAAATCAAATGCCAAAGTTCTGATACCACTTGTCAGGTTCGTGTACGTACGGAATACTAACTGATTCTGTGTTTATAGCGAATCAAATAGTGCGGAATCCTATTTGATTGGTGATCCATCAGTGAGAACGTTAACCATATCGATATAAGAATTAACTAAATGTTAGGAATGAATAGGAATCAACCAAGAACGAACTATGAACTGGCTTTCTTGGACTTTCTGGACGGCTAGGGTTTGTGAAAATATCAAGTGTTCTTCAATTGTTATGTTTTTCCATGAATTAAGTGGTGTTTATAGGTTAGTGGTTTCCATTTGTACCACTGAACCATTAGCATGGTTTAGTCATGCGACTGAATCATGCGATTGATCCATACGCACGACTGAAGGTTCAGTCGTGTGACTGAGTCAATCTTATGTCTTAATCATACAATTGACCAAGTCTCCTGGTTCAGTCGTGCGACTGGTCCATAAGCATGATGCATTCATGCTTATTGTCCATAAGTATGGGCCATTAGCAGAAATACTCATCCGACTATGTTGAACACATTACTTAATCATTATTGACTAAGAATCATGTACAACGAACTCAAACCTATATAATATGTTCATACATATAAATTATACTTTATCACAATAATAATATGAAATAAATAAACATGAATAAACATCAATCTCATATTATATTTCATTGAACGAGTTCATTACATATGTGTAAGACATGAAAGACTTTTACATTTAAGCTCATAAACTAGGTAGACATGTATCTACAATTTTGCATATAGCTAGACCACTTTCCGCTGCAACTCTACTAACTCACCTATCCTTTTTGTAACAAGTTGGTCAAAAGGTCCATGCTTTTGGTAACTATACATTGAGGTCTTGTTACTGTAACATTCTACTTTATGTACTTTTATCCGTTTTGTAATATATTAGGATCCTTTTGTCATATATTAGGATCCTTTTTGTAATATATTAGGATGTAAGCTATGGCATATCAAGTCACTAATCAAAAGGAAATCTGCCTTTTGACTCTTCATTGATCTTATATTGTCTAGATTGATATTTCCAGCTGGCTTTCTAAGTATTGTCGGTTGTAGTTCGTAGTATAAAGTATCTCAAGTCCTTGTAACTTATTTCTTATGCTTTGTAACACTTGTAATAGAACATGAGAAGCAATATATTGTAATCTTGAAAAACCAAATACTTCTTATTCTTAAGTTTCTATCTCTTGGTTACTTGTGTTCATAGTATCATAACCAATAGTCTCGGTTCCCTATTTGATCTGTTAAGTGTTCTAAACACTCTCCTCACTATGAGACTAAGTGTAAGTGACCATCCCTTTCACTGGTCTTGCAATTGGTATCAGAGCATTTCAGGCTCTTGATTGTAAGATCTCACTATCTTAGATTCCTCAGTCTCACAAAACACTTAACAACTCAAATGGCAGCTCTCACAAAGGCTAATATGGAAACCAGAACCATGTTAAAGTCCCCACTTATCACTCTTGAAGACTTTGATACTTGGTGTCAAATAATGGAAGGCTTTATCAAGTCATTAGACTTTAGGAGGTGGGAATCTATTGTCTTTGGACCTCACATACCAAGCGCCTCTTTAGTTATTGCTAGAGGTGGTATGATTCCAAAGGAGGTGGCTGACTATTTTGAAGAATATAGAAAAAGAATAGACATAGATTAGAAAGCCATGATTGCCCTCAAAACTGCTTTTCAATACTCCATATATAAGGGCTTCAAGAAGTGCAAAACTGCTAAACTGGTACGGGATGCACTAAAGCTCATGTAGGAGGGGTCTTGTTTCGGGATAAAATCTGCTAAGAGTCTTGTATCCGGAATTTGTACGTGAGGCGGTGTATCCTTGATCATGAGTAGTTGAACAAATGAACAAAACAAGTAATGAACAACTATAAAATGTTTGAACAACGGATTTGGTTACGAGGGAAAAAACCCTTGGAGCGTTAGCACCACCGGCATAAAAACCCCGGTTGGTGAAAATTATCACCAGCTAATTTATTGATCTTTTGAAGAATTAAATTCAGTGATTTTTGGAATGTCGAATTGGTGAGAGCTAAGTCTTACAGTAGAAATTGAATCATACCACCTCATGCATGCATCTTCCTTTGTCATTGAATCTAGAGAAAAAGTAATCTTGGCAAGAAGTTGGTGTTTAAAATATCCATTCCAAACAAATTAGAGTAAAATAGACCAAGACAATAAGGATAATCATAATGAAACATCAAAGTGAGACACATACCATCATCCTTGTGAAAATTAGGATATAACATGTTTCAAGGATATAACATCCTTATGTAAAGTATTTCTTGAGGTGTATCGCATTCCATGCTCTAGGTAGAAGTTCACCCTCCTTGGTACTTAGTCGGTAGGCTCCCTTTCCTATCTCCGCATCGATTAAGTAGGGGCCTTCCCATCATGGTGCTAGCTTTCCATATGATGCCTTAGTTGTATTCTGGAATACTTTTCTTAGAACCATATCTCCTATTTGGAATCTTCGTATCCTTATATTTTTTGTTATATGAAGCTGCTATCTTTTGTTGATAAGCTTCCATTCTTTTCTTGGCTATGTCTCGGATTTCATCCATTGTCTTAAGGTCTTGCATCAAAGATTCTTTATTCATCTTAGGATCCTTCATGCTAACTCTTCTTGTAGGAATAACTACTTCTGTAGGAATTACTGCTTCAGATCCGAAGACTAATGAAAATTGAGTTTGCCCTGTTGCATTTTTTGTGGTAGTTCTATCTGCACATAGGACGAAAGGTAGTTCTTCTGCCCAATTTCCTTTCTTGTCCCCAAGTCTTTTCTTAAGATTATTTATAATAATCTTGTTGCTAGACTTTACTTGCCCATTGGCTTGAGGATGTACTGGGGTAGAAATGATCATTTTGATTCCCCAACTAGCACAAAAGTTTGTGGTCCTCTTTCCTATGAACTGAGATCCATTATCACAAATTATCTTTGCTGGAATGCCAAATCTCATAAGGATATTCCTTTTTATAAAGGATATTACTTCCTTTTCACGAACTTGAACGAATGCCTCAGCTTCGATCCATTTGGAAAAGTAATCAGTCATCGCAAACATGAATACTTTCCCTCCTAGAGCAACTGGCATTTTTCCAACTATATCCATCCCCCACTTCATAAAAGGCCATAAAGAGGTGATAGGATGTAGTGGTTCTGCTGGTTGGTGAAGGATGTAGTGGTTCTGCTGGTTTAATGATATGGATAATTAGAATCTTTGTTCCTTCCGGTATCCTTAAGGATGAGGCTAGATTTGCTAAACCATCAGCTTCAGCATTTTCATCCCTAGGTACCTGCATTATCTTAAAGTCTACAAACTCTTTTGATAATTTTTTTGACTATCTCAAGATATTATAGCAATCTTTCACCTTTCATGGCATAAGATCCATTAAAGTGATTAGTTATTAATAAAGAATCAACATATACATGAAGATACCTAACCCTTATATCCTTAGCAAGATGCATTCCTGCTATAAGTGCTTTGTATTATGCTTCATTGTTAGTGGCCTGAAATTCACATGTAATTGATTGGGGTAAAATGACCTCCTGTGGCGATTTCAGTAGGATGCCAAACCCTATCCCCCAGACATTTGCAGCTCCATAAGTGTAAAGGATCCAGTATCCTTCTTTTGCGTGAAGTGTTGGACTTCGAAGTTGCCATCCTTGAATATATCCTTAGTGAAATCAGCCACAAAATTCTGTGAGTGCTTGGGACTTGGTAGTTGTTCTTGGTTCGTATACTATGTCATTGGCACTTATCTTTACAACCCACTTGTCCATCCTTCTTGACATTTCTGGTTTTCTCAAAACAGATTTAATTGGATAGTTAGTCAAGACACGGATATTATGAGTTTCAAAATAATGCCTTAAATTGATCGATGCCATAACCAATGCAAGTAAGAGTTTTTCTAAATGAGAATACCTGGTTACTACATCTAGTAAGCTTTTACTTGAATAATAAATAGAATGTTGTTGGCCTTCATGGTCCTTTACCAAGTCTACACTTACTACGTGTCCTGAAACGGTTAAGTATAAGGATAGGGGCTCTCCATCCTCAGGCTTCATGAGCAATGGTGCTCAGGATAAGTATTCCTTTAGATCCTTCAAGGCTTTCTCATGCTTCCGTGTTCATTCGAATTTATGGTTTTTCCTGAGAGTATCATAGAAATTCTTGCATTTATGTGTGAACCTAGAGATAAACCTGTTTATGGCTGTTATCCTTCCTGTCAGTCTCTCGACATCCTTAGTGTTTGCGGGTGACCTTAGGTCCATGATAGCCTTTATTTGCTCCGAACATGCTTTGATTCCTCTTTTCATCACCATGTATCCTAGGATTTTCCTGCTTTGACCCCAAAGTGGCATTTGGATGGGTTTAACTTCATGTTGAATTCATCAAGGATGTCGAATGCTTCCTTCAAGTGTTAGAGGTGATCTGTTCTTTCTTTGATTTGACCACCGTATCATCGATGTATACCTCCATGGTGTCCCCTAGTTTCTCTTTAAACATCATATTCACCAGCCTTTGACATGTGGCACCTGTATTTTTTAGTCCAAAAGGCATTGCAATATAGCAATATATACCTAAAGGGGTGATGAATGTAGTATCCTCCTCGTCAAATGGTTCCATTTGTATTTGTTGGAAACCAGCTGATGCATCCATGAAGGTATGGATTTCATGCCCTGCTATTGCATCCACCATGAAGTCAATGTGTGGCAATGGAAAAGGATCTTTGGGGCATGCTTTGTTTAGGTCTGTGTAATTAACACAAACTCTCCATTTCCCATTCTTGTTTCATACCACCACCACATTTGCAAGCCATCTTGGGAATTTAACATCTCTGATCATTCCTACTTTCATTAGTTTATCTACTTCTTCTTGGATGATTGTGTTCCTTTCAGGAGCAAACTTTCTTCTTTTTTGATGTACAGGCCTGCAATTAGAGCCTTTTTCTCTGTATCTTCTGGATCTAAAGATACTTCCTTTACTTCCTTTTAATCAGCCTTCAAGACTCCACGAGGCTTGTTCTTTAATTGCTATGCTGATTGAGTATTCATCGAAGCCTTTATTGAGGAGGTATGACAGTTCTTAGCCTCCTGTTGGTCACTGCTTATCTTAACCACCCCCTATGGATTAGGAAGCTTCACACATTGATGGTAGGTTGAGGGTACAACCTTCATGTCATGGATCCATGGCCTGCCCAGGATGATGTTATAGCAGGATAAGGAATCTATCACATAGAATTCCTGCATGGTGTTCATTCTTTCAATATACACATGGAGTTTAATGTCCCCCTAACGTATTCTTTGTTTCCCCATTGAAACCTACTAGCACAAAAGACCTTGGGACTATTTCTTTCTCATCGATGTTCATCTTCTTCAAAACATCTAGATGGATGATGTTTACAGAGCTTCCTCCATCTACAAGTATCCTGCACACAAAATAGTTAGTGATGTATAATGTAATTACAAATCGGTCATGGTGAGGATCCTGGATGGTTGATAAATCATCCTCGTTGAAGGATATGATCTTATCCTTGGTAAGGCTAGTGCTACAGAGGGGCCTATGGCCATAGTCAGCTTTAGTTTCATTGGCATGTTATCTGGCTAAAGAGTACAACATCCCATAGATGTCTGATCCTGCAGAGATGAAATTGATAGTCTTTGCATCTGGAGGTGGAGATGCCGCTTTGCTTGGGGTCTTCTCAGCATCTGGAGCCTTACTCTTCTTTCTTGGAAGTAATTCATTTAGGTGACCTTTGCTTAAGAGATAGCTTATTTCTTTCCTCAAGGTAATGCATTCATCAGTAAGATGACCAAAGTCTTCATGGTAAGCGCACCATTTTGACTTATCGTTGTTCCCTAGAACTTTTCATTCTTTCTTGGCCATCTTTCTTTTTCACCTAAATCCTACATAGCCCATATTAGTTCAGTTGTGTGAGCAAGAAAACAGTATTCCGAAACTCGAGGATATTCTTGGTCATCCTCGTCTTCTTTCACTTCATTTATCCTTGGGCTATCCTGCTTGGAGTAGGGCCTTGCTCGGTATGACTTGTTTGGAGATTCCACCTTCCTCTTGCTAGGTTCATACTTGGGAATATCCAGCTTCCTATGTATTCTTTTGTCGTCTTCCAGGCGAATGAATCCATGATAGGATCAAATGAATAAATCTGTGATGATTTGTAACACAATTCAATGAAATTCACACAAAGTAATCAAATCAAAACAAGATATCAATAAAATTCAAGTTTTCATTAATATAAGCTAAGACAATTACAAGTATGAAAGCAGATTCGAATATCTTGTGTATTCCCCTTCTATCTACATGCAAATTTAAGCTATTTATACTGAAAACAAAAAGTAAAGGAACTAACAAATTACACAAATAGTCCCTATATTATTACAAACTATCAAAAGACAAATAAAGACAACATGTTAATCTCTCTCAGAGCACTTAACAATACTCCCCCTAAGATTGACATGGTCTTCAGTCTTCAAAATCTTAAAGCTTGACTGCTAACTTTATCTTCAATTCTATCTTCAGACTTGACTTCATCATTCAAAGTAATTTGCTGGTTCTTCTTTGACTTTGAACATTGGCTTTTGTTTGTACATATCTAATTCTTTCAAAGCTTTTGATATTATAGACTTGAATTTACTTGCAAGAATGCCTTGTTCGGATTTAGCTTCATTTGTTTTAATCTCCATCTTATCCATTCTTTCCAATGTATCTTTTGAAAGACATGAAATATCTATATTAGCATATAACTCAATAGGCTTGTTACTTTCCTTTGAGTACACTTCTAATACCCCTTTCCTTGATATTCTCATGAATTCAATATCTTTAATATCTTTCTTGACAATGTTGGCATACGCAAGAGCTTTTCTCAAAGATATACTTTCCATAGCAGCATTCATCACATTGATAATAGAAATGAAATATTTCTTGTCTTGCGCAGCCATTTCAAGAGATACTTTCTCAAATTTTTGAACTGATAAAAATGAAATATAACTTGGATGTAACAGTTTTAGTTCAAAAACTCCAAATAAAGTAATCATGTCCTCATCCCATCTTTCTAGATTTCAGACTAACTTCAGCTCAAATGTCTCAGTGTTATAAAACCATCTGAGAATTGGCATTGACTTTTGATTACCTTCAATCACTTTCAGTCTAGGAGTTGTAACTTTTTCAAAATATTTATCACAAAATTCTATCAAAGAATGTTCTTCTTCTGATTGGACTCCTTTAAGCTTCTTGTTTTTCTTCAGAGTAACAAAATACTCTTTGTCCTCTTGATCACATCTTGTGTTAAGAAAATTACTTGATCTATCCAATCCTCTTCTTAATAATTCTACAAACATCTTCCAACGCTTTGAATCAGAAGGATTGATCAGAGGTAATCTATTCAGCTCTTTTAAATCTTGCACAGGAAGTTTTATGATACTGGAGTAAAAATGATAAACATCACATACAAAATTTATTCTCTTTATCAAAATGTATCAAACACTTCATCATACTTCCATGCAATGATCTTTACTTGGTTGGTAAAATCTGGAGCAATCATAGCATTCAACAGTTCAGCAACTGATTGTCCTTTTTGCAATATGTTTCTTACCAAGTCTCCAGTTGTTCTTGAACTATCAAGAATATGCCTTTGTTCAGTTGATGCTTTATAAGTTGTCTTTGTGGATCATCAAGCATTTCTATCAATTTTTTTCTATAAGCATGAGCATCATCAAATCTTGACATTTGTTTTATCTCCTAAGGCTTTAACATTCTTGTTCTTTTTGTTATTTCAAGATACTGAGGGTTATCTCTATCAAGCACTATCATTTTCTTCATTTGTTTCTCAGTTTCTTGAGAGCTTCTGACAAGATTTCTCAGAGATACAGATTGTAATCTCTTCAGCTTCCTCCAAGGGTAATTTCTAGCTTGCAACCATGATCTAAGAGCGGGAATACTCATATCATCTGGATGAGGATGGTGCAACTCGAACTAGACAGTTCTTCTACATTAATTACTTCTTTTGATCTTATCCATTCACCATGCTCTACAACTATCTCATTTGGATTTATTGAAGCAACTGACTCTGCATAGATACATTTCTTGTATTCATCATTAATCTGAGAAACAGTCAGTCCATCAAATATACTCGATTGTATTTCATGTTCATAAGATAATTATATTTTTCTTCAAATTTTGTGGTACTTCATCTTGTACTTGAATATGTTCTTTTGAGAGAGAGATGTGACACAAATTCAGCTTCATCAATATCTTCACTATCTAGAACTTCATCATACCAATCATCATTGTATATTTCTTCAATATCATCTAAAGCATCAATCTGTTCTTGAACATTTTGCTCTTCAATGGATTCTTCAGTTCTTTGAACCTTCGAAGAGGATTCAGTTTGACCAATATCTTCTAATTCATTCACTTTCCTTTTGCCTTTTCTTTGCTCAATAGTTTCTTCCAGTACTGATCACATGTACTGGTGATATAGATTTCTGAGCTTCTCTTTCCTTTAGCAATTCAACTTTGAGATTTTCATTTTCTTCAGATAATTTCTTGAATTTCTCCTCAAGGCTATCATAATCTTTAATCATTACTTTAAAGTTCTTGATCACATCTTCTTTATCTTTGGCAAACCTTACAATCTTTTCATCTTTTAATGCATTTTCTTCAGACAACTTTAAATTTTCATCTTTGAGCTTTTGAATTTGTTTTTCACAAGATCTGATTATCTCTTTCATTCTTTCATTTTCCACTTTCAAATCTTCAATCTCTTTTCTTTGCTTAATTATCTTCTTTTAATTTTTCAATCTCATCAATGTCAACTATTTCCTCTGTTTGTATAGACACATTGTGTGACATACTAACAGGGATTTTTCTGCTCCTTCATTTGTATCAATTTCAAATACTGGATTGGATAAAGTATCATTTATAAAGTTAGACTCAAATGCTTGATTTTGAGAATTTCTTTCTTGTACATCTTCCTCAACATTTTCTTCAATAATAGGTGTGTCTCATTTGTAGTATCTTCTGCATTTCTTTCTTCATTTCCTTCTTGATTTGCCTCAGTGGCATCATCATTACCATCATCATCATCACTTTCTTCACTTGACGAAATTTCAGACATATCATCGTCACTTTCTTCATCAACTTCTACATCTTCAATCAGATCATTTGGATCTATTGGTTCTTCTTCAGTTAGATGGAAGTGTGGCTGAGTAATATCAACTTCATCCATTGATACATTCCTGATATAATCAAAAACTGGAATGTTTTGAGCACCAGTGATCATTGCCAGTCTTTTGTAAACAATCTCTGACATGTGCTCTAACTAAATCTTTTCACCAATAACTTCTTCAACATACAGATCTGGATTTGTATCATTAATAAGAAGTTGAAGAAATCTTGGGTACATCAAATACTGATGCCTTACTCCTCTTTCCAGATTAAAAATGAATCCATTCATTATCCACTTAGCCATATTAAATCTTCTGTTTGTGGATAAGGCTATAATTGGAGATGCAATGTCTACAGGGAATGAATCCCAACCCGCACTTCTTTTTGACATGCAATATTGAAAGATATAGCATAAAAGCTTCCAATGCTTAAATACACGAGCTCTAAAAATTGCTTCTTAGGGAAATGATCTGGATGACCCATCTGTATAAAAACTTCTCTACATTCATTAATTGTATATTCTGATAAATCTTGAGGATCATTATCACCCACTCTTAGAGCTTGTCTAATTGCTTCTTCAGAAACTTCAAGCATTCTTTCTGATGTGATAAAGGCTCTTAAAACTCTGTTTCCTTGATCATCTCTTTCAACTTGAGCAGTTCTCCAGAATTTTTAATCATTCTTCCATTTTATCATGGGCCTTGCACACATGGAATACACATATTTGTTCTGAGTAAAAATCTGATAATATCTTCATATCCAATAGCTTCTCTGTTTTCATTATCTAAAAAAGCAGCTACATTATGTTTTGGCTCAAATTTTAATTCTGCCATGTGCAAAACAAAAAAATATTATGAGAACATTGAATATTGATTAATGAAAATTTATTTCTACATATGACTTTTGATTTTGACCTTTGAATTTGACCTTTTTATTTTTACTTTTGAATTAAGATTTCAAATTTTAGAATATTAATCTTTATTCACTTTGAATTTATTATTTCACATTTCAATTTTGATTTAATTTTAATTTTAACTTATTTTTGTTCAAAGAATGACTGTATATTCATCTTCTTCTTCTTCGACTATGTAGAATCGACTGAGTTCATCATCAAAAAATATTTATTTTAAGATCAATACAATACATCAACAGACTCGAAAATGTGTTCTTATCAATAATCCAGTATCAATTTTTGATATGATACTCATTTGATCAGATTAAACTTGGATTATATTGGTTCGAACGCCCAAATAGCATTCAACCGTCTATGACAAAACACTAATTTAACCCAAAATTTATATATTTGAATCACAAAATTACGTTTATATATTCAAATACAATGTATACTCAAAGGATTTGATTCGATTTCTCATGAAATATGGATGTGAAGATGCTCGACAGTCGCAGTTCGAGGGTTTTGTTCTCATATTTTGAAGTGTAAATGAGAAATACGCATAAGTGTTCAATATATATAAGTGAAATTTTGTAGGCGTATGATCCCTGTTCGGATGTATGGTCCCTGTTTGGGCGTATGAAAACCTAGAATTCACTTATTTTGTTAGACGCATGAGCACTGTTATGTGTTTTAAGTCAGACGCATGGGAACTGTTCAACGCATAAGCACTGTTTTGCCGCTTTTGCACTGTTCAGTCGCATGGACTTTGTGAAACGTCTAACACTTGAAATTTTGAAACTATTTAGACGCATGAGACATGAGAAACGTCTAACACGGAACACTATTTAGACGCATGGGATTATCACAAACGCCCAACACTTGAAATTTTCAGATGAAATACAATGTTTAGAAGTATGGGAATGAATCAAATGTCCAACACTTGAAATTTTCAGAGATGTATTACAACTGTTTGACGCATGATGGAATGAATCAAACGTCCAACACTTGAAATTTTCACAAATGTATTACAACTGTTTAGACACATGGAAAACGTCCAACACCTGTTAATCCTGAAAATTTCATCATGCTCCTATTGAGACGCATGTGCACTGTTTATGTGCATGAGTTGACTTTCATGATTTAAACACTTGTGATTTCCAATTTCTTCACTTGCACACTTTTTACCATTTAGATCCCCAATTTTGAACTTTTTGCATATTTCACTTTCAATTTATAAAATTATATTTCTATTTCTTTTAAATTTCTTTTGTCCCTTCATTTTAGTCTCAACATAAAATCAAATATCATATGATTTTCAACTTAAAAATCATTTATTTGCAAAGATATGTAGATTCCTATTTAATTTTCAAACACATTCTATTTTCAGTTTACACAAATACTTTGAACATAAAGCTAATCCTTTCAATTCAACATTTCAATTTTGATTATGATTATTGAATATTTTCTGAGAACAAGTCTTTCAGTTATTACTCCCCTAAACTTTTATGTTTGAAAAACTTATAAGTTTCTTATGAAGAGAATAAGATCACACAGCACATTGAGACATTGCCTTCACACACAAAGACATGCAAAAGAAAAATGAAAATAGAATCAAAATCTAATATTAAGCATAGAATAAAGTCTGCAGAGAAATCATATTAATGAAGATCAGCACAGTAAATTATAATAAATGTGGAGAGTCATAGACAATGACTAAATCCTCATCAAGTGTGTTCCAAGTCAGTGATATCACAGCAAAGGAGACACAAGATCTAAGGACAGACAATGAGTGTTTTTGACACAATTATCAACTCACTTACTTTTCAATTCTTGGATTGATTAGTATTGATTTAGATATGACATGATGTAAAGCATACAGAGACTAAAAGAGCGCAACTATCGTCATGAAGTGTTAGAAAGAACACATGCTCAACTTATTACCTGAAACATAGATATCACCAGAGTTCATGTTACTTAGTTTATAGAGGATGATCATGGATAACCATTTGATCAGCTCTGACTATTCATTTGAATAGGTTGTGCACATTGGCATCTTTTTGCATCAAAAAAGAATCCAGGTCTGTATGACTTACAACAGAGGATATCTCAGTACTTCAGGTCTATGATGACTCATAACAAAGAAGTGAAATGATGCTTTGTAAAGATCTCATGATTTCACATAGTTTCAATAGGTGTCAGAGATGTATCTTAACAAACATTCATTCTGATAAGCTAAAACAACTCAAAAGTACTCACATGAATACACATAAGCATGTATGTTTAGTTTGATCATAAGAATTTACTTTTTCAGCATAATAGTCAGATATTGTCTACACATCATATCTGATCACGTCTAGACCTTAATAATGTGTGAAGTATGCAACTGATCTCATTAATCTACTATCATTTCTCACATGTTGCAAAACATAATCCTTTCTAAAAAATCTATTTTTGTATTTTTGATATATATTTTTGTATTTGATTTTTCTATGAAAAACATAAAATCACACACCCAAAAAATATATAAACACGCAATTAACAATGAGAGTATCACTTATTATGATCTTTTGATTTAGGGAGATCACATATGATTTATAAGACCAATTAATTCTACTAAATACTCAAACCGTCCTGGTAGGAAGGCTTAAGTAAATAGATCTGCCAATTTTTTTTTTGTTGCAATTTGAATCAATATGATTAATCCTTTTTTAGAGTTATCTCTAAGAAAATGATATGGAATTTCGATATGTTTTGTTTTTGAATGTTGAACAGGATTAGCTGTTATGAACATAGCAGCTGTGTTATCAATGTAAATTGGTGTTTTAAGAAAGTTGAATCCATAATCCAGTAATAGATTTTGCAGCCAAAGGATTTGAGAACATCCTGCTGATGCAGGAATGTACTCAGCTTCTACTGTTGAAACAGAGACATTTGTTTGTTTCTTACATTGCCATGAGACTAATCTGAGACCAAGAAATTGACACCCAATTGACACCCACCCGAAGTAGATTTTCTATCTTGACAGCATCCACCATAATCACTATCTGTATATCCATATAGTTCAAAGTTACCCTCGTAAGGATACCAAAGCCCCAAGGCTGGTTTACCTTTGAGATACTGAATATCCTTTTGACAGCAATTAAGTGAGATTCTTTCGGGTCTGATTGATACCTGGCACATACACAAACAGCATACATAATGTCTGGTCTAGATGCAGTAAGATACATCAAAGATCCAATCATTGATCTGTATAATGTTGGTCAATAGATTTGCCTTTTGGATCAGGTTCAATCTTGGTGTTAACATCAGCTGGAGTTCGTATGGACTGACAGTCTTGTAGCTTAAATTTCTTTAAAAGCTTGTCAACAAACTTTTCTTGATTGATGAAGATTCCATCTGTAGTTTGCTTTACTTGAAGTCCAAGAAAGATGTTAATCTCTCCTATAGAACTCATTTGGAATCGAGATGTCATGATTTCTTCAAATTCATTGCATAATTTTGGACAGATAGAACCAAATATGATGTCATCAACATACACTTGTACATATAAAAGATCATTATTATCCTTCTTTATGAATAAAGTTGGATCAATTTTCCCTCGTGTGTATCCATGTTGGATTAAGTGTTGTGATAACGTCTCATACCAAATTCTAGGGGCTTGATGAAGTCCATATAAAGCTTTACTCAGTTTATATACTCGATGTGGAAATTGTGCATCCTCAAAGCCTGGAGGTTGCTTCACAAACACATCATTAGTTATTGGACCATATAGAAATGCACCCTTTACATCCATTTGATACACCTTGAATTTCATGAATGAAGCATAAGCCAGAAAAACTCGAATTGATTCAAGTCTTGCAACTGGTGCAAACACTTCATCATAATCTATACCTTCTTCCTGTGTGTATCCTTGTGCAACAAGTCTCGCTTTATTCCTTATTACAACCCCACGATCATCAGTTTTATTTCTAAATAACCATTTTGTGCCAATTGCATTTTCTCCTTCAGGTAGATCCACCAAATTCCACACTTCTTGTTTGCAGAATTGAAGTAATTATCTTGCATGGCTTCTATCCAACCATTGTCCTTTAATGCTTCGATAAGATTTTTAGGAACAATTGAGAAAGAAAACAAGAGTATAAGCATACGTTTGCTTGTTTGATTTACTCCTTGTTGTTCTCTCATTCAATGAACCATAATTTGAGAAATTGGATGATTCTTTGAATGCGAGATGTAGTAATCTCATCACTTTGAACATTAACATCCAGATTTGTTTGATTCAAGTTGGAAAACTCATGTATCAAAGTAGAAGAATGTGGATTGAAGTTTGGAACTTGAGTAGGTGAATTGACGAAATAATCAAAGTTACCTGTATCACTACATCACCTGAAATGGATGATGTTCCAGACTCAGGTATCACAAACTCATTACCATCATTAGAAATATTTTGTGATTCCTCCTGATTAATTGACTCTCAAAGATCTGAAACTGTAGTTCATGGTTTTGTATTATTGAATCCTTGACAAATGATAAAAATGGGTAGTTTGAGCTTGAATCATCTGGGTCATCAGAATCTGAATCTTCACTGAATGATCCAAGATCTCCTCTTGAGGTCTTCGTATCTGTAGAATTAAGACAATTTGGTTGATCAAACAAATTAGATTGAAAAGAGTTTGATAATGAATCTAAGTCAAATAACCATGCAGGACCATTTGAAACTCATGGAAAAGAATTTTCCAGAAATTTAACTGAATGTTTCAAGAAGTACATTGGTTCTAGAGTTGTAGACTCGATAGGCTTTTGAAACCGATGAATATCCAACGAAAAATCCATTATCATATTTTGCTTAAAATTTCCTAACTGATCACTTGAATTAAGAATCATAACAGGACAACAAATGATTTTAAAAAGTTTATGTTGATTTCTGCCAAACATTAACTCATATGGAGTTTTCAGTTTATCTTTAACGATTAAGATTCGATTCTGAATGAAACACGCAGTAGATATTGCTTCATCCCAAAAATTGATAGGGTTTTGCGTCACCTAACATAGAACGAGCAGCTTCAATCAGTGTTCTATTCTTCCTTTCAGCAAGTCCATTTTGTTGAGGAGTTCTGGAGCACTGAACTGATGAGCTATCCCTTTCTGTGCACAAAACATTTCAATGTTAGCATTTTTGAATTCCGTTCCATTATCACTTCTATTTTCACTTTGTTTTCTAATTGATTTTCAACTTTAATGATAAATTCTTTTAGATTCAGTTGTTTCAGATTTGGCATAAAGAAAGAAAACCCATGAAAATCTTGTGAAGTCATCAATGATAACTAAACAATATGATTTGCGTCCAATACTCTTGACGTTTGTTGGTCCAAAAAGGTCCATATGTAACATCTGGAGAGGTTTGGATGTTGAGTTTATAGGCTTGGACTTATAAGATGCTCTGTGTTGCTTTCCCTTTAAACATGCTGAGCAGTGATCATTTGTTGTAAACTTCTTAGATGGAAGTCCAATTACATGACTTCCTACTACAAGATTGTTCATGTTCTTGAAGTTTGAATGACCAAGACGTCTATGCCATAGCTGGCTTTCATCATTTGATGCCTTTGCAATTAGGCATGTTGTTTCAGTTGAAGGATCAACTTGAGGCATATCCAATTTGTATACATCTCTGTCTCTCTCTGCTGTAACAATCACCCAATCTTTGCTTATCTTGAAACCTGGCTTCAAAACATAACAGAATGAATCATCAAACAGAACAGAATAAGACTTGTCACATATTTGAGATACCCTTAAAAGATTAAAGTTCAACTGTGAACAAAAGTTGACTTTATCAAAGCTTATTATCCTATTGGATACTGTTCCTTCACCGGTTATTTTTCCTCCAGCATCACCACCAAAGGCGACGTGAGTTCCATCTTTTGACTTAAAGTCTTGTAACAAGGCAGTATTGCCTGTCATGTGCCGACTACACCCACTATCCACATACCATGTATTGAATGGTCTTTTTGGGCATACCTGCACTACAAGAAGTTAAGTTGAAATATCTACCCAAGCCGAAATGGTCTTGGGCTTTCCAAATTTATCAACAATTGTAAATTGTTTATAATGGATGTTTTTCAAATGAGGTTTATTTTTGATGAATTTACCAATTTTATTCTGAAAATTATTTGATTTATTTTTGTGAACATTCATACCATTTGATTGATCATCTTTTGAAATGTATTGATGACTAACAATTTTATTATTCATCCTTAAAGGTCTTGGTAGGAAGTGTTCTTGCATGTTATGTTTTGAGCTCATATAATTGTTCTTAGGAAAAGATCTCTAAACTACATTAGGTTGATTAATGTCTCTTTGAAATCCATTAGTTTGATTTCTCAAATGCTGTGGGTTAGCAAATCCTTTGCTCATGTTTGGTTTTACAAAGTTTCTAGTGGGAGATCTATTTCTAAAGTAACAATTTGCAGTGTTATGAGTCTTTTCATCATAATAAGTACAATATTTGTTATAATAGCAATCTGCTGTTGAATGATTTCTCATGTCACATATGTGACAGTACTTGTTGAAGTAGCACTCAGTAGTATTATGATTTTTCATATCACAAATTTCACAGTACTTTTGTGGAGTTAAAAACAACTTTTTGTTAACTTTTGACAATGACATATTGTTTGATTTTGGTGTCATATAGTAAACTGTTGTCTTTCATTTTTCACAGTTTGATTTTGTGTCAGATTATTGTTCATTTGTTTACCATGAACTTCCTTCTTGAATGTATTAGAAACAAACCTTTTTGCTACAACGGAAGTCTTTGAATCTGAACTAGATTTCAGATCAGAGTTTGATTTGTTCATAATATTGGCTTTATTATTTGGAAGAGAATTCATATTTAACATACCTGCTGACACAATTTAATTGGTTTTAGTTTTGATGTTTGATTTGTTGCTTTAATCAAATTTTCTGAACTTTTGTTTTGTTCAGATGTTGCTTTTGCAGATTTCTTTCTTCTTCTTTGATTCTTTGATTTAGAAGAACTTGGTTTATGTTCAGATTGAACATCATCAGAAAAAGATTCCTTTTCTGATTGTAATTGTTTCATATTGATGGTGTTTGAATCTTTTGATGTTCCTATGTGTTGTTATCCTTGTTTTGAACTCTGACTTCTTCTATTACATTATGAATTTGATTAGAAGATATATTTTGGTTTGGTTGTTTTGGTTCATATGATTTTATCTTGATTGGATGGCCATTTTTGATTTTTTCTTGATCTTTTTCAACAAACACTTGAACATTTTCTTTTTCTTCTTCTGCATTCTTGTTTTTGATCTGGAGGCTTTAAGCTTTGCTTTATTTTCAGGTGAATGATCATGAGTATTGAAATTCTCTGGTAGTGTGTTTGTGATAGATTCAGGCATAGGTTCATGAGTGAAACCTAATCCTGCTTTTTGTTTATCTTTTCTTTCATTGATTAGTTTTTCTACTATCATTTTTGAACTCTTTACTTTTGCGAGATCAACTTGAGTAGCAACATGTGCTATTTTCTCTTGTTCAAGATTCTTAGTCATCTCTTCTATTGTTTTGTAACAATTTCTAAATCTTTGAGTGTTTTGTTCCATGAATTTTGAAGAGAGATAATCTTTTGATCTGCAGTTTTATGATCAGATTTAAGTTGGTTATGCATAGATTCCTCTTGTTTTAGCTTTTCATAGATTTTGAGTGAATAGTTTCTATAGTGTTCAACATGTTCAAAGCATGATTTGGTGCAAAGCGTTTTTCTTACTTCTGATGATATTTCAGGAAATTTTGGAACTGTGGTTTCAGATGTTGAATTAGAAGAGTTAACCTTTGGTTCATCAGACTGAACCATTAGAGCTACTTCCTCTACATCCTCTTTAGGATCAGACTTGTCACTCCAATCATAGTTATCTTCCTCTTCATCACTTTCCACTTTTGGGTCATTGTTTTCTGACCAATCTTCTTCTTGAATTTCTGCAATAAGAGATAAACTTGATGTTAATTCATTTGTAAATTTATCTGCATAGGCACTCCAATCATATCCATCTTTTATGCTGACTACTAGTGCTTTTTTGTTTCATTAGATGATTTGGTTTCATCTTTAAGTTCTGGCATAGGAAGACTTTGATAAGGCTTTTGAAAAGTCTTCTGAGCTTGTTGAAACCTTTGATTATTTGAGCTTGTTTGAGCACTTCCTCCATTATTCCTTGGAGCTTTGCATTCTCTTGAGAAGTGTCCATAACTATTGCAGTTGAAACATCTAGCTTTTGACTTGTCAAATCCAACAGTCTTGTTTGCACTAGGCTTGTATTTCTTGTTGACATAAGAATGTTTTTGAGTCCTGTAGGTAATCATCACCATCTGCCAGTTCAGATCCATCTCTTCAACATCTTCAGGATCCATCTCAAATAAATCCTGCAAAACAAAATCTAGTTGAGTTAAATGGCTACCTTGATATGCTTGAAAACTGGCCATAAAAGCAATAAATTCAGTTTTGGACTCTTCGTCCTCAAATAGGATGTTAATCACATCTTTAACTTTGCTAGATTTAGCAGAGTTAGATGATCAAGAAGTCTTTGTGTGAATATTTGATGATTGGGACTGTGGTTTAGGAGGAGATTGAGAATGAAACTGAGTTGTATATGCAGGTGCACTAGTAAATGATGAGTTAGTGAAAACTCCTGCTCCAACAAACAGATCTCCTTCTTCTTCAGGACTTTTCTCACTCTTTGCCATGAATGCATTTTCTATGGTGGTTGTAGGAGAAGCAACAAACTGATATTGAGACATTGATGCTGCTCTATCATTGTTCCTTGAGCTTTCATCAATCTCCACTGATTCTATTTTTGCAATAAGAAGATCTAGATCCATTGGAAACTTCTCAGTATGCTTTAGTAGAGTTACAGTTTGTTTCCATGAATAGGCTTTAATATCATTCTTAACTCTTTTCAGATCATCTTCTGGATAAGGTTCTGGAGAATCTTTAGTATACGTAAATTCTCTGTCTGGTCCATCAGTTGTTATAGGAATGTATGGTCTTTTTTTTTGTAGATTTCCAAAGATGAGTGTCAATGGAATTAAAATGTTGTTTTAGCCTAAGAGACCACTTTTTTAAATCAGCTCTATTTTTAAGTTTTGGAACTCTGTTTTCAGAAACTTCTCATTTCACCATTTTATATTTTTCTTGTTTTCTTATATTTTGAATTAAAAAAAATGAAAAGTTTTCAAGAATTTTCTTTTAAAAAAATTCTAAGTATCAAGGTTAAAACGTCTAAATAGTATTAAAATGCCTCAACAGTTGAAGCGTCTAAGTTGAGAAACGTCTAAGGGAATGCCTTAGAAAATTTTCCAAAACGTCTAAGTATTAACGCGTCTGGAAGGTTTAAAAGCGTCTAAACAGTTGTCAAACGCCTGAATAGTTGTCAAATGCCTAAACAGTTGTCAAGCGTCTAAACAGTTGTCAAACGTCTAAACAGTTATCAAGCGCCTAACAATTAACAACTCAACAAAGGTGATACGTCTGAGATTCTTCTCTTCAACAGTACTCAAACGACTAACTAAGAACGTCTACACAGTGTTAATGCGTCTAACACTTAGACAACAGCTCTGATACCATTTGATAGGATCAAATGAATAAATTTGTTTTGATTTGATTACTTTGTGTGAATTTCATTGAATTGTGTTAGAAATCATCATAGCTTTATTCATTTGATCCTATCAATCGAAGTGCCCTGGTCCTCACTTCATCTAGATTCCTACAAGGATCCATTACAAGGTCATCGTAGAATTTTGATCTCTTGCGTAATCCCATTTTGAGAGCTTCTATGGTACCAGCCATATCCAAGTTTGGAATCTCCAATGCTTCTTGGCTAAAACTAGTAATGAACTCTCTTAAGGATTCTGTATCCTTCTGAATCACTCGGTATAGGTCACCTGTTAGCTTTTCAAAGGTTTGGCTGCAAGAAAATTGGTTATTGAACATATTAATTAAATGAGCAAAGGAAGTAATTGTATTGTTAAGTATATTGAGTAGCCATTTTAAGGCTGGCACTGTTAAAGTTGATCCAAATCCTTTGCATAAGCATGCTTCTTTGATGTTGGGTGAAATGGGATTGATCTCTATCCTTTCCCTGTATTGGGCTACATGTTCTTCTGGATTTGTGGTCTCATCATACAACTTCATCTTGGGGGTCTAGAATCGTTTGGGGTCTCTATTCCAGATATAAGCCATGTGAACCTAGACAGCTTGTGACTTTCGACTGAGACTTCAGGTATAGGTTTCATACTCCAGGAACACTTGTTCTCAAGTTCCTTAGATCTTGTAATTCCTTAGCTAATCCTGAAATCATGTCTACCATATTTGGATTAGTAATAAAGGACGCATTATTGAAGTTGTTACCGGTTGGAGGATATATTATTCCATAGGTTGTTGATTCCCCGCCATGGTGTATCCTGGCATTGTGCGTTGGCCAGTTGTAACCTCTGTCCTCATCGGGATGAAATCACCCTCATGCATCTCGCTTTGCTGAGCTTCGGAGACTCCTGAATTGTAGTGGGGTGCGGACGTCATCAAGGATCCTTGCGGCATGAATGTTCCCTGATATTGCTCCCCCATGTATCCTGACATATGAGATGTCTGAGGGATCCTTGATCCTAAGGTATTAGTCATCAAGGATCGTAGCTGCTATAGCACATTGGATCTTGAAGGATACGTCACTGGTGCCATAGCCTGTTGAAGGAACCCGGTTCCCGTGGGGTACTCGATCAAGGACTCAGGTCATTGAAAACCATTGGCTCCCGAAGGATTCGTCATCCAGGGTCCGGGCTGCCGAAAGATGCCGGATCCTGAGGGATATGTCATCGAGGATCTAGAATACTGAAGGATACTTGATCCTCAAGGATACGCCATTGAGGATCCAAATTGCCGGAAGAGTTGAGAATCCTGGGGGCTGAAACGGACTGTCCTTGAGTATGCTCTTCAATAGCTTGTTTGGATTTCTTCAACTGCTCAATTGTTTGAAGAGATTGGCATTGGTCTCATCTGTTGCTCCATTTGCTCCTTTACCTACTTAATCAGAGAAAAAATGTCTTTGTTAGAAACAACAGGGTCTATGGATTGAACCTTATTTCCAGTGAAGATAGGTTGTTCTTGTCTTCTTAGTGCCCTGTCCCTTCTTCCTTGATTCCCCATAAAGGTGCTAGTTCTTTGAGATAAACTGGCTGAGGTAATAGGAATGGTTGAGGTAGGAGGTTGAGTTGACATGTTAGGGAGTAAAGGTAAATGAGAAATAGGGGTTTTGATATGGTTTTTTGACGATCAAGGCACCAGTTGCCCCACGGTGGGCGCCATATTGTTTCAGGATAAAATCTGTTAAGATTCTTGTATCCTAAATTAGTACGTGAGGCGGTCTATCCTTTATCATGAGTAGTTGAACAAATGAACAAAACAAGTAATGAACAGCTAGAAAATGTTGAACAACGGATTTGGTTACGAGGGAAAAAGCCCTTGGAGCGTTAGCACCGCCGGCATAAAAACCCCGCTGAGAGCTAAGTGTTACAGTAGTAAATCGAACGTGTGTTGTGTAAATGTAAAGTAGTAATCGGATGTGAATTGTGCAAGCTGCGTGATGTGTCCTATGTTCACTGATGGTACTCAATATATATAGCTAGGTAGTTACAACTAACTTCCTATAAACTTGGTCGTGGATGTTATGGTCAATGTGACCGTTGGTGGACTTGGTTCATGCGTCTTCTAATGTTTCTCTTCCACAAACCTCAAAATATTTAGCTATCTAACTTCCCCCCACGTTCAAAATAAAGTAGACCAATTAAATTCAATCAATTGTTGGTTATACGTCACTGCTTTTTGAGGATCCTATATCCTTGATTGTTATGATACAACATCCTTGAAGATACTATATCCTTGAGGATATGATATCATTTGAAAATTCCTTCCCAAATAGGTCTACTAAAGCAAAAGAAAACAAGGACCTCTAAAAGCAACAGTTTGAAAACTTCACCTTCAGAGTAGGTGAAACCATGACTCAACTATACTTTAGGTATGTTAAGATTGTGGATACTCTAATAGATGTTGGAGTAACTCTTGAAAATATAAACATTGTGAGGAAGCTAATGTCTGTTCTTCCTAGGCAATAGACATATTATTCTGTTGTTATCAAGAGAACTGAGAACCTTAAGACTTTTACCCATTCTTTGTGGATACTAGATGGAGATGAAGATGCAAAATCCATCTGGTAACTCCAGCAATCAACTGAGTTCATCCCTTCACGTGATTGAAAGGGAAAGTATAGAACAACAAAATCATCTTATCTGTAATCCTGACAACTCACAAAAGAGTCCTTTCATCACCTTTCGAGAGACACCAAGGGAGAGTTACACTCAAGGAAGTTCATTCCAATAGACAGGCTCTTCTCATGCTTTTATGTCTACTGTTGAAAGTATTGACAACTTTCTCTTCACCATTGAAGATTTCGATTGCATCCATTCAGATGATCTGGAATACATGGAGATTGTTCAGCAAATGGCTCTTCTCACTCATAGAGCCAAGAAGTTCTACAAGAGGACAGGGAGAAAGTTTCCAACTAATGCAGTCAGTTGAAAGTTGGGCTAGACAAAAGCAAAGGGAAGTGTTACAACTGTAACCAAAAGGGACACTTTGCTAGAGAGTACAAGGAACTTAGAAGAAATGGTGGCCAAGCATAAACCAAACCAAACTGCACTGAAAGAGCCAACTAGAAGGAGAAGCCAATTCAGCAACCTGTTGTTTTTGAAGAAGTAGGCTTTGACTGGAGCTTTCAGGTCGATGATGTATTTCCAAATCAAGCGCTGATGGCTGACCATGATGAAGCCAAGGTATTGACACATCTTTGTACACTTGAATGTATTGCTAAAATAAATAGATGTAGGTCCTATAACTTAGAGATGAGATCTGATCATGAGTCTTTGAACATCTTAAACTTTGATTTCAAAAAAGCTAAAAATGATTACAAACTTAAATAGAAGATCTAAGAAAACTATTTCAACTCATAAACATGAGCACACCAATTATAGGACTCAAATCAATGATCTCATAACTAAGTTAATTGAATATCAGGCTAAGCTTATGTTGAGTAAAGCTAGGGTACAAAAATGTGTTCTTGAAGAAGAGACCTTTAAGAACATGATATCCTCATCCTTGCATGCAATGGTTTCTTATTAGAATAACTAGGGACTGGGATCTACTAAGACAGCTCCTCCACACACAATCTTGTTTGTAAGATCTCCTAGGTGTGGAACGTGAGAAGATGAGCTTCCCCTCATAGACCCCATGAGTGAATAGGATGAAGAGGAGATAGTGAAAAATGTCTTTGAGAAGAGTGAAGAAGAGCATCCGAAGAAAGGTCACTATTCTCCTAAGGAGTGAAAAGAAACTAGGATGACCAAGTCTAAAAGGAAGAACTTGATTAGGAAGACCAAAAGAAAGTTGAAGAAGGCTGAAGAGATTATGGCCACTTTTAACTCTATGCGAAAACAAGTGTTTATCTCTACAGGTTTTGAAGTGGTTAAGGATGAAGACTCAAACTTGAACTCTAGTACGAGGAGTTCTAGTTCATGTTCAAATCATCCTAGCATCATGAAGAAAGCTGATCAGTTGTGTACCACTACTACACAACCTGAACCATCCAGCTCCAAAGGTAGTTCTCACCCTATAAGAGTTGTCACATCATTTGCAAAGATGAAGATGGAGAAGGAAAATGATCACGTTTAGCTTTGTTCTCAAAGGAAGACTCTTAGAACGAAGAAAATAGACTGTCATGTGTGGTAGCACTTTCCATTTTGCTAAGGATTGCCTCTGCGATCCAAAAGGTACTATTCACATGACAAAGAAAGTAACTTCCGAGAGGTTGAAGAAGAAGCAATCTTTGGAAGGAAAATCTTTTCCATTTGGAAGCCCCAAAATGAAGAAGAAGACAAGTGAAAACTTGCCTTTAGAAGAAAAGTTGATCGCGGAAGAAAGGAATACTTCCGAAGTACTAAAGCCTTCTACAGTGTTAGCTAGATCTTCCGAAGGTCTAGTCTCCAAAAGTTCTAAAGTTGTCAAAACATCCGAAGCATTGAAGGTCAAGTCTAAGCTTCCAAAGTTGGTGTGGAAGACAAAGAAAAACCATATGACTGAAAGTTCTTCATCAACATCAACAACTTATCCTCCAAATCTGACTATAGGATTAATTACTGTTGCATTTTCTTCAACTTCTTTTGATAAGCCCAAGACCAACAAGGCTTGGGTTTCCAATGTAACTAACCATCTCTTTTGTGTAGGAAAACCTCAAGACAAACAAGAATATATAGATCATTGATAGTGGTTGCTCCAGGTACATGACATGCAATGGGTCACTAGTCTAAAATTATGAGAAAATTAATGGAGAGTCATTTGCTTTTGGAGGAGATGTTGGTGGTTACATTACTGGAAGGGGCAGGGTCACAAATGGTATGCTCTACATTAAGAAGGTAAATTTTATTAAGGAGCTTGGATACAATCTTCTAAGTGTATCTCAATTTTATGATCAGAGAAATAACATGATTTTTACTGAGCATAAGTGCATTGTTCTTAAGCCCGAGATGGTTATTCCTCAGGAGCATATCCTGCTTAGAGCACCCAGGAGAGGAAACATGTACAAGATGGACCTGCAAGAAACATCTCCCTTAGGAGAAGTTTTATGCTTTCTTTCTAAAGCTAATAGTGATGTGTCTTTCCTCTAGCATAAAAGAATTTGCCATGCTTTCTCTCTAAAGCTACATTTTGTGATGAAAAGGGTATTACAAGACAATATAGTGCTCCCAAGACTACTTAGCAAAATGGTGTTGCTGAGAGGAGAAACAAGACACTTATTAAAGCTCCAAGAACTATCTTGTCTGAATCTAAACTGCCCATCACCTTCTAGGTAGAGGCAGTAAACATTGTTTGCTATGTGCAAATTAGAGTTTAGTAGTTATGACTCATGGTAAGACTCATTATGAACTTTGGCACAAAAGAAAACCTTTCATTGGTTTTCTTAGGTCATTGGATGTCCTTGCACCATCTTGAATATCAAAGACCAAATAGCCAAATTTGCTGAGAAATCAGATAATGGACATTTTATTGGATACTCTTCTTAAGCTAAGGCTTATAGAGTACACATTTATATAACTAGAGTAGTTGAGGAGTCAGCCAATATGACTTTCAGTGAGCATACTCCTAGTGTGAAAGGTTCTCGTCTAGATTGGTTGTTTGATCTTGATTTAGTTACCAATTATTTTAACAAATCTTGTGCGAATGTTTCAGGATCTACAGATATCTTATCAGTAGGTGATACTGATCCATGTTTTGAGCTGAGGAGACCATCAAATCACACTGCTTCAGCTTTTATGGTAACCAACTTTGCAGATGGAGTTCCTATTAGCACAATAGTGACAAATTCAGCTGATACATCTGAGGTGCCATCAAGTTCTAGCTCAGAGGCACAACACTCAAATGAAGAAGCTTAAATGTGGAAGGAAATGGTGGTGGTGATAGTAACCAAGAGTTTCTTGATGCTAAAACCACTCCATTGAAGACAACATAAATGATGTCACACACTCACTGGATCAAGTCTCTCTTGATAAGTGTGTTGATGTGGTGGGGGAAACTTCAATGCCTGATCTAAGTTTCTCTAATTTAGATCCTTCCAAAAAACTTGCAGTAATCCCTCAAATCAGGATTCATAAGTCTCACCCCACCACAAACTTCATTAGAGATGTTGACACTAGGGTAAGAACATGAGGACAAACCCATGATGCAAATGTTTGTCTCCACTCTTGTTGTTGTCCCAGATACAGCCAAAGAACATTGACGAGGCTTTAAAAGATAGAAATTAGGTTGAAGCTATGCAGGAGGAGTTGCTTCAATTCAAAAGGCAAAAGGTTTGGAACCTATGTTCTCTTCCTCAAGGGAAGACTACCATAGGTACGAAATGAATGTTCAATAACAAAAAGGATAATAGAGGACTTGTCATAAAAAAACAAGGCAAGACTAGTTGTCCAAGGATACACACAAGAAGAAGGAATTGACAAAGCAGATATATTTGCACCTGTAGCAATACTTGAAGCTATTAGAATATTACTAGCTTTTGCTACATCCAAGGATTTCATGGTCTACCAGCTTGATTTCAAGTGTGCTTTTCTATATGGGGTAATTTATGAAGAGGTGTATGTCAAACAACAACTTGGATTTGCATATCATGATTATCCTGATTGTGTCTACAAGCTTGACAAATTTTTTTATGGACTACATCAAGCTACGAGAAAGTGGTATGAGACTCTGTCTTAGTATCTCTATCAACATGGCTACAAAAGGGGTACTATAGATGGAACTCTCTTCAGCAAAGGAACAGGGAATGACTTAATGCTAGTTGAAGTTTATGTAGATGACATTATCTTTGGTTCAACCAATCCAAAGCTCTAAAAAGACTTTGAGAAGCTAATGAAGAATATATTTAACATGAGTTCAATGGGAGAACTCAATTTCTTTTTAGTAATTCAAGTGAAGCAAGTTGAAAGTAGCATCTCTTAAGTCATTCAAAGTATGTACAAGACATACTTACAAGATTCAACATGACTGACTGTAAGATTGCTAAGACACCATAGCCCGAAATCACTCCTTTGGACGTGATCTTGAGCGGGATTGTGTAGATGTACATCTTTACAAGGCTATGAATGGGTCTCTTATCTACCTCACAGATAGCAAGCCTGATATCATGTTTGCCACATGTATTTGTGTTAGAACCGTGTACGTACAGAGTACTAACTGATTATGCGTGAAACCTAATCAAATAGTACGGAATCCTATTTGATTGGCGATCCAATCAATAAGACGCAAACCCAATCGATCTAATGATTAAAGAAATGTTAAGATTTATTAGAAAATGATCAGATGCGAACTACGATGTTGGAATATGTGTTCTGGATGCTCTGGATAGCTAGGTTATGAGTTTATACGATATAAGTGTCAAAAGACTCGTTTTTCCACGAATTAAGTGGTATTTATGGGTTTGCAGTCTTCATTCGTGCGACTGAACCATTAGCATGGTTCAGTCGTGCGACTGACCCATACGACTGGTTCATACACATGACTGAAGGTTCAGTCGTGCGACTAAGTCATTCTCATGTCTCAGTCATACAACTGATCCAGTCTCCTGGTTCAGTAATGCGACTGGTTCATTAGCATGATGTCTTCATGCGTATGGTTCATAAGTATGGTCCATTATCATGAATAATCATACAACAACTTCAAACCTATATAATATGTTCACATATATGAGTTAAAGATACATTAACATCAAAGCACAAACCATATATCATTACAGCATCTCGTTACACATATGTAAGCCATGACAGACTTTTATATTAAACACATAAACTAGGGACATATGTATCAACAAACTGCCCCTTAAACCTAGTTTACTCTATTGTCTCACATCCTTCAAATGCTCTTCACACTTCTTGTACTTCTCCTCTCTTGTGACTCCTGCGTGTATTTCAAATGCAAAGTAGAGTCGTATCACATTTTGGAATTGGAGGGCTTGTACAATATCCTACATGTCATAGAATAGTGGTCACTTGTATAGAGTGTAGACATCTTCAGCTGACAAGTTGGAAAGCCATATTGGGTCAAATACCCTCATAGTTTCAATTTTGCTCTCTTTTTCAGAACTATGACCGATTCACCCGTCCTCCACTCATAATACCACCATTTGAAATGTGGAGTCAAGTCCTGATGCATTTCCCGTAAGGGAATCTTTAACATCATGCGTGGAGGACTCCACTTCAGCAATACTTTCGGCTTCCTAGATATAGGGTCCACTTTAGATCTACGGATGTACCTCTTTGGTTGTTGCGGTCTGAAGTTTACCCACCTGGTGTGGTACTCTTTCTTCAACGCAGCTTCAAACCAATCTAACATCTTTCTTGGATTAGCATACAACAGATCTAAGCATGCTAGTCGGTTGAGCTCAAAACAAGGAAGAGTCTTCAGATCATGTAGATATCTAAACTACTCAATCCCTTTTTCTCTCTTTATAGCATAGATACTCAAGTCTTCAAAATAAGCACACGGTATGATCTTGCTAGACACGTTCTGATGTTTCTTGACTTTGTAGAGTTTGGTGTAGGCATTTTGCTTTGGAGTTGCGCGCTGTGCTCTTATTTCAACAAAACAAGCTGCCCATTCAGCTTTCCTCAGATCAACATTAGCATTTGAAGCTTGTTCTTGGGTTTCATCCTTTCCTTTTTCCTTCTCCATTTCATCCAGCTTCTCAAAAGTACTACTGTCGAAGGTTTCACCCAAGTTGGGGATAGCATGTCCGTCCAGATCAGTATATTGAGGATAATGATCAACAGTGACGTCCTCTATCTCGATTTCAACGACATTGCTAAACTCATTGTCACTTGCCACATCAACTATAGGAGCATCTTTAACCAACTCATTTGGATTTAGCCTGAATATTTCAGCTAGCTGCTCATCCGTCAGGTGGTGTATGATCTCTCCCTCCTTTGGCGTGTAGCTAATAGACCGTCTAACTCTCCCTTGAAAGTCAAGAGTTATGGTTAATTGAGTCTTGAGCTGTTGAAGGGGTTGGAAATCGAATTCATCGGTCTATTGAGATTCATATGTTTGATTAGACATTAAACACAACACACATAAGTCATCATATAAAGTATTTAAACATAAACAAACATAGATGATACTTAATTACATTAATGTAATATATTCAAATATAAAAGTTTCTAAATAAAAATACATCTAACTATTACTTTTGTCTTAAATAGTAGGTTCGTCAGTAGGAGAGCGAAGGATGAGGCTCCTTGATCTTGACTACGTTTGGTCCGCCTCTCTTGAGCTCGAGGAGAGGCTGATGCAGCAGCATCACTTCCTGGTCATCCTAGTCCTCTCTATCTTTCCTGCTAGGTCCACCTTCTTCAACATCCTCCTCACTATCATCTTCATCATCATCATCATCATCATCATCATCATCATCATCATCATTACCACCATCTTTGATCTTCAGAGGCTCAGACTTTGATCCTTTTAGCTTTAGGAGTATCCTCTTGTTTTTCTTCTCCAGCTCCTCAATCCTCTTTACAAAATGAACATTCTGCTCTGCCTGAGCTGCATTGATCTCCATTAGCTAGTTGAGTTGCACAACTCTTTGCTCATCCGTGGCAAGCAGCTTTAGCATAATTCGGTTGAGGCTGGCTAGCTGTTCCTCTAACCCGATGTTGGGTAGAGTGGATCCATGGGCCATCGGGACTTGAGAAGATGTCCCGGCTCATTGGGTGGTGGTTGTGGTGGTACATGTGGTGCGTATTGGAGGAGGAGGAGTGGGGATGGATCATGATGGAGTGGCTGTGGTAGTGGTGGTAGGAGATGTGGTAGTCGTGGTAGGATGTGTGGTAGAGGTGGGAGTTGTGGTAGAGGTGGTGGTAGCTGTGCTAATAGGGTGATCCTTCGTCTCTTGCCCTTTAAGCCCTGGGGTTGAGCCATTCGCTTCTTCCTCGAGACTTTAGAAGAAGATGCTCCCCTAGGGCTAATGGGTTGGTCAGGGGTATAAGAAGGATTTGTGCCACCAGTAGCATCACCCCTTGACTCACCCTAGCATCCACCAACCGCCGCTATTCCGCTCTCAGTAGCCACAACCCAGCTTCCCACTGTCATGACCAGTGGCTCATCATCTGAGTCTTCCTCTTCGTCATGGATGAAGTCTTGGTGAAAAGAAGCCCTCTCTGTTTCACCATGTGTGGATGGTGGAGATGAAATAGCAGTATCAATGGCCCTAGATGGAGTGGGACAGTATCTTCACCATCTTCACTGTCATCATCATCTTCGTCAGTGGGTACTACTATCGGCTTAGTATCAGAATTGTTGTCATCGTGCACCACTTCTTACGAGCAGGCACCATGTAATCCTCCTTGGCAAAATGCCCAAAAAATCTCCTGACAGGGGGGCTTCACCTGCTTCGTCCTGTAAACTTTCATCCTGCCTTACGTGGTACATCCATCACCTCAAGCACCACTGCACCATCTCTCTCCTTTGGCAGCGAAGGAAGCTTCTTGTCAAAGATCATCCATAAAAAGCGTGGGTACATACAGAAGCCTTCCTTGCCCTTGGCATCAATGTTCTTTACTATGTATGTGAAGAGCATGCAGGAGAAACTGAACGGATGGTTCAGCACCATAGCAACATATGTGTTGTGGGTCCGACATCTCATCAAAGCTTTCTTTCCTTGAGGCTATACACTCAAGGATGACGTGTGCCAAGTCTTAAACTGGGGGCACATGTTGCTCTTGTTGAGCACACCAGCATTGATGTCCCCAGCGTACTTGATCCGAAGAAAACATCCTTGAACAGTTTGGGGATGCAGCTTGGTTGGGTAGGCTCCGTCCTCACCCAGGTCCAAGACACTCCTCAGATCGTCTTCACTAATCTCTTGTCCGAAGATAGAGCTCCGTGTACAGTGGTGCTCAATGGACCTTTCAACTACAACACTTTCCTAGAAAGCTTTCTAAATAGATCTATACGTTGTGCATGGTGTAGAGATGGCCTTGAAAATCCTCGATCTGTGCAAAAAGGCAATAATCCTAATGAAGTTAGAAGTGGTCCGGGATGTAGCAAAAATATGAGCACAGATGTTATGCTTGATGCTCATAGTCCATGTGTTAGATTTGTGTAAATGATGACATTTGACTCTTAAAGAACTTGGTTCATTTTATTCAGTCGTGCGAATGGACAACACAACTGAGTCTTAGTCGTACGATTGAGCTCAGTCGTACGATTGAGCCGGCGACTGAGCTTAGTCATATGCTATGCCATGCGGTTGAGCCAATCGTGCGACTAAACTCATACACATGGTTCATTCGTGCGATTGAGTCCTACGCCCAGCTCAATCATGCGATTGAGTCATACCCTCAGCTCAATCGTGCGATTGAAGTTCATCAGCACGTCCATTCGCATAAAGCATTGTTCGACACTTTAAATTCAAATCTTGGTCAAAAGTTGATGTTAAACATTATGATTAGACTCATTAGACTTGCAGAAACTCAAAATAACACCTAATGTTCTTTAAAACGACGATTATGTCCATTTAAGTGGTTTATTTTGAGGAGTTTTTCAAAGTTCTTGTTTTTGAATGATTTTGGTCCTGTATATGAAGAGAGTAATACCTAGTATCACAATCAATTGGTAAAAGCAATCTAATGAAACTTGGGCAAAGTATTAGTATGTTCGTGTGTATGAGGGGTGACTGATTGAAGGGTGTTACAAATGCGATCGACTCCCCTCTATTTATACTGAGTTAACATTCAGTGGTGCGATTGGGCCCATTCGCATGCTTCATTCATGCGACTGGGGTTCAGTCGTGCGACTGGCTCATACGGTTTCTTCCATTCATGCAATTGGTTCATTCTGGTGATCCAATCTCATGGATTGCTCCACGCTTATGATCCAAACATGCGGCTAGTCCATACTTATGGTTCAATCGTACGATTGGCTCATACTCACGATTCAATCATGCAATTGGCCCATACTTATGGTTCAATGGTGTGATTGGCCCATACTTATGAGTTTGACCTCGTTCACTTTTAAACATACACGTTTAACTATTGATAAGACGTTATGACCGATGATCATCTCAGACATGACCTTTTTAATTGAAAAACTCTTTGATCACCTCAGATGTGATCCTTTTAATTCAAACCTTATTTGATCACCACAGACATGATCCTTTTAATTTCAAAAACCCGATTGGTCACCTCAGACGTGACAACTTTTAGTGAGTGATTCATAGATTGAATCCAGATGTATAGTCCGACGTTTACCTAACAAATGACTAAAATTTAATAAAACAACTTGAAATTAAAACAAAAGAAGATATATTTTTGTATTTTGAATGGAGATGGATTGAAATCGCTAGAAGAGCGTCTAACCGATTTATCTTCCTGGACAACACAATTTCAAGTTAATTTGATCATTTCTGGAGAGATTCATTATTGAATCATACAAGTTTATCAAAATCATTTAGGACACTTTAACAAAACATTTCGATGCTCAATTCTTGTTTTGACCGAGACTCAACATCAAGTTTAGGAAATCATACTTGACCTATAAGATGCACACACTGATTTTGACTGTCAAGAGTTGTAGCCACGATGATTGTCTATATGATTGTCCTCTTAAATCCATACACAGATTTTTTACACAGATTGGTGATACATTAGGTTTGATTATATCAACAAGCATTTGTGGATCCCACACTTATATGGTAATCAACGTTCCTCAAGAGATTTTTTAGTGGTCTACGGGTATTTGACAAGAAGAAACTATTCTAAGAGCTTTCAAAGAGATGCCAAACCTTAGGTTAGTGCCACCACACAACAGACATGTGCAAAGAACAATAAAATCTAGAATATTTAGGTTATGCTTATCCTTAGGTCAGTGACATCGCACAATGAAGAGGTACACAACCTATCTTCTTGTTAGAGAATTTATTTTTCTTTTTGCATATAACGCACCAACAAAATTTTTCATTAGCTTGATTGCACATAACATTTTTTTTCAAGCTTTGCTCTTTTTATGGTCATCCGCACACATTTGTGGCATTTATTTGTTCGTCAACCCTTATTGGAAATGAGTTGATTGTGTTAACCAAGGATAAGATGGGAACACACAACAAGTTAAACAACTTAGTTTGAATTTAAATCACCAATGAGGTCCCCTCATCTATTGAGTTGAATCACCGACACATCATATAATAGTCTAGCAACCTTTAGGTCTATTTTCTTTGTGTTACCTTAGTAGCATACTAGTTTTACTATCCTTTTTCCTTTAATTTTGCTTAAACTTCGTAGACGTATACTTTGAATTTTTCATCTTAATCATTTAAATTCTTTTGAAGTCCCAAACAATTTGTTCCCTGTGTACTATCATTTTTCATAAGCGTTGAATCAGAATCACATATTCGATCTCATTTCTATTAGCTATGCTGCCCTCCTCCCTTGTTTTTTGGTAAGTTAAATAATACAACTAATTTAATACTAAACTAACCTATTCACCCCCTAAAATTCTAAAACCGAAAATATTTTTGTGTTTTTGGATTTTAATATACAGGAAAATAAAACAAAATGAAAGAAAATAAAACAAAATGAAAGAAAATAAAAGAAAACATGTCGGACTAGGCACTTTCTTCCTCCAGAATCACATCGCTTTTCTTTTTCACACCATTAACCTCTAAAAATATAAAAACCTTGGTTTATCAAATTCTTTTGTGTAAAGGTTGGCGCATTGAAAATCTGTGTTAATTTTAACCATATCGATTAATTGTTTTTCAAAATAGTCATGTATAAAGTGATATTTAATAATGATGTGTTTAGTTTTAGGATGTTGGACTAGATTTTTGGTGACAGCAATAACAGTAGAGTTATCAACAAAAATAGGAGTGTTAGAAAATTTCAAACCGTAGTCGCGCATTTGCTGTTGAATCCAAATGATTTGCGAACAACAACTTCTAGGAGCAACGTATTTAGCTTCACAAGTTGACATGGCAACTGATGTCTGCTTCTTACACTGCCAGGTGACTAACCATCTACCAAAAAACTGACATCCTGTAGATCTTGAATTGTAGTTCATCTTGCAACCACCACAGTCCGAGTCACTATACAATGTAAGCTCAAAATCATCATCATGAGGATACCATAACTCGAGTGTTGGAGTACCCTTTAGATAATGAAAAATCCGTTTCACACCAATGAGATGACTTACTTTTGGTGTTCCTGATATCTTGAACAAAGACACATGGCATACATGATATCAGGACGAGACGCTGTGAGATACAAAGGGATTCGATCATTCCTATATACATTGTAGCATCAACCAGATCACCATTCTTGTCGGGTGCCATATCATGGTTCGTGGCAAGTGGATTTCCAGCAGCTGAAGCATTCTCCATGTCAAACCGACTGAGGATGTCCCCTACATATTTAGTCTAATGCAGGAAGATTCCTTTTGGTGTCTGATCCACCTATAATCTTAGGAAGAACTTCATATCCCCGATTGCACTCATCTCAAACTTTTCTTTCATTAAAAATTCAAATTCTTTACATAATTCTTCATTCTTGGAATGGAAGATTATGTCGTCCACATATATCTGTACCAGCAGTAAATCACCGTCTTTTTCTTTGATGAATAACAATCACTCCTCTGCGAAAACCATTTTTTACAAGATGAGTTGAGAGTTTCTCATAACAGGCTCTAGGGGCTTGATGGAGCCCGTAGAGAGCCTTGTCCAGTTTGTAAACTCTGTCTCGATGATAAGGATCCTCAATCCTTCGGGTTGACTGACGTAGACTGTCTCACGGATTTCACCATGATGGAATGCATTTTTTACATCTAGTTGATAAACTTTAATCTTCATATAGATGCATAGGCTAGGATGTCAGGATCAGTGATCACAAGTTTGATGTAATAGAGCGTAACGCAGCACAATAAGAACAAGAATTAGACAAATTGTAGCAAGATTTTGATACTCGTATGCATTAAGAACAAATACGGTTATAACGAGAGAATATTTCTGTAACAAGGAATGTTTCTATAATATCGAATATTTCTGATCAAATCATTCTCACTATTACAATAGGTTGACACTCCTTATATAGAGTGCAATCGTTGCTGTTATCACGGGAAAGTGACAACTAGCAGATCTAGTACAAAAATAACTAACTCTTAACAAACTACTGAAATGTACACAACTACTGAGAACATATCAAAGTGTTAAGTACAAAATATAAAACTACTCATAAGAAACTACTGAAACTACAACGACTGAAGAACAAGCTCTTCAATCGTTTTACAAAACTACTGAAAAACATAAAACTACTGATGAGCACAACAACTGAAGAAGTATTCTTCAGCTATTGTGTCAAACTACTGAACAGATAAAACATAAAACTACTGAAAGGTAAACCGTCACAACTACTGAAGAAGACTTCTTCAGCTCTTATGACAACGTCTGATACTTTGGTCTTCAGCACTTGTGTCTTCAGACTTTGTCTTTAGCACTTGTCTTCAAACTTTGTCTTCAGCACTGGTCTTCAGACTTTGTCTTCAGCACTTGTCGTCAGACTTTGTCTTCAGCACTTGTCTTCAGACTTTGTCTTCAGCACTTGTCTTCAGACTTTGTCTTCAGCACTTGTCTTCAGACTTTGTCTTCAGCACTTGTCTTCAGACTTTGTCTTCCGCACTTGTGTTCAGACTTTGTCTTCAGCACTTGTCTTCAGACTTTGTCTTCAGTACTTGTCTTCAGACTTTGTCTTCAGCACTTGTCTTTAGACTTTGTCTTCAGCACTTGTGTTCAGACTTTATAATCAGCTGTTGTCTTCAGCTGTTGTGGTCTTCAGTAGTTGTTGTGACGTTTGTGGGACTTAAAGGTTTTTCTGATCCGGCTCATTGGTTCTTTTGGTCCAACAAAATCCCCCTGAACCAATGCAGCCAAAACCTTTAACTTTATTGAGGTCCCACTTATTGTTGGCAGAATGGTTGGTCTATTTCCTTCTTGATCAGTTGAGAAGATGACCCATATAAGCACTGGCCTGGAAATGAGTCTCTGATGATTTGGTTAGCAATGTATGGATGGGAGCTCTATATTGGGGAATTGGACACTGAGCTGTTCCCCCATCCATGAGACTCACTTCCCATGTATAAGCCTGTAGGATTCTCTGGTGCATGCTCTGAGAAACATAATTTGTTCTTCCATGGTCAGGTTCTCGCTTCACCATCAAACAATCCTTCACGCCCATACAGCTCTGAGATGTACTTGGCCTGTTTACCATTTTTGAGCTCAACTGTTGTTATATGTCTGTATGTAAACTCATCAGGATGAGTCCCTTCAAGTAACAGACCGAGCTCATTTTGTTTGAAGTTCTCAAGCCTCTTGTAGACTAACCCCTTTTTAATAATTCTGTTCTCTAACATCTTTTGGGGTGGTTGTTTAGTCTCATAGGCCTTCTTCAAGTCTTCTACAATCTCCCAGGGTGATACTACAAGGACCACTGTGATCTCTTCATCTACGATCCTTTTTACTTGGCCCTTGTATCTCAAGGAATGTCTTTCTTTACAATCCTGTGAGCCACCCTAGGATCAGGCCATACTCTCACCTTTTCCTTCTAATATTGAAATGTGTTGGCAAGGGTGTACAACCTCAGAGCTTCTTTCTTCATACTTATTATTGATGATGAAGCAGCATAAGTTTTGTCGATGCTTTTCAACATTTCATCATCATGAAGCCTTTGCTACTGTTCTTCTTCAATCTTTACTCTCACAGCTTCCATCTGTGAGGTGGGAGTGACGGGCATGGGTTTGGCTTTAGCCAATGTTAGGACTGCACACAGAGGCAGCCTATCTTCTTCCACATCATCCTCTTCTTCTTCTTCTTCTTCTAGCCTCAACACCCTTCTCTTCTTCTTCTTAGGTGCATCATCGGCTGTTGGTTTAGAGGGTAAGGGAGTTGGTTTTGTGGGTTGTGATTGTGGTTGTTTTGGAGAGGGAATGTTGACAGGCTGAGTTAGCATTTTGGATGTGAGTGTTGCGTTTGAGTATTTGGCTAGCTCAGTCCTGCTCCCTGCTCCTGCTTCATTCAAAGCTTCGACTACTAACCCCTTAGTGTATGCCTCAGACGAACAGATCTTGGAGGTTATGGCCAAGATACTGTCCCTGGTCCATGATTTAATCTCGATCAATGATCTCCCAAGATATTTTGCAATGAATCTAATCATGATCTCTAGTCTCTCTCTTTCTAATGCATCATAACTTGCCCATCTTGAGTTAATTTCTTCAACTTCAAGTCTCCTGATCTCTGAGTCAAGTTGTGCAGTATCGAACCGTTGTCTATAGAGTTGATCAATAATGGCATCCATTGATTTACTATGAGTAGCATCTTCCATTTTGATCATCTCACCGAGTTGGAGCTCTTTCTCTTTTCCTTCACCCTTCCTCTTCTTATATGTGACATGAAAGTCTTTGTGACTTTCACTCACTTGATCATTTTTGGTTCCCTTCACAGACTCCTCTTCCTTATCAGTTTCCTTTTCTTTTAGTTTGCGCTCCTCTTTGCTTTCACTGACTGACTCTCCCCTTTTTTGGTTGCATTGGTTGCAAGGGTTTGAGTAGCAGAAAGCCTTGTGCTCACAATCTCCTCCACCAGGGTTGTGTGATTGAGGGAAGCCTCTCATCCATGGTTTTGATCACAATGTCTGTGATCATTGGTGTGATGAGAGGTAGGGTTTGCTGAAAGATAGCAACTGTTTGCTCAGAGGGGTTCTGTCCCTGAGAAGCAGTGCCAGAAACAGAGGCTGGTGGCTTTGGAGTTTTGAGTGGCTGAGTGTGTGGGAGACCTTCAGGTGAAGGTGCCATCTGTGGGTTTATGTTGGTGGCAGAAGGACTTGCGTCTTGAGAGAATTGGTCAAGTAGTCTTTGTAGTCTACTGACTTCTTCCTCAAGAATTGTGTGCTGGGCCAGAACATCATAAAAGAAGCCCAGGTCATCATCAGCAGATGCTGAATCACCTGACCGCCTGCTTGTAGCAGGATGTACATGCACTGGGTGTAGACCAGTTTTAGCATGTGCCCCTTTTTCTTGGAACTGGGGACTTCCAGCCTCAGGACTATGTCCTTCATCAGCTGTTGCCTCTAGTGAGGTCTTAGCTATGTTACCAGCCTCATTCTGATCATGTGCTGATTCAGAAGAGGTGGCAGCCTCACTAGATGTTCTAATCTCCATATCCACACCAGGAGATAGAACGTGTAAACCCCGGTGCTGTGGGTTGTCAGAAGTATGGTGACCCTCGTCCTTAATAGCTGTGGTTCTCCCCTTTGTTTGTGGTTGTTGGGGAGGAGGAGAGGCATGCAGCTGAGTCAGCACGTTTGCAATGATAATGGTTGGACTTTGGCGGGCGGTTGCATGGAGAGATGGGGTAAAAGCAGTGTGCACCTAGGGAGAATGGTGCTCTTCAATGGCAATCTCCTCAAATGTGGAAGATCCCAGATGTGTGGGTACCCCTTCTGTGGTTGCTGCAGGCTCCTTTTGAGAGGAATCCTGAGCGGCTGTGGCTGGGAGAGTCCTTATATCCACTAGGGGGTTATAAACAGTGGATATAGCCTGCGTTTGTGTTGCAGGGGCATCCTCAGGGGACTCATTTCCCTGAGTAGCCTTTCTGGTCTTCTTTTTAGTGGGTTTGGTGGGGACTTTGGATTTGGAGGTGGTGACTGTGGGTTCCAGCTGCGTGGGTTTGCGCAGCTTGGCAGCCATTTTGAGTGATTGGTCAGAGTTGTGCCGGGAGTATACTTTAGGCAATACAGCCATAGCAGTATACTCCCAGGCAATACAAACGATTGAAGAGACTCTGTTTCATTCTCCTCAGAGACCAGAGTGACGTTTGTCGAGAATTGGGTAAGGGATTCGGCATATATGGTGGGATTTACCAGAACGCCGTTTTGTAGGGTGACTGAACCGTTAAATCAATGGCGTTGTGAAACTTGGTCCAGTATGGCGATTTTGTGAGATGTGCGACACAGTTGTGTCGAGGTTTTAGTTGCATGGTCGCCATTGATGAAGAGAGGGTAGAGAGTTTTTTGAACGTTAGGTTTGAGAAGAGAAGATAAAAACTCTGAAGGTGGTTAAGGTATTTAAAGGCTCGGGTTAGAAAACGACTGAAGGTTTTGGTGTTAGTCATCAGTTGTTGAAACTACTAATGACGTGGTATTAACTTTCAGACGTTGCAACAGCTGAAGTCTCTGATTTAGTCATCAGTAGTTATAAAAACTACTCAAGACAGTTTTGACTTCAGGTGATGAAACAACTGAAGGCTTGGTATTAGTCATCAGTAGTTGTGAAACTACTGAAGACTTTGGTTTTACCATCAGTTGTTGTAAACAACTGAAGACTTGGTGTTAGTCATCAGTAGTTGTGAAACTACTGAAGACATGGTATTGCTTCAGTTGTTTAGAAGGAAACAGCAGTTGTAGAAACAACGAAGAGAAATTACTCATCAGCTGTTTTCGTCAATTCATAGCTTTTCAGCTGTTTCACACTGTCCTCAACACTTACTCATCAGACTTTTCATCTGCTTTTCAGGTGTTTCATAGGACATCAGTACTTATCTGCATTTCTGACATCAGTAGTTGTGGCTACAACAGCTGTTGTGACTACATCAGCTAATGTAGCTACATCAGCTGTTTTAACAGATAAAGTACTTCAGTACTGGTGAGGTATGTAGCCTTCAGTAGTTATAAAAACTACTGAGGGAAAAAACAACTCATCAGTACTTATATGTGACAATAATGAACTAATGATCATCAATACTTGTGAGTTGAGATCATTAGTAGTTGTCACTTATTCTAGCTGTAGTATACCAAGCCTTAACACCAGGTTGTGGAAAGTTGAACTATCCAAAGGCTTAGTAAAAATGTCTGCAAGCTCATCAGCACTAGGAACAAATTTTGGATCAATCAGACCTTTTTCAAAACAATCTTTAATAAAATGGTGTCTGATTTCAATATGTTTAGTCCTAGAGTGCTGGACAGGATTCTTGACAATACAAAGAGCTGAAGAGCTGTCCATTAACAATGGGGTCTTAGTCTCTGTTATGCCATAATCCAATAGTTGGTTTTGAAGCCAAAGTACCTGAGATGTACAGCTTGCAGTGGCAATGTACTCTGCTTCAGCAGTTGATGTAGCAACTAAGGTATGTTTATTGCTCTGCCAAGAAATCAAGCAGTTGCGTAGGAATTGACATCCACCAGAAGTTGATTTCCTGGTTAACTTACACCCTGCATAGTCACTGTCAAAAAAACAACGAATTTACCAGAATTTCTAGTAGAATACCATAAACCTAGAGATAGAGTGCCTTGTAGATATCTAAAGATTCTCTTGACTGCAATCAAATGAGACTCCTTAGGTGCAGCCTGAAATCTAGCACAAACACATGTAGCAAACATAATATCTGGTCTAGAAGCTGTTAAATACATCAAGGACCCAATCATACATCTGTAAGCGTTTCATCAACCACTTTACCTTTCGGATCTGTATCCAGTTGTGTGGTGCTGCACATGGAGGTAGAAAATGGCTTACAGTTTTGTAAATCAAACTTTTCCAAAAGATCTTTTATATATTTGGACTAATGAATGAAAATTCCATCAGCCTTTTGCTTAATATGCAAACCCAGAAAGAACTGTAATTCTCCCATGGCACTCATTTCAAACTTCTGTTGCATCAACTTTGTAAAGGCATCACACAACTCTGGATCAGAGGATGCAAAAATAATATCATCTACATAAATTTGAACAAGTAGATTATGCTGCCCAGCTTTCTTAATGATAAAGTCTTATCTATGGAGCCTCTAGTGAAATTATTTTCCAGAAGAAAGTTTGATAATGTCTCATACCAGCTCTAGGAGCTTGTTTCAACCCATAAGAGCCTTATCAATCTTATACACCCAATTAGGATTTTATTGTCCTCAAAGCCTGGTGGTTGACATACATAAACCTCCTCTTTAATTTTCCCATACAAAAATGCACTTTTGACATCCATTGAAAAACTTTAAGGTTTTGATAAGCAGCATAAGCTAAAAACAATCGAATTGCTTCCAGTATGGCTACAGGGGCAAAGGTTTCATCATAATCAATACCTTCTTCTTGTGCAAACCCCTGAACAACCAGTCTGGCCTTGTTCTTAACAATAAGCCCATTTTCATCATTTTTGTTCCTAAACACCCATTTAGTGCCTATTGCACACTTACCTGGAGGTAGAAGAACCAGTTCCCACACTTGCTGTTTCTTGAACTAAGAAGCTCAAGCTGCATGGCATCAACCCATCCATTGTCCTTTAAAGCAATGTGATAATTCTTTGGCTCTTGCTGACTGATGAAGAGAGCATAGAAGCAGAAATTTGACAATTGACTTCTTGTTGATACGCCAGCAGTGATATCACCAATGATTTGAGACATAGGTGATTCTTCAGATCTTGATACACAATGAGATCTGTGCAAGTGTTTGTAGCAGGCTCAGCAACAACAGATGGTGATGGTGAATCATTTCCTTGAAACCAATCAGTGGATGGTAATTCAAAGGAAGTTGAATTTGAAGAAATCTCATCAGCATTAGTTGTGGATGGTGCTACTGGAGCTACAGGAACATCAAGTCTAGCTAAATCAGGCAGTTGATCACTAAACCTGAAGAGGTGAGTACTGCTATCATCATCATCAGCACCAGCAGAACCACCAGGTGGTGAACTGTTGACAGGAGCAACAGCAGGAGTTTGATAAGGAACATATTGCAGTATGTCCAAATCAAATATCTCCACAGGGCTTTGTGGAATCTTGTCCTTTGGAGATTCATTAAACTTAACATGTAGTGTCTCTTCAACCATCTTTGTTCTACAGTTGAAGACTCTGTATGCTTTGCAAGTTGATGAATAACCAACAAAGTACCCTGCATCCACCTTAGGATCAAATTTTTGGAGTTGATACCGTGTGTTGAGAATGAAACAAGGACACCTAAATGCTCTGAAGAATGAAATTAGAGGGGCCAAATGATGAAGAACTTCATATGGAGTCTTCATCAACCTCTGATTTACTAGAACTCTATTCTGTACATAGCAAGCTGTATTGACAGATTCAGCCCAAAAAGTCATTGGCAGTCCAGAATCAGCCAACATGGACCTTGCAGCTTCAATAAGGGTCCTGTTCTTTCTCTCCACTACTCAATTTTGCTCAGGAGTTCTTGGATGCAATACTGCCTCTTGATTCCCTTTGATAAGTAAAACTCATCAAGTGTGTGGTTTCTGAATTCAGTACCATTGTCACTCCTCACACACTTAACTGGCAGGGAATACTGCTTCTCAACGTGTAACACAAAGTTCATAATGGACTGCGCAGCCTCATCCTTTGAATGCAAGAAGAAAGTCCATACAAATCTGGAGTAATCATCCACAATTACCATACAGTATTTCTTCTTAGCCATACTCATCACTCTCACAGGACCAAAGAGATCCATGTGAAGAAGCTGTAAGCAGGCAGTGGACTTAGGTTCTTCTATGGAGGGAAATGAAGTTTTGTGCTGTTTTCCTTTTAAACAAGCAGTGCAGTTATCTTCACACTTGAACTCCTTCATAGGCAGTCCCCTTACAAAACCATGGTTTATCAGCTGATTTATGTTTTTGAGATTAACATGACCCAGCCTTCTATGCCATAGAATAGATTCTTGAGGGGAAGCCTTGGAAAATAGGCAAGGATGGCCTTTGAGATCTATTTTCTTGGAGAGATCTAAGGCATATACTATTCCTGTCCTGTTCGCCTTTAGGAGAGTGTGTTCATCCAACACCTTATCAATCAAACTTAGAACTTTGGATGACAGACACCGACAGTTCTGACTGGTGAAAAGAGCAACATGGCCTTTGTCACACATTTGACTGACACTCAAGAGGTTGTACTTGAGATTTTCCACATGGTTAACATCATGAAACTTTATTTCCCCATTGGAAACAAAGCCTTTGCCGATGATGTAACCCTTTGCATCATTGCCAAATGACATAAACCCCTTCCTTCCTTGAGAGTAGTCATTAAGAAGTGATCTGTTTCCTGTCATATGCATGGATCCTCCACTGTCTACATACCAGATGCCTCTTCGGTATGTTGAAGAACCCTGCAAAATACAAAAAATTAGTTAGATTTTGAGACCCAAACCTTTTTGGTCTTGGGCCTGTTCTCATCAACAGATGGTAAACTAACATGTTTGTTGGAAACAACAGCCTGAGAGGAAGAAGCTGGTGAAGAAAAGGAATCCTTTGGCTTGGACCTCCTTTTCTGTGGTTTCAACATAGGAACATCTAATTGGTTAACTCTTCCCAATAGATGTTGAACCATCATAACCAGCTGTGTCTGATTTTGTGATAAGGCTTTCAGCTCTTCAGACACATTGGCATTGGATTTTGATAAGTTCCTATGTTGCACCTTCTTATTTTGAGCAATCTCAGCTGTTACCTATTTAACCCCTTCCTTTTTGGACTTCTTTTTGGACTTAAGGGTTACAGGATTTGATGTTGCTGGTACAAATGTGGCTTCAAACTCAGTTTTCATTTTAACCATTTTCTCTTTACTTTCCTCTTTATGTTTGAGTTTGGATCCCCTTTTGTACCAACAATCATCTGTAAGATGATTGAACAAACCACACACTTCACATGGTTTCTTCTTCATCTTATGATGATGATCAACTAAAGAGAATGAAACTACTGAAGACTTGCTCTTCAGTACTTTGGAAGCATTATTTTCTTTCTTGACTTCCTCTTTAGTAGTCTTCAAACTCTTTCTACTGACAGTTTTCTTCTCTTCAGTGCTGACAGTAGTTGGAGTTTGAACTTCAGGTGCTAAATCTTGCTTTCCAGTCCTTTCAGGACTTCCAGAAATAGCTCCTGAGTTGATCATCTCTTTGATCATGTGAGTGTCAGCAGTGGAACCATCAACATCAGCTGATGGGTTCTGAGAGGGCTTAGTGCTGACTTCAACTGTTGATGATGCTCTATCAAAAAGTGAATCACATGATGAGGTGGATTGGTTATTGCTTTCTCCATCAGATTTCACTTCTGCTCTTGAAGCAAAATCTGTAGGAGGAGCAGTGTGATTATAACCAATACCAAACTTCACATTGGAAGCAGATTGCTTACTAAGAAGCATTTCAAAACCTTTGCATGATTGTACCCATCGATCACACTCTACCTGGGCGACTGCAAGGGTTTCTTTGAGACTTCTCTGGTCTTCCAAAATAACCTCCAGCTTAGCCTTTTCATCATTTAATTGGCATTTAAACTTATAAATCTCATCATCTTTACTATTAAGAGTAGACTCAAACTCAACTTTTCTTTTGGAAATGGTTTTCTCAAACTCAAGTTTTTGATTTATTAATGCTACATTTACCTCTCTAATGGAGACAAAGGCGGCAATGCATGATTCAGAACATAACTTGGCTTTAGCCTCTCAAGATACCTGAGTTACTAGTGAAGATGATGCATTTGAGCAGGAACCCTCAGTAGACTCCAGGGCCATAAGAGCCAGATTCCCAAAAGGACTGTCACCACCATGTTGACCAGCACCTGTGAACAGTTGTTCATGACCAGACATGTCATCCGGTAAACTGCTCCAGTCAACAACTCCAGGGGTGAAGAAGCTGTGTTGTTGAGGTTGAGGAGGTTGATGAGATTGAGATGATTGAGGTTCTGGTAGTGCATGAGGTTGTGGTACTATAGGAACTTGAACTTGATTTGACTGTGGCATGTAATACCAAGGGTAAGGATATGGCATTTGACCCTGAGGAACAAAATATGCAGGAGATTGTGGTTGAGAATGATGACTAGAATTGACAGGATGTTGCCCTCTGTGTTGTTGACTATTGCCAGGGAAAGTCACAAAAGGTGAAGAGGAATTAGATCCAGATGATCTGCATTCTCTAGCAAAGTGTCCAAGCCTGTGGCATTTGTGACACTTCAACTTACCCTTGTCAAAACCAACTTTGGTTTTGCCAGAGAGTCCTGGGAACTTTCTTCCAGTTCTTTTGTAGAACTTCTGAGATCTGATATTTATCAAGGCCATTTGGCTCAAAATATCAATCTCTTCTAAGTCATCATCAGCAATCCCCTTGAGATCATCCATGATGAAGCATAGATTGTCATTATTACACCTAGTAAACTGACTATCAACACTCACCAACGCAGAATCAGAATTTGAGGAGAAATCAATATGCTCATCATACTGGCATTCAGATGAAGCATATTCTGACTCATGACCAACCAAGGCAGTGTTGCCTGGTACAAAGTCTTCAGTGAGCTTTCCAGATGAAGACAGTTTTCGTTTCTGCTCTATCTCTCTCTCAAATGTGAGCAATTTCCCATGGAGTTGGGTGAGAGATAGTTTGTCCAAATTTGCACTGGAGTGTAGGACAATAGTATATGTGTCCCATCTCTCAGACAGTAATCTGAGAAATCTGTTATTCATCTGGATATTGGTGTTCTCATGTTTGACCATTTTTAATTCAGAGATCAAACAAGAGAACCGCTCAAAATGTTGAGTCAGTGTCTCACCCTTTCTATGAGAGAATGTCTCATATTGTTGGGCAAGAATTTCTCTATTATTTGCCAAGACCTCAAATGTTCCTCCAAATTGTTCTTTCAAGGCATTCCAGAGGTCATGGGCAGTTTCATGATGCATTAGCCCAGAATAGATTTCATTGGGCAGTGCCACGGCCAGAATTCCATGGGCTTTTGCATCAATCTCAAACAATTTCTTATCCTCATCTGAGTATTGCTCCATCCTCTTCAGAACCATTTGATTGGTTTTCGGGTTATTCACCATAGGCTTGTGTGGACCATGTACCACTGATGTCCAACAACCTGCGCTGTTAACAGACAGGTGATGGAGCATTCATCGTTGCCATATGTTATACTCATTCCTAACAAGCATTGGAGGCTTGGTTGAGGAACCAGTATTGTGAGGATCATTGGAAGGAGTAGTCATTTTCAGTCCAAATACAATTTAATTCAAGCTTTTAAAAGTTTTTACACAGACCACAACAGACTCAATGAAAACAAAGAGAAAATCACAGGATGAATGACCAGAAACACATAAAATTCAATCTCTATAACCGTTTCTTGCAAAACACAAAAATGCTAATTCAATCAAACTTGGATCTTGAATAGCAGTTTCAATGATCAATTATTAGATCGATCAATGATTAACCTGCTCTGATACCATTTGTTAGGATCAGTGATCACAAGTTTGATGTAATAGAGCGTAACGCAGCGGAATAAGAACAAGAATTAGACAAATTGTAACAAGAATTTGATACTCGTATGCATTAAGAACAAATACGGTTATAATGAGAGAATATATTTCTGTAACAAGGAATGTTTCTATAATATCGAATATTTCTGATCAAATCATTCTCACTATTACAATAGGTTGACACTCCTTATATAGAGTGCAATCGCTGCTATTATCACGGGAAAGTGACAACTAGCAGATCTAGTACAAAAATAACTAACTCTTAACAAACTACTGAAATGTTCACAACTACTGAGAACATATGAGAGTGTTAAGTACAAAATATAAAACTACTGATAAGAACTACTGAATCTACAACGACTGAAGAACAAGCTCTTCAGTCGTTTTACAAAACTACTAAAAAACATAAAACTACTGATGAGCACAACAACTGAAGAAGTATTCTTCAGCTGTTGTGTCAAACTACTGAACAGATAAAACATAAAACTACTAAAAGGTAAACCGTCACAACTACTGAAGAAGACTTCTTCAGCTGTTATGACAACGTCTCATACTTTGGTCTTCAGCACTTTTGTCTTCAGACTTTGTCTTCAACACTTGTGTCTTCATCTACCATCTCAATCATCTCAATCACAACCTCATCATAGCTTCTTCACCCCTGGTATTGTTGGCTGGAGCAGTTTACCAGATGATCTCTCTGGTAATGAGCAATTATTTGCTGGTGATGGTCAACATGGTGTGAACATCCTTTTGGGAATCTAGCTCTCATGACCCTAGAATCTACTGAGAGTTCATGCTCCAATGCATCTTCATCTACTGAGAGTTCATGCTCCAATGTTGACCTAATTGTAAAGTGTGACATTGAGCCACCACGAAAGCATATGAATGAAATATCTCTCTTGCAGAATTCTCTTTTTCTATAACCATTTACTGTAACATTGAATATCAATTTTGTTCTTGTGAATTGCTTAATTCATTGTTCGAATTCCGCAGCAATACTCTCTAATTAATCAAACTCAGATCACTGATCCTAACAAATGGTATCAGAGCAAGGTTAATCATTGATCGATCTAACAATTGATCATTGAAACTGCTATTCGATATCTAAGTTTGATTGAATTAGCATATTTGCAAGAATTGGTTATAGATCATTGAATTTCTGCTGCTTTGGTTTATCTGCTTTGAGTTTTCTCTTGGTTCATATTGAGTTTGTTGTGTTTTGCACTAAATCAGTTAAAACTTAATTGAATTTGGTTGAATCTGAGAATTACTACTCCTTCTAATGACCCTCACCCAAGCCTCCGATGCTGGTTAGGACTGAGTATAACATATGGTAACGAAGAATGCTTCATCACCTGTCTGTTAATAGTTCAGGTTGTTGGACATCTGTGGTACATGGTCCACACAGCCTATGATGAACAATCTAGAAACCAACCAAATGGTTCCGAAGAAGAAGGAACAATACTCAGATGAGGATCGAAAATTGTTTGAGATTGATGCTAAAGCGCATGGAATTCTGGCCATGGCACTGCCGAATGAAATCTATTCTGCGCTAATGCATCATGAAACTACTCATGACCTCTAGAATGCATTGTAGGAACAATTTGGTGGAACAGATGAGGTATTAGCAAAGAACAGAGAAATCCTTGCCCAACAATATGAGACATTCTCTCATAGGAAGGGTGAGTCACTGACTCAACAGTTTGAGCGTTTTTCCTGTTTGATCACTGAGCTAAAAATGGTCAAACATGAATACACTAATAGTCAGATGAACAACAGATTCCTCAGATCACTGCCTGAGAGATGGGATACATATACCATTGTCCTACGCTCCAGTGCAAATCTGGATAGCCTATCTCTCACCCAACTCCATGGGAAACTGCTTACATTTGAAAGAGAGATAGAGCAGAAAAGGAAACTGGCATCATGAGGAAAGCTCACTGATGAATTTGTACCAGGGAACACTGCCTTGGTTGGTCACGAGTCAAAATATGCTGCATCAGAAAGCAATTATGATGAGTATATAGATTTCTCCTCAAACGGTTTAGATCATGCATTTGTTAGTGTTCACAGTCAGTCAGGCTGTAATAGTGAAAATTTGTGTTTCATTATGGATGATTTAAAGGGTATTGCTGATGATGACTTAGAAGAGATGGATATTCTGAGCTAAATGGCATTGATTAATATCATATCTCAAACGTTCTACAAGAGAACTGGTAGGAAATTTCCAGGACTCTCTGGCAAAACCAAAGTTGGTTTTGACAAGAGTAAGTTGAGGTGTCACAAATGCCACAGGCTTGGACACTTTGCAAGAGAGTGTAGATCATCTGGATCTAACTCCTCTGCACCCTTTGTGACTTTTCCAAGCAATAGTCCATAAAACATAAGGCAACATCCTGCTAGTTCTGGTCATCACTCACACCTATATCTCCTGCATATTTTGTCTCTCAGGGTCCAATGTCATATCCATATCCCGGCTATTACATGCCACACCCAAATCCGGTTGAAGTTCTTATTACACAACACCTCAAGCCATACCTGAGCCTCTACCATCTCAATCATCTCAATCACAACCTTATCATAGCTTCTTCACCCCTGGTATTGTTGCTGGAGCAGTTTACCAGATGATCTCTCTGGTAATGAGCAATTATTTGCTGGTGATGGTCAACATGGTGGTGAACATCCTTTTGGGAATCTAGCTCTCATGACCCTAGAATCTACTGAGAGTTCATGCTCCAATGCATCTTCATCTACTGAGAGTTCATGCTCCAATGTTGACCTAATTGTAAAGTGTGACATTGAGCCACCACGAAAGCATATGAATGAAATATCTCTCTTGCAGAATTCTCTTTTTCTATAACCATTTACTGTAACATTGAATATCAATTTTGTTCTTGTGAATTGCTTAATTCATTGTTCGAATTCCGCAGCAATACTCTCTAATTAATCAAACTCAGATCACTGATCCTAACAAATGGTATCAGAGCAAGGTTAATCATTGATCGATCTAACAATTGATCATTGAAACTGCTATTCGATATCTAAGTTTGATTGAATTAGCATATTTGCAAGAATTGGTTATAGATCATTGAATTCTGCTGCTTTGGTTTATCTGCTTTGAGTTTTCTCTTGGTTCATATTGAGTTTGTTGTGTTTTGCACTAAATCAGTTAAAACTTAATTGAATTTGGTTGAATCTGAGAATTACTACTCCTTCTAATGACCCTCACCCAAGCCTCCGATGCTGGTTAGGACTGAGTATAACATATGGTAACGAAGAATGCTTCATCACCTGTCTGTTAATAGTTCAGGTTGTTGGACATCTGTGGTACATGGTCCACACAGCCTATGATGAACAATCTAGAAACCAACCAAATGGTTCCGAAGAAGAAGGAACAATACTCAGATGAGGATCGAAAATTGTTTGAGATTGATGCTAAAGCGCATGGAATTCTGGCCATGGCACTGCCGAATGAAATCTATTCTGCGCTAATGCATCATGAAACTACTCATGACCTCTAGAATGCATTGTAGGAACAATTTGGTGGAACAGATGAGGTATTAGCAAAGAACAGAGAAATCCTTGCCCAACAATATGAGACATTCTCTCATAGGAAGGGTGAGTCACTGACTCAACAGTTTGAGCGTTTTTCTGTTTGATCACTGAGCTAAAAATGGTCAAACATGAATACACTAATAGTCAGATGAACAACAGATTCCTCAGATCACTGCCTGAGAGATGGGATACATATACCATTGTCCTACGCTCCAGTGCAAATCTGGATAGCCTATCTCTCACCCAACTCCATGGGAAACTGCTTACATTTGAAAGAGAGATAGAGCAGAAAAGGAAACTGGCATCATGAGGAAAGCTCACTGATGATTTGTACCAGGGAACACTGCCTTGGTTGGTCACGAGTCAAAATATGCTGCATCAGAAAGCAATTATGATGAGTATATAGATTTCTCCTCAAACGGTTTAGATCATGCATTTGTTAGTGTTCACAGTCAGTCAGGCTGTAATAGTGAAAATTTGTGTTTCATTATGGATGATTTAAAGGGTATTGCTGATGATGACTTAGAAGAGATGGATATTCTGAGCTAAATGGCATTGATTAATATCATATCTCAAACGTTCTACAAGAGAACTGGTAGGAAATTTCCAGGACTCTCTGGCAAAACCAAAGTTGGTTTTGACAAGAGTAAGTTGAGGTGTCACAAATGCCACAGGCTTGGACACTTTGCAAGAGAGTGTAGATCATCTGGATCTAACTCCTCTGCACCCTTTGTGACTTTTCCAAGCAATAGTCCATAAAACATAAGGCAACATCCTGCTAGTTCTGGTCATCACTCACAACCTATATCTCCTGCATATTTTGTCTCTCAGGGTCCAATGTCATATCCATATCCCGGCTATTACATGCCACACCCAAATCCGGTTGAAGTTCTTATTACACAACACCTCAAGCCATACCTGAGCCTCTACCATCTCAATCATCTCAATCACAACCTTATCATAGCTTCTTCACCCCTGGTATTGTTGGCTGGAGCAGTTTACCAGATGATCTCTCTGGTAATGAGCAATTATTTGCTGGTGATGGTCAACATGGTGGTGAACATCTTTTGGGAATCTAGCTCTCATGGCCCTAGTGAGGCAAATCTAGCTTTAATAAATCAAAATCTAGAGCTTGAGCAAACCCTTTCCAAAAGAAAAGCTTAATATGAGTCTGTCCTTAAGGATAAAGACGATGAGATTTATAAGCTTAAATGCCAATTAAAGATGAAAAGGCTAAGCTAGAGGTCATTCTTGAGAACCATAGAGATCTCAAAGAAAAACTTGCAGTTACCCAAGTTGAGTGTGACCGCTGGGTATCATCCTGCAAGGGATTTGCAATGCTGCTCAGCAAGCAATCTGCTTCGAATGTGAAGTTTGGAATAAGTTACAACCACATTGCACCACCAACAGATTTTACTCCAAAACCAATAGTAAAATCTGAAGGTGAAAGTTATTTCCAAACCACATCATCATGTGCATCATCCTCAAGTGATCACCCAAAATCACAAGATGAAATCAGTGTTGATACCTCAGCAAATCAATTGGCTGATGGGTTAACTACTGATAAGCACATGAAGCTGAGTACTTCAGATGTTGTCCCTCAAAGTACCTCAAGTACTGAAGGGCAAGTCACAACATCTGAAAAGCATTTCAAATCAGCTGAAATAAAAGGATTAACAATTGCTGATAGAGAACAGCTGAAGAACAAGTCTTCAGTTGTTACAGATTCTTCAGTACTAACCAAAAGTACTGAAAGGAGGAAAGTACTAAAGAGCACACCTTTAGTAGTTTCCACATCAGCAGTTGATCAATCCAAGATGAAGAATAAGCCATGTAAAATATGTGGTAAATTCAATGATCTTTCTCATGAATGTTGGTACAGAAAGGGTTCCAAACTCAACAGAGATATGCTAATTAAAATCCAGATGGATGAAATGAAAAATGAGTTTGAGACTAAGTTTGTACCACAGTCATCCCTATGTGATAAACCTAAGCCTTCATCCAAATCCAAAAGAAGGATAGGTTTATCATAAAACAATTGATAGTGCTCCTCATGATAAACATCAGACTAAGTCTGTGAATATTAAGGAGGAAATGGTGGGTCACATGAACTCATCAAACACAAGTACTGATATGTCACAAGAGCTGAAAGCTTTAGCTACAAATCAGACACAACTTGTTATGATTGTTCAGCATTTGTTGGGGAGAGTTAACCAACTAGATGCACCTGTGATCAAACCACTAAAAAGGCATTCCAAGCCAAAATCCAAGGAATCACTTCAGCACCATCTCCTTCTTCATCAGCTGTTAATCATATGAAACAAGTTATGGTTAAATCTGTTAATGAAAACAGACCCAAAACCAAAAAGGTTTGGGTCTCAAAACCTAACTAGTTCTTTATGATGAATGCAGGGTTCTCCAGCATGCCAAAGGAGCATCTGGTATGTAGATAGTGGAGGATCTATGCATATGACTGGGAGCAGTTCTCTTCTTAATGACTACTCTCAAGGAAAGAAGGGATTTTTTTCATTTGGAAATGATGCCAAGGGTTACATCATCGGGAAAGGATATGTGTCTAATGGACAAATCAGGTTTGATGATGTTAACCATGTGGAGAATCTCAAGTATAATTTGTTGAGTGTCAGTCAGATGTGTGATAAAGGGCATGTTGCGCTTTTCACAAGCCAGAACTGCAGGATTCTGTCTTCCCAAGTTCTGAGGCTAATTGAAAAGGTATTGGATGAACATACTCTCCTGAAGGCCAACAGATTGGAAGAGTGTATGCCTTGGATTTGTCAAAGAAGATTGATTTTAAGGGTCATCCTTGCCTGTTCTCCAAAGCCACTTCTCTGGAATCTAAATTGTGGCATAGAAGGCTGGGTCATGTTAATCTCAAAAACATGAATCAGCTCATCCACAATTGTTTAGTGAGAGGTCTACCAATAAAGGAGTTCCACTATGATGAAACCTGCACTGCTTGTTTGAAAGGAAAACAGCACAAAGTCTCATTCCCTCCTATTGAAGAACCCAAGTCCACTGCCTGCTTGTAGTTACTGCACATGGATCTATTTGGTCCTGTGAGAGTGATGAGCATGGCATAGAAGAAATACTGTCTGGTAATTATGGATGATTACTCCAGATTTGTATGATCTTTCTTCTTGCATTCAAAGGATGAGGTTGCTCAGACGATTATAAACTTTGTGTTGTATGTTGAGAAGCAGTATTCCCTATCAGTCAAGTGTATGAGGAGTGATAATGGAACTGAATTCAGAAACCATACACATGATGATTTTTATCTATAAAAAGGAATCAAGAGGCAGTTTAGCATCCCAAGGACTCCAGAACAAAATGGAGTAGTGGAGAGAAAGAACATGACCCTAATTGAAGCTGCAAGGTCTATGTTGGCTGACTCTGGTTTGCCATTGACCTTTTGGGCTGAAGCTGTTAACACAGCTTGCTATGTGCAGAATAGAGTATTACTAAATCAGAGGTTGACGAAGACTCCATATGAACTTCTACATCATTTGGCTCCTCTAATTTCATTCTTCAAAGCCTTTGGGTGTCCTTGTTTAATTCTAAACACAAAGGATCAACTCCACAAATTTGATCCTAAGGTGGATGCAGGGTATTTTGTAGGTTATTCATCCACATGCAAGGCTTACAGGGTCTTCAACTGCAGAACAAAGAAAGTTGAAGAAACCTTGCATGTGAAATTCAATGAATCTCCTAAGGATAAAATTCCACAAAACCTATGGAGTTGTTTGATCCGGACATACTGCAATATATTCCTTATCAATCTCCACCTGTTGCAGATCATGTGGATAAATCATCTTCTGCAGCAAGTCTTCCACCTAGTGGTACTGAAGATGATGATGATATCAGTACTCACCTTTTCAAGTTTAGTGACCAACTGCCTGAGTCTGCTAAACTTGATGTTCCTGTACCTTCTGTAGTTCCATCCATAACAAATGCTGATGAGATTTCTGACTCCTCTACATCATTTGACTTGCCATCTAATACTTGGTTTCAAGAATCTGGATCACCATCTGCTGCTGCTGAACCGGCTACAAACACTTGCACTGATCTTATAGTATACCAAGAGCTGAAGGATCACCCCATGTCTCAAATCATTGGTGATATCAATGCTGGTGTCTCAACCAGAAGTCAATTGTCTAACTTCTGCTTCTATGCTCTCTTCATCAGTCAGCTACAGCCAAAGAACTATCATGTTGCTTTGAGAGACAATGGATGGGTTGAAGCCATGCAGCTTGAGCTACTTTAGTTCAAAAAGCAGCAAGTGTGGGAACTAGTTCCTCTACCCCCAGGTAAGTGCGCAATAGACACTAAATGGGTGTTTAGGAATAAAACTGATGAAAATGGGCTTATTGTCAAGAACAAGGCTAGACCGGTTGTACAAGGGTTTTCACAAGAAGAAGGTATTGATTATGATGAAACCTTTGCCCCTGTAGCCAGACTAGAGGCAATTAGATTGTTCTTAGCCTATGCTGCATTCCACAATCTTAATTTTTTTCAAATGGATGTCAAAAGTGCATTTTTATATGGTAAAATAAAAGAAGAAGTTTATGTGTGTTAACCACCAGGTTTTGAGGCAATAAACATCCTGATTGGGTGTATAAACTTGATAAGGCTCTTTGTGGGTTGAAGCAAGCTCCTAGAGCCTGGTATGAAACACTTTCAAATTTTCTACTTAATAATAAATTCACTAGAGGTTCCATAGATAAAACTTTGTTTATTAAGAAGGTGGATCAGCATAAGCTACTTGTTCAAATTTATGTTGATAATATTATTTTTGCATCCTCTGATCACCAGTTGTGTGATGATTTTATAAGTTTAATGAAATAAAAGTTTGAAATGAGTGCAATGGGAGAATTACAGTTCTTTCTAGGCTTGCAAATGAAACAAAAGGCTGATGGAACCTTTATTCATCAATCAAAATATACAAAAGAACTTTTGAATAAGTTTGATTTACAAAATTGTAAGCCCTGTTCTACTCCCATGTGCAACACCACACAACTGGATGCAGATCAGAAATGTAAAGCTGTTGATGAAACACTTTACAGATGTATGATTGGGTCCTTGATGTACTTAACAGCTTCTAGACTAGATATCATGTTTGCAACTTGTGTTTGTGCTAGATTTCAGGCTGCTGCTAAAGAGTCTCATTTGATTGCAGTCAAGAGGATCTTTAGATATTTGCAAGGTACACAATCTCTAGGTCTATGGTATTCCACTGGACACTCTTGCAAATTAGTTGCTTTTTCAGATAGTGACTATGCAGGATGTAAGTTAACTAGAAAGTCAACTTCTGGTGGATGTCGATTCCTAGGCAACTTTTGATTCTTGGCAGAGTAAGAAACAAACATCTGTTGCTACATCCACTGCTGAAGCAGAGAACATTGTCTGCAAGTTGTACATCTCAGGTACTCTGGCTTGAGAACCAATTATTGGATTATGGCATTACAGAGACTAAGACTCCATTATTAATGGATAGTGCTCCAGCTCTGTGCATTGTCAAGAATCCAGTACAGCACTCCAGGACCAAACATATAGAGATCAGACACCATTTTATTAGGGATTTTTTTGAAAAAGGTTTGATTGATCCAAAGTTTGTGCCTAGTGCTGATGAGATTGCAGATATATTTACTAAGCCTTGGATAGTTCAACTTTCCAAAACCTTGTGTTAAGTCTTGGTATGCTGCAGCTAGAATAAGTGATAACTACTGATGATCTCAGTAAACAAGTACTGATGATCATTAGTAAACATGTCACAAATATGTACTAATTCTGTTAAAAGAAACTGATGTAGTTACAACTACTGATGTAGCGATAACTCCTGATATCAGTAAAAACAGACAAGTACTGATGTCCTATGAAACTACTCAAATCAGCTAAAAAGTGTGATGAGTAAGTGTTGAGGACAGTATGAAACAGCTGAAAAGCTAAGAACTGATGAAAACTACTAATGAGAATTTTCACTTCAGTCGTTTCCACAAACTGCTGTTTCACTATAAACAGCTGATGACAAAACCATGTCTTTAGTAGTTTCACAACTACTGATGACTAATACCAAGTCCTCAGTTGTTTACAACAGCTGAAGACAAAACCAAGGTTTTCAGTAGTTTCACAACTACTGATGACTAAAACCAACTCTTCAGTTGTTTTCAAACGTCCGATAGTTAAAAACAAGTCTTCAGTTGTTTTCATAACAACTGATGCCAACACCAACACTTTCAGTCGTTTTCTTTTCAGCCTTTTCTAAACCTATAAATACCTGCACTTATCGCCACACATTTCATTAGCCGTTTTCAAACCTTTCTTTCTCAACAATGGCGACCATGAAACTCAGACCCCGACAGAACTGTGTTGCCTACCTTTCGAAATCGACCTTCTGGAACAAGTTTGATGCTGCCATCAATCTTATGGTGGATTCCCCATACAGAACAGCCTTTCTTCTGAACTACCATATATCCTAACCTTATCCAGTTCTGGACCAACGTCTCTGTAATAACTGGTGAGCTGATAGACAAATCACTCTCCAGTCGTTGGTGGACCAGAAACAGGTGCTCATCAACCCCGACATCATTCGCAAAACCCTAAATCTGGATGATCCCTATCCTAAAGAACACCTAAAGGTACCACTGATATGTCTTTTATCCATAACGGGTATCAAGGCTACTTAAGTGCTACAACCATACTTAAAAAGCACTTCCATGATGCTGAACGACTTATCTTTCATATGGTGAATGTCTGCCTTGCATCAAAGACATCTTCTTGGGATGAGATGTCTTCCCCATGGCAACAGGTATTGTACTCTATCCTTGAATGCCAAAATCTAAATTTTTCTGAGATAGTGTTCATGGAACTAAAGGATCTGGCTCAGAAACCTTTGGCAAACAGATGGATACTTTATCCCAGGTTTCTGATGGCCATAATTTTGAATCAATTACAATCTGATGGCCTTGTTGGTCTTGGAGTCCCTACTCCAGCTATTTTAGCTGAGGTATACTCCCGACCTAACTCTGACCCTACTCTTAAAGGGGCTGCCCGGATGCTAAAACCTAAGCAGAGGGAACCCACAGCCTCCACTTCCAGATCCAAAGTCCCCACCAAACCTAAATCCAAAAAGCCAAAAAAGGTTACTCAGGGAGATGAGTCCCCTGAGGATGCCCTGTACCACAAACATAGGAACTACATACTGGTTATAACCCCCCAGTTATGTCCAAGACTCAACTTGCTGAAGCCGCACAGGTATCCTCTCAACAGGATCCTATTGCAACCACAATTGGGGATCCCACATTTCTGGAACCTCTCTCAATTGAGAGGGTTACCATTGAAGAGCACCTCTCACCCTGGGTGTATTCTGCTTCAGACCAATCTCCACATGCAACCGCCCCTCAAAGCCCAACACTGATTGTTGCTAAAGTGCTGAGTCAGTTGCATTCCTCACCCCCTCCCCAGAAACCACTTACCACTGAGAATACCTCAACTATTGAGGGGAGGACCAAAATGCTTCTGATAACCCACAACATAGGGGTTACAATGTTCAATCTTCAAGTGTAGAAACGGAGGTTAGAACATCTGGTAAGGCTGCCACTTCTACTGATTCCGCAAATGATCAGGATGAAGTTGGTAGCATCCATAAAACCTTGCCAGAGGCAACTGCCAATGAAGGACACAGTCCTGAGGCAGGAAGTCCCCAGTACAAAGAACAAGGGGCACATGCTTCTACTGATCTACACTCAGAGCATGTACATCCTGATTCAATTAGGAGGTCAGGTGATTCAGCACAGACTGATGATGACCTGGGCTTTTTCTATGATGTATTAGCCCATAATCCTTGAGACTGAGGTGAGCAGACTCAAAGAGTTGTTAGCCAAAATGTCTCAGGATCAAAGTCCATCTACCTCACAAACCCCATAGATGGCACCTTCCATTGAAGGTTCCCCAAACACTGAGCCTACACACGTAACTAAGCCACCAGCCACTACTTTTGGCACCACCTCTCAGGGACAGAACCCCTCTGAGCACATGGTTGCTATCTTTCAAAACTCCTTACCTCTCATCACTCCCATCATCACTGACATAGTGCATAAAGCCATTGATGAGAGGATACCTCAAATCTACAAACCCTCATTGATGATGTTGTTCATAAATCTCTTTTGCCTTTCAAGCCCCTGATCCCAATGCAACCAAAAAGGGGGAGACTTCCAAGTCTAAGGCAGTGAAGGAAAAGAAAAGAAAAAGAGTTGATGATGAGAAAGAACCTGCAAAAGAGAAGGAGGTGGAGAAAGAACTGATCTCAGAATAGCTGATCACATATAAAAGAAAGAAAAGTGCTGAGTCCAAAGCTGATGAAGATAAATCCTTAGAAGATCTTGTCAAAGATGCTGATGAAGCTCACAGCAGATCCATGGATAAAATTATAGATCAGCTCTTTCGACAAGGTCATGACACAGCTACACTAGACACTGAGATCAGAAGGCTGGAAATAGAAGAGATTCAAGCTAGATGGGCCGGTTATAGCGTGTTGGAAAGGAAAAGATTGGAGATAATGATCAGATTCATTGCCAAATACCTTGGATGATCATTGATAGAGATAAAGGCCTAGTCCAGAGACAGTATCGTGGAGATAACCAAGAAAATTTGCTCTGCTGGAGGCTATAATAAAGGGTTGATCATCAAAGTACTAGATGAAACAGGTGCAGGGAAGAGAACTGAAATGGCAAAGCTCTCCAAAGCCAAACTCACCACCAAAATGCTAAGTCAGTCTTCTCACACTCCCACTCAAACACAACCCTTATCTCTAACATCTCCCAAATCTATCCCTAAACCAAAGCCACCCACAACTCAACCCACAAAACCAATCCCTTTACCCCAAAAACCACCTCAAACCTTACCCAGTGATGCACCCAGAAGGAGGAGAAGGGTGTTGAGGGCAGAAGAAGATGAAGAAGAGGATGATGATGATGATAGTCTGCCAATCTCTGCTGTTCTCAAACTCAAATCACCTGAGCACAGAAGTCAACAAGTGATTACTCCTGACTTGCAAATGCAGATGGTGAAGGTAAAGATTGAAGAAGCAGAAAAGCAGAAACAACATGATGAGAAGTTTCTCAAGATGGTTGATAAGGATTTCCCTCGGTCCTCCTCCATTCAAGAAATGAAGAAACAGGCTCTGAGGCTGTAGACTCTTAGACATACCTTTCAACATCAAAAAGAAAGAGTGCGGATCTGGCCAGACCCCACGGTAAGTTCTAGAATTCATAAGAAGAATATACCAAGTAGATATCATGGCCAAGTGAAGAAGACCTTGAATGCTGCAATTACTTTGGCCATGATAGTCTCACCCTGGGAAATCATTGAAGAAGTCAAGAGAGCTCACAAATCCAAGACAACCCCTCAATCTATTCTTGAGAACAAAATGATCAAGAAGGGGTTGTTATACAAAAAACTTGATGATCTTCAGAAGAGTGAACTCCAGTTGTTGCTTGAAGGCTCTCACCCTGATGAATTTGCTTATAGAGAGATAACAACTGTGGAGTTGAAAAATGGAAAGACAGTGAGATACCTGTCTGAGTATTATGGCCCAGAGTTCTTCTTCGAGGGAGAAGTAGAACTCACCAAGGAGGAACAAGTTGTTCTCCTTGAGACCTATGCTAGTGAGTCTTATAGACTCATTCATGGGAATTAGGTTTCATGGTTGGGATAAGACTCTGTTTTCAGTTTCCCCAAAACAGAGTTCCCTTCCATACATAGCCAAACAAAAGATTAGAAACCTTTTCCCGGCCTATGCTTAACTGATTACCTCTGGAGCTGATCAAGAGGGTGTTTCTACCAAGAATAAGTGGGATCATCAATAAGTTTAGAGGTTTTGGCTGCATTGGTTCAGGGGGAGTTTGTTAGACCAAAAGAACCAATGAGCCAGATCAGAAAAACCTCTAAGTCCCACAGACATTACAACTGCTGAAGAAGATCACAACCGCTAAAGACATCAGCTGATTACAACGTCTGAAGACAAAGTCTGAAGACAAGAACTGAAGACTACTACTGAAGACAAAGTCTGAAGACAAGAACTGAAGACTACTACTAAAGACAAAGTCTGAAAGTAAAGAACTGAAGACAAAGTCTGAACCTATCAGCTAAAGACAAAGTCTGAAGCTATCAGCTAAAGATAAAGTTTGAAAGTAAAGTCTGAAGACAAAGTGTGAAGCTACCAGCTGAAGACAAAGTCTGAAAGTAAAAGTCGGAAGAACAAAGTCTGAAGAACAAAGACTGAAGAGAAAGACTGAAGACCAAAGTGATCAGTAGTTGTCACAACAGCTGAAGTTATCAACTTCAGTAGTTGTCACAACAGCTGAAGTTATCAACTTCAGTAGTTGTGATGGTTTCCTTTTAGTACTTGTAATTTACTTTTCAGTAGTTATAGTTTCAGTAGTTTCGTTTCAGTAGTTTTATGTTTCTTGTACTTAGCATTCTCTGAGATGTAATCAATAGTTAAGAACATTCTTAGTAGTTACATAGTTTCAGTAGTTTGATTAATTCTATTAGATGTCACTATCAAATGACATCAGCAGACGTCACATATCCTATATAAGGAATGTTGACCTAATTGTAAAGTGTGACATTGAGCCACCACGAAAGCATATGAATGAAATATCTCTCTTCCAGAATTCTCTTTTTCTATAACCATTTACTGTTACATTGAATATCAATTGTGTTCTTGTGAATTGCTTAATTCATTGTTCGAATTCCGCTGCAATACTCTCTAATTAATCAAACTCAGATCACTAATCCTAACAAATCGTGCGACTGACCCATGCGATTGATTCATACGCACGACTAAAGGTTCAGTCGTGCGACTGAGTCATTCTCATGTCTCATCATATGACTTTTCCAGTCTCCTGGTTCAGTCGTGCGACTGGTTCATTAGCATGATGTCTTCATGCGTATGGTCCATAAGTATGGCCCATTAGCATGAATAATCATTTAACAACTTCAAACCTATATAATAAGTTCATATATATGAATAATAGATACATTAATATCAAAGCACAAACCATATATCATTACATTGTTTCGTTACACATATGTAAGCCATGACAGACTTTTATATTACGCACATAAACTAGGGACATATGTATCAACAATTTGTGCAAGATATCAAGCCAACTCTAAGATGTCATACCTAGTCATTGTCAAGAAAATTCTAAGATATCTCAAAGGTACCTCTACATTAGGCCTCTGGTATCCAAAGAATTATAATTTCAACTTGTATGCATATACAAATAATTACTATGGTGGCTGCAATATGATTACAAAGTCTAGTCTAGGGGATGTCAACTCCTTGGTGGATGGATAGTCAATTGGCAATGCAAGAAACAATCTTGTGTGTTTGCATCAACTACTGAATTTGAATACACTGTTGCTGCTAGCTGATGTGCTCAAGTGCTTTGGATTCAAAATCAGATGTTGGACTATGGATTCAACTTCAAAGAGACTCTCATCCATATTGACTATAAGGTCCCGTTCCCAGGACGCTTATAGCTGACCAATTATTGCTCATAAAACATATAATTACATTAACTTGAAATAAACATCGCAGCGGAAACACTAAAAACAACATTTTCAATATAAATGCTTTTGAAAAATAATACAACATTCATTACACATTTGTTCGCATTACAATGCAAAAACATTAACAAAGGAATGTCATTCAAAATACCAAGTAGCTGCCCCATGCCATCCTAAGCAATGCTCACCTGCCAACTGGAAAATGCATAAAAAGTTAGCGTTGCTGAGTGAGTTCTAGTTTCATAATAAAACGTACTTTATCTTTCGTTTAAAATGTTCTTTACTTTCATTCAATCACAATAGGTTTTAGAATGTGATCACACATCGTACGTACACATAGATAATATTTTTTATCTTCATCATCGTTCATTTCGTACTTTTATTATCTTTCGTTTACATCTAGGTCGTGTCATGTGCTTAACCCCCCTCTAGAGCACCAAGCAATTCATCTAGGGTTAACCGACAAGGACCCCATACATCTGGTCAATCACAAAGGTTGAACCCCTGTGTGCATCCTCATGGGGTAGCTAACCCGCACACAGTTGAGCTAACACTCCTCATTGAGTGTGAACCTCCATACATTTGCCTGCAATACTTTCTTACATTCGTTCGGTCATTAATGCATGCATTCTTCATTTTGTTCCTCTTTTCATTATCTTCTACTTTAAGTTACATAATACTTATCATTTCATTCATTAACATACTAGGCAAAGCCATGGGAAGACAATCATAAAAAGTAAGGAACATACTAAACATACAACATCCTCATACGAGGCATAAATCATACATAAACACACAACATCACACCTGCCCATCCTATCACTATGACGTCAAAAGCCAACTTACATAGCCCCCGAGAATCTCCCAAGTCAAAGCCAAAATTACACTTTTCCCCAAGAAGTCAGAAATATTCTAAGTGTCCATCCGCATTTCCTTAACTTCATCCGCATTTGTGTTTGTTCATCCGCATTTCCCATACTTCATCTGCATTTGTCATCCGTGTTTGTTCACTTTCTCATCCGCATTGACCTAACTCATCCGTATTTGCCAATTCTCAACTGCATTTGCCATCCGCATTTCACAGACTTAGTCAACGTTCATCCGCATTGACTTGCACCCGCATTAACCTTCATCCGCATTTGTCATACTTAGTCAATGCTCATCCGCATTGACTTTCATCCGCATTAACCTTCATCCGCATTTGTCATACTTAGTCAATGCTTATCCACATTGACTTTCATTCGCATTAACCTTCATCCGCATTTGCTTCTGCATACTTAGGCAGATTCTAATCTTAAAGATATGTGCCCTAAACATCATATTCCCATTCCTAATCACCTTCTAACATGTTCTAAGCTTAGTTCTTACCCTCTAGCCTTAGAAAAACATTATACATCATCAAGCATGAACATAGCCACACATCACATCATAACATCAGCATACACACAAACAAGCATACGGGTCCAAAATCTAGTTTCATAAAAACATAAGTCATTGCATTTCCAGCCCTAAAATTAGTTAAAAACTAGTAAAAGAGGGGTTCTAGAACTCACCTTAGCAGCTCTTGAGTATGGCTTCATCCAAAATCGTTTGCAAATCAGTTCAACTGCCTATAAACCCACTAAAAACATACACCCAAACACACACAAACACACATAAGCACAAACCCGAGGATATGACCAGTTAAGAACATCATAAACACACGAATTCTTACCTTGAATTCAATTCTACTTCTTGTCTTCAAAATCCAAAATTTTCAGCCCCTTTTCTCACTCTCTCTCTCTCTGTCAAGATCCGAATGATAAAGGTGTGGTATGACCATTTAGGCGGTCATACCACCTTTATCACCAACTTTAAACTTTTTGTCCTTTTTTGTCACATTTTACCCCTAGACTTGGGTTTTAATTCATTTCCTTCATTTTCTACACTTTGTTCTTCTTTTTTTATCTTTTATAAATAACCGGGTGTTACAAGTCCACCCCCATTATTTAGGTTTCGTCCCTGAAACCTATTATTCCTCAAACAATCGTGGGCAATGTCGTCTTATCTCTTCTTTAGCCTCCCGTGTAGACTCAGATCCCTTCCTATGCCTCCATTGTACATGCACAAGAGGAACCACTTTATTCCGCAACCTCTTCTCCTTTTGATCAATGATCGCCACTGGTTGCTCCATATAATTTAGCTGTTCATCTACCTCGATATTATCCAGTGGTACAATCATATCCTCGTCTGCTAGGCACTTACTTAGATGAGATACATGGAATGTCGGGTGAATTCCACTTAGCTCATGTGGTAACTCCAATCTATAGGCCACCTCTCCTACTCTAGCAATGATTTGGAAAGGCCCTATGTATCTTGGGCTCAACTTGCCCCGCATTCTGAGCTGAATGATACCCTTCTAAGGGAACACCTTAAACATAACCCTGTCGCCCACCTAGAACTCAATCGGTCTGGGTCGTTTATCAGCATATGAAGGCTTTGATCTTTTCAAGCTTCTTAGTCATAGACTCGATCACCTCGACGCTCCCTAATTCCTTCTGACCAATATCACCCCAACACATGAGTCTCCTGCATCTCCTACCATATAGCATCTTATAAGGAGGCATACCAATACTAGCATGATAATTGTTATTATATGAGAACTCGGCTAAAGGTAAGTGGTCATCCTAAGTTCCTCCAAAATCGATAACACAAGCCCGAAACATATCCTCCAAGGTCTGAATGGTCCTTTCTGACTGACCATCTGTCTAAGGATGATAAGCCGTGCTGATGTGGAAACCTCGTCCCCATAGCATTATGGAATTTCTTCCAGAATTTAGATGTAAATAGGGTGTCACGATCAGACATAATAGACAACGGTACACCATGACGAGTTACAATTTCCTTGATGAAAAGATCCACCAACCTCTCAGATGAATATGTCTCGCGGATCGGTAGGAAGTGAGCACTCTTCATCAAATGGTCAACTATCACCCATATGGCATGATACGCTTTCGGCATACGTGGCAGCTTCATGATGAAATCCACGGTGATGTGCTTCCATTTCCATTCCGGTATATCCAGAGGTCGGATCTTCCCATATGGCTTCTGATGCTCGGCCTTCACCTGTAGACAAGTAAGGCATTTACTCACATACTCCATCACATTACGTTTCATACCAGGCCACCAATAATCTTTCTTAATGTCTTGATACATCTTTGCAGTACAAGGATGAATGGAGTATCGAGCCTTGTGAGCTTCATCCAAAATCTTCACCCGTAGATCCCCAAAACACGGAATCCATATCCGTCCAAATCGGGTCCTAATACCGAGGGTGTTTTCACCCAAATCCACGTCCAGACCTCTCATTCTTTCAGAGTTAAGATGATCTTCATTCAATGCCTCATCTTGGAACTCCTTGACTTGCTTCATCACATTCGAGGTCATGATCAACTAGTATTCTTTCACCCGAATCGGTTCGGGTCTCTCCTATGGCTAAGGGCATCCGCCATTATGTTGGCTTTGCCCGGATAGTAATGGATCTCGCAGTCATAATCCTCGATAAGTTCTAACCATCTCCTATGCCTCATGTTCAAATCCTTCTACTCAAAGAAGTAATTCAAGCTCTTATGGACAGTGAATATGGTACACTTCATCCCATAAAGATAATGCCTCCAAATCTTTAAAGCAAACACCACGGCTACTAGCTCCAAGTCATGAGTAGGATAATTGACCTCTTGAACCATTAACTGTCAGGATGCATAGGCTATAACCTTCCCTCTCTATATTAACATACACCCGAACCCCGAGTAGGAAGCATCAGAATAAACCACCAGATCTTCACTTGACAGAACAAGAGTTTCAGTCAACCTCGCCTTTAACTCCTCAAATGCCTTCTCTTGAGCTTGAGCCCATACAAACTTTACATCTTTCAGGGTCAATTTGGTTACTGGAGAAGCGATCTTAGAGAATTCTTGAATGAATCTTATGTAGTAGCCCGCCAAACCCAAGAAACTACGAATCTCGGATGGCGTCTTTGGAGAATTCCATTGCATCATCGACTCCACTTTTGCCAGATCCACCATGATCCCATCAGGATTCACCACATGACCCAAAAATTGTACCTTGCACAACCATAACGCGCACTTGGAGAATTTAGCATACAACTTCTCCTTTCTCAACGTACCTAAAACCTCTCGAATGTGACCGACATGCTCAATCTCGCTCTTTGAATAAATCATAATATCATCAATAAACACAATCACTGATTTATCTAACATCGGCCAACACACTCGGTTCATCAAATCCATGAAATCAGCTGGCGCGTTGGTCAAACCAAATGACATAACAACGAACATGTAGTGACCATAATTCGTGCGAAAAGCTGTCTTAGGAACATCCTGCTCTTTCACCTTCAATTGATTGTAGCCTGATCAAAGATCTATTCTTGAGAACTAACTAGCACCTTGCAGCTGATCAAACAAGTAATCAATTCTTGGTAAAAGGTATCGGTTCTTTATCGTCAACTTGTTCAACTCATGGTAGTCTATACACATCCTCATACTACCGTCTTTCATTTTCATGAACAGGACCGGAGCACCCCAAGGAGAGATACTCGGTCTAATGAACCCCTTATCAAGTAGCTTTTGCAATTTTTCCATCAATTCTTTCATCTCAGTCGGAGCCAAACAATACGGTTCCTTGGCAACAGGTTGGGCACCTGGTATCAAGTCAATCTCGAACTCGATCTCACGGTCAGGTGGCACTCCTAGTAAGTCTTCTAGAAACACGTCTAGGAAGTCACGCATAATAAGTACACTAGACAATTATGGTGCTGGCGTATCCACATCCTTTACATAGGCCATGTAGGCACTACATCCATGCCTCATGCACTTTCCCACCACCGCCATTGAGATACTTTCAGGATCGTCATGACCCGATCACAATAAACCCTTACCGAACTCCCATCAGGTGCTGTCAAATGAATCATCTTCTTGCGACACACAATGTTCACCTCGTAATCCGCTAACCAATCCATCCCAAGATCCATATCAAAACCACCTAAGGTCATCACGAACGGTGTAACCGGAAACTTATGACTTTCTAATTCCACATCACAGTCTTCTATCATCTCAGAAATCCTGGTAGACTTACTTATGGTAGTTTCTACATCAAAGGGCACATCAACACATCTACTACTAAGAGGCAACTTAGCACAGAAAGCAGCAGAGATAAAACTTTTACTGGCACCAGAATCAAATAACACAGAAGCTAAAGTTTGGTTCACTGGAAACATACCGGACACAACATCAGGGTCCGTCCTAGCCTCCTCTTGTGTCATAGCGAATGCCTTGGCGCTTTCCCTCGGTCCTTCACTTCATGTTTTATTCACCCCGGAACACTTAACCCTCGGTTTCTTACAATCCCTACTCATATAACCGCATTCCCCAACTGCCTCCTTCACCGAGGGTCTCAGATTCTCACTCTCATCACCACCCTCCGGATGAGCGGTCTCTCGTTCTTCATGAACCACCTTTTTGGCTCTAGGCCTTCCTCTCATGGCCCGTGGTTCACCACCACATCCAACACCACCTCGCGAAGCTTTAGATGATCTACCACCGGCCATCCTCTAACACACACACTGAAAGATTCAAACACCAACACAATCATTCAAGGGAACAACTTAGTTTATGTCAAGTATAGTAAGTCCCTAATTGTAGTGGCTAGTTGTGATTAGCCACTTACTTTACTATTCATACCCCAAGCATTACCTATCCTGACTACATCAGTATTTAAATCTACAAACAACACATAAACCACATAACATGCGCACATAATACCGGTTAACATTACGAAAATACCTGATGGCATGCAACTACTCAGACTGGCATCCCTTCCCTTTCCGTCCCATTTTCAGTTTAAGTTGAGGTTTATTTTGAAAAATTACCCGTTTCACTTAAACTTCTGCTCTGATACCAACTTGTAAGGCCCCATTCCTGGGATGCTTACAGCTGGCCAATCATTGCTCATAAAACATATAATTACATCAACTTGAAATAAACATCACAGCAGAAACACTAAAAACAAAATTTTCAATATAAATGCTTTTGCAAAATAATACAACATTCATTACACATTTGTTCGCATTACAACACAAATGCCATTCAAAATGCCAAGTAGCTGCCCCGCACCATCCTCAGCAATGCTCACCTGCCAACTAGAAAATGCATAAAAAGTCAGCGTTACTGAGTGAGTTCTAGTTTCATAATAAAACATACTTTATCTTTCGTTTAAAACCATTCTTTACTTTCTTTAACTCATAATACGTTTTAAAATGTGATCACACATCGTACGTACACATAGATAATATTTATTATCTTTATCATCGTTCATTTCGTACTTTTATTATCTTTTGTTTTCATCTAGGTCCTGTCATGTGCTTAACCCCCCTCTAGAGCACCAAGCAATTCATCTAGGGTTAAGCGAGAAGGACCCCATATATCTGGTCAATCACAAAGATTGAACCCCTGTGTGCATCCTAATAGGGTATTTAACCCGCACACAATTGAGCTAACAACCCCTCATTGGGTGTGAACCTCCATACATATGCTTGATCACATGGATCAAGCCCCAGTGTGCATCCTCATGGGGTAGCTAACCCACACACGGTTGAGCTAAGACTCCTCATTGAGTGTGAACCTCCATACATTTGCTTGCATGACTTTCTTATGTTCGTTCGTTCATTAATGCATCCATTCTTCATTTCGTTCCTCTTTTCATTATCTTCCACTTACTTTACATAATACTTATCATATCATTCATTAACATAGAAGGCAAAGCTACGGAAGACAATCATACAAAGGAAGGAACATAATAACATACAACATCCTCATATGAGGCATAAATCATACAAAAACACACAACATCACACATGCCCATCCTATCATCTATGACCTCAAAAAGCCAAATTACAAAGCCCCCGTGAATCTTCCAAGTCAAAGCCTAAATTACTCTTTTCCCCAAGAAGTCAGAAATATTCGAAGTGTCCATCCGCATTTCCTTAACTTCATCCGCATTTGTGTTAGTTCATCCGCATTTCCTATACTTCATCCGCATTTCCCATAATTCATCCGCATTGTCATCAGCTGGTTCACTTTCTCATCCGCATTGACCTAACTCATCCGCATTTGCCAATCCTCATCTGCATTAGCCATCCGCATTTCACATACTTAGTCAATGTTCATCCGCATTGACTTTCATCCGCATTAACCTTCATCCGCATTTGTCATACTTAGTCAATGCTCATCCGCATTGACTTTCATCCGCATTAACCTTCATTCGCATTTGTCATACTCAGTCAATGCTCATCCGCATTGACTTTCATCCGCATTAACCTTCATTCGCATTTGTCATACTCAGTCAATGCTCATCCGCATTGACTTTCATCCGCATTAACCTTCATCCGCATATGCTTCTACGTACTTAGGCAGATTCCAATCTTAAACATATGTTCCCTAATCATTAGATTCCCATTCCCAATGATCATCTAACATGTTCTAAGCTTAGTTCTTACCCTCTAGCCTTAGAAAAACCATTATACATCATCAAGCATGAACATAGCCACACATTACATCATAACATCAACATACACACAAACAAGCATACGGGTCTGAAACCCAGTTTCATAAAACATAAGTCATTGCATTTCCAACCGCAAAATCAATTAAAAACTAGTAATAGAGGGGTTCTATATCTCACCTTAGCAGCTCTTGAGTATGGCTTCTTGTAAACTCATTTGCAAATGAGATCAACCGCCTAGAAACCCACTAAAAACATACATCCGAACACACACAAACACACATAAGCACAAACCCGAGGATATGACCAGTTAAGAACATCATAAACACACGAATTCTTACCTTGAATTCGATTTCTACTTCTTGTTCTTCAAAATCCAAAAGTTTCAGCTCCTTTTGTCTCTCCCTATGAAGATCCCAATGAAAAAGGTGTGGTATGACCATTTAGGCGGCCATACCACCTTTATCACCAACTTTTAAAATTTTTGTTCTTTTTGTCATATTTTACCCCTAGACTTGGCTTTTATTTCATTTCCTTCATTTTCTTCACTTTGTTCTTCTTTCTTATCTTTTATATTTTACCCCTAGACTTGGGTGTTACATCGACAACAATAGTGCTATCTCTGTTATAGAAAATCTTATGCAACACTCAAGGACAAAACACATCAACATCATGTATAATCTTATTAGATATAACTTTGAAAAGAGATTTATCAAACTAGTCAAGGTTAACAGAAATGAAAAATATGCTGATTTGTTCACCAAAGCCTTTGATGAATAGAGATTTAAATATCTTATTCAGCGATTGGGATGATTAACCTTCAGTAGATTTTCTTTAAACTTTATTCTTATTATTTCTAAAACCTATTTGTCCTAAGTTGTCTATTTCATCAGCTTCATAAGCCTTTGTTTACTTTGGAAGAAAAATCTTTTAAAACTTTATCTCTTAGATTACTTAGAACTTTGATAAATTTTTACTTCAGAAGATATTTGTTTACTCTTGGAAGAAAATTATGTCAACCAAAACAAATAACTATTTATTTAAACTCACCTTCAGAACAAAATTTTCAAATATCTTCCTAAGCATAACTAAACATAAATACTTATATGTTTGTGAGAAAAAATTTCCTTCTGAAAGAAATTTAATCTCGGAACCTTTTATTCCTCTTAGAATGAAAATTTTCAAGTCTAAATATCTTCTCAAGCAAAATTCTCTCTATTCTTTGAAATTTCTTCTAAAGCCATTTTAGCTTCAAAAGCTTTTTATTAAAACGTCAGAAGACAAAATACCTTCACAAGATTTTCGAATTCCAAGAAAACTACCTTTTTGGGCACTTTTTTAAAGGTCGGACAGACATCCGGATTTCAAAGTTTATCTTTTTTTTATTAACTTTTTCTCAAATCCATTTCATATAAATATACCCAACGGTTTCCCCCTCTTTCACTTTCCTCTACTCCGGCATGTTCCTCTTACCCTAAATTCACCCAACACCACATTCGTTCTTACCTTCCTTCACTACTAAGTTTTCTCAACTAGCCAACCTCAACCACAGAAACAACCCAGATTTTCCATGCAACTCCACACGTAACATAATCAAGTTGCTTTGTTGGACTCTAAGAAAGATCCAAGTTTCTCAAAGGTCTGTAGTTTCCTTTCTTTGTCAAACTACTTCACCTCCCTCACCATTGATCCTCCTCTCTATGTTGAAGACCTGTCAAGTGGTCATCCTAGATGGGGAGTAGGCATTGTCCCCCACAGAGTAGGGGAGAACAATCTTCATCATTCCAGCCATCATAAATACACATCTTCAGCAGGATGATGTAGAAGGTGAATTGTCATTTCCAAAGGAAGTAGTAAATCACTCCTTTGAGCAGATAGGCTATGGGGGAGATTTCTTTATAAAGACATTCAGGAAAGGGAAGGTCTTATCCCAATGGAAGTACGTGCTTCATGTCATCATCCATTGCTTATCCAACAAGCACGATTGATGGGACAAGGTTCCTGAAGATCTCTCCTCCATTGTATATGGAATGGTCCAAGGAGTCAAATTCAGGTACTCACAATTTGTGTATACCAATTTAGTTTCAAATTTAGCCTCCTTTGAGTATTATATGTTACCTAGATATGATGTTGAACACATTCTCATATGTAAACTGGGCTCATAGTTGAGGGGAACAAGTAATATTCTTAAATTAGGACTGATAAAGCCTAGCATCTTTAAGATGTTCAAGAAGCCAACTGTTGGCTTCTCTAGGGTAGAAACAACCCTTCTACCAAAAATGTTACAACCCATTGCTCAAGGTGACAGCCTAGCAACACAAGTTAGTGTTAAACCCACACCTTCTACTTCTCAACCACCCAAACAGCCACAAATACTCCTCACTTACCAAAGAAAATCGAAAAGAACCCTTGCTCAAGCTATTGAGCTTGTGCAAGCCACCATATCAACACCTATACAGGAAGTAGACAATGAGCTCCCACTCTCCTAAGGAGAAAACCACTCCCATTTTAACTACAATCAGTGTTGAGGTTTCTCATGCTCATCTGATGAGCTCATTACCCAAGCAGCTTCATGCCTTCACTTAGAGTCTCAAAACTCTAGCGAACAACCTTTAGGGGACAACTTCCATCCCTAGTCACAAAGCTCTCTACACCTAGAGTCACAAAGGTATGTGAGTGACAAAGGGAAAAGGAAAATGACTCCTGAGGAGATTGAGTAGGAGAAGAGAGAGAGAGAGAGGAAGAGGAATATAAGGGGAGAAAGTTCCACTGTGTATTCAGGCTTCATGGAAGCTACAATCAAGGTTCTTCCTAGACTAAACACTCAGAATGATAAGTTAAAAACAGTGAGGATTAACTACTTACAGACTAGGAACTATGATATAGATGAGATCATCTATCTCCTTTAGACGAGTTGAATGAATTGGCAGACATGGAAATGTCTAAGGAGAGAAACAAGGCAGAGGATGCAGAGCTGCTCCGTATGGTTATGGAAGAAAGAATGCAGAAAAGGTTGTATAAGCATGCTCCTACTCTCTCCTCAGTTCAAGAATTTTCTACAAGAGAGGCTATCAAAAATGAACAAGCTCAGGTAGATAAGGAGGCTCACAGACAACATGATAAACTACCTGAATGTCACAGGTCTCTTTCAGGCAACTGTACTTCTTCCCTTGTCATATGAATACATGAGTTTGAATATCTCAAGTAGCTTGAGCAACAAGTTCAAAAGGAGCAAAAATTTGCTAAGAGAAAGATAAAGGAAGAAGCAGCCAAGTCAAGAGCCAACATCCAAAACAATCAAAAGAAGTCTGCTGATAGGCAAAGGATGATGACTTTATTAAGTTGTATGGATTCTTTGGAAGGAGACTAGACCCAATGTCTCTTTCCGCCACGGATGAGCACATAAGGGTGATCAAGCAGAAGATCAAGAGAGGATAGCTTGTTGACTTACACTCCCCACCAAGTCAAGCCCCTTCAGAAGTGGAGGTTAAGATTGAACAATTTCAGACAACATAACCTGGACCTCTTACCGGACCTCAACAAGCTTTCCCTTCTGATCCACGGTCGGTCAAACTCCTTTTTCATCTAGACCTGTGAGAGAGGAGGACCCAACTGAGAAGGAAGAAACAGAACAATCTGGTGCTAAAGGCCAGTCATCTCAGTCAAAGACTTTAAACAGGAAGAAAAAGATGTCTAGGAGTGAAATGTCATTCAAGAAGTTGAAGTCATCCACTTATAAACCTCAGAATGAGTCAGAACATCATGAGGAAGTGCAATAATAGGCAGCTCAGTCAAATCCAATCCAAGCAAGGAGTCTTGTGTCAGGAAAACCTATCTTGTCTTGCACCTTCACTACTAATACAGAAAGATGGTATGTCAATAAAGATCAAGGTGGTCAAGATGTCTACATATGGCAGGACATGTTTAACCTTCCTCTACATGATCTTTTTGAAATAAGAAGATACTTTGAAAGTCTGAGTGATCCCAACCATCTGATGAAGAAGGTTATGGTCATTCTCACAATGAGGACTGTCAATATCTAAAGTCTTCACTTGTTTTGGTAGCATTAGCCTACGGAGAGCTTGTAAGGTTTAATGAAAGGCTGATGTGCACAAAACAATCCATGTCCTTCCAGCATGCATGCATGTAGTTCAAAGTAGAAGTTGCTTCAGAAGTTTCTTAATGTACACTAGAAATATTCTGAGTATGAAATCTTCCGAAGCCAAGGCCAATACCTTCCAAAGCCAAAAGTAAAGTCTTTCGATGCTACAAAGACAAAGTCTTCCGAATCTAATGAAATGAAGACAGATTTCTTCCAAAGACTTTTAATACATGCTTTATCTAATGTTTTTCCATAAGGATGGACCACTTTCTGCTGCAACTCTGCTAACTCACCAACTTATACAAGTTGCTGAAAAGGTCCACGTTATTGGTAATTGTACATTAAGGTTTTGTTATTATCACTTTCTACTATATGTACTTATTCCTTTTTGTAATATATTAGGATATGAGCTATGGAATGTCATAGTCACTAGTCAAAAGGCAATCTACCATTTGACTCTATATTGATCTTATGTTGTCTAGATTGATGTTTCTAGCTGACTTTATCAGTATACCTAGCTGTAGAATATAGTATCAAGTATCTGAAGTCCTTGTAACTTATTTCTTATGCTTTGTAACACTTTTAATAGAACCTGAGTAGCAATATATTGCAGTCTTGAAAAAAAATACTTGTTGTTGCTCTTAACTTTTTGTCTCTTGGTTACTTGTGTTCATAGTATCATAACCAATAGTCATGGTTCCCTATTTGATCTGTTAAGTGTTCTAAACACTCTCCTCATTGTGAGACTAAGTGTAAGTGACCATCCCTTCATCCGTCTTGCAATTGGTATCGGAGCATTTTAGCTCGTGATGGTAAGATCTCACCATCTTACAACCCTTAGTCTCACAAAACACTTAACAACTCAAATGACAGCTCTAACAAAGGTTGATATGGAAGTGGAACCATGACAAAGTCCCCATTGATCACTTCTGAAGATTTTGAAACATGGTGTCAAAGAATGGATGACTTTTTCCCATGGAACTCATCTCAAACTTCTTCTTCATAATGCTCTCAATGTCTTTGCACATTTGGTCATTTGAGGAACCAAATATTATGTCATCAACATAGACTTGTACAAGTAATGCCTTTCTCGGACTTTCTTATGAATAAAGCCTTGTCAATGGTACCTATGGTATAACCATTTTTAGGATAATCTGAGACAGAGTTTCATACCATAACCTACGTACTTGGTGCAACACATAGAGAGCTTATCCAATTTGCACACATAGTGGGGTGCTGTGGGTCTTCCAATCCTGGAGGTTGGAACACATAGACTTCCCTGTCTATATCCCCATACAAAAATGCACACTTGACATCAAGGTAGTAAACCGTAAAGTTCTCAGATACTGAATAAGCAAGAAAGATCCTCACTACCTCAAGTCTTGCAACAGGTGCAAAGACATCAATGTAATCAATTCCTTCCTCTTGCATGTACCATTGAACTACCAGTCTAGCCTTATTCTTGATAATCAAGCCTCTATCATCTCTCTTGTTCCTAAAAACCACTTTTTGCCAATAGGTACTTGACCGGATGGTAGTTAACATTGGTTCCAAACCTTTTGTCTCTTGAATTGAAGTAATTCCTCTTGCATTGATTCAACCCAACTACTATCTTCCAAGGCTTCCTTTACTTTCTTTGGCTCTATTTGTCATAAGAAACATGAGTACAAGCACACATTCACATTGTGAGTTTGTCCCCTTGTTCTCACGCATTTAGAAACATCTCCAATGATGTTTTCAACAAGGTGAGTGTTGTGAATCCTGAGCCTAGGAATTACATCTAGTTGCATTGATATATCCAAATTGAAAAGATTATGCTTAGGGACTTGAACACTTGGTCAAGCTGATGTCTCAAAGAGGACTGGTTGAATGAAGGAGAGACAAGATCAATATTAGTTGGTTATGGAGCAGTATTAATAGTTGCCTATTCCTTCAAAATGCTGCTTCCATCAACTTTGTGTTGTACATTGGCACTAGATGTGTTTTGAGGCTCACTTTGTTGACAACTTGTAGAAGCTCAACTGGTTCCTGATATAGTTATTCTATCAGATCTTCCAATTATGGGAGCTTGATTTTCAGCATTTCTTGGAGAACTTGGAAGTGGTCTAGGTACCTCAAATAGTTAGTCATCATCAAAATCACTTTGAGTACCTGTTCCAGCTAAAACATTCTCACAAGAAGGTTTAGAATAGTTTGGAAACAATTCTAAATCAAAGATATAACCAGGTTCATTCCCCCTTACACAAGGAGTATGCTAATTAATTACAATGTTTGATGATTCTTCAAATTGTTGATCTTTAATGCTGTAAACTCTATAGGCAGTAAAGTTAGAGGAATATCCAATAAAGATAGCATCATTCAACTTTTTAGCAATTTTTTCAAACTGTCCTTTGTGTTAAGTATGGTACACCGGCTGCCAAAGGACCTAAGAAAGCCAATGAACGGTGGCCTCTTGTTCCATAGCTCAAAAGAGGTCTTTCCATGTGACTTAACTATAAGAGCTTTGTTCTATGCATAACATGTAGTGGTGACTACCTCTTCCTAGAATGTTAGAGGCAGTATTGAATAAGCTAACATGGTTTGAGCAACTTAATAAGTGTCCTTTTTCTCCTCTCAGGAGCACCATTTCGTTGAGGAGTTCTAGAAGCACTATATTGTCTGGCAATTCCTTTTGAGTTATATATTGAGTCAAGAACTTGATTCTTAAACTCAACCCTTGATCACTTCTAATAATCTTAACCTTGTGATCAATTTGATTTTCAATTTTAAGAATAAAAGGTTTTAAAGTTTTAGCAGTTTCATCTTTAGTTCTTAAAAAGAATACACATATAAATCTTGTAGAATCATCAATGATAACAAGGCAGAATGATTTCTTTCCAATGCTCATTATACTTATGGGACCAAATAAATCCACATCCAATAAGTGTAATGGAGTGCTGATAGAGTTAACTACTTTGGATTTATGAGATGTTCTATGCTGCTTTCCTTTTTAGACATGCAACACAGTTATCTTTACAGGAAAATTCATTTTTAGGCAAACCATGTACCAAGTTATTTTTAACCAATTTATTCATGGTTTTAAAAATTACATAAGAAGTTCGTTTATGCCACAGAGTTGACCCATCACCATCACCTTAGAAAAGAAAGCATGATACTTCATCCAATGGGGAACCATTATTTAGGTCCAGCCGGTACATATCCCCTTTCCTAGGAGATCTAAGAAGCACCAATTCTTGATGAATTGTCATCCCGGGATTGAGGATAATGCACTGATGTTTTGTTAAAAGCATTTTGTGCTTTTGGTCATAGAATTGAGAACCACTTAAAACATTGTACTAAAGCTGCTTGACAAAGTTTACTTTGTCACCTCTTAACTTGATGTTGAATACACTTCCTCTGCCAAAAATGTAACCTCCAGCCTCACCTCCAAATTGACAGGACCTCCATCCAAATGTTGAAATTGTTAAAGAAGAGATATGTTCCCAGTCGTATGCCTGGAGCATCCATTATCTACAATCCAAGCATTTTAATTCTTGTCATGTTGATGTCCTAATACATAAGGTGAAAAAGTTAGTTATTATTGGAAACCCAAGCCTTGTTGGTCTTGGGCTTTTCCAATGATGAGGCTATAATTGAACCAAAGTGTATGCATGGGGTTCAATAGATGTTTGTGAAGAAGAGGTTTGAACCAATGTTTTTAGAACCAGATCGGACGTCGAACCGGACGCCTTACTGGTTTGGTGGTCAGACCGGTTGGACCAGATTGAAGAATCGGATGACGTCATAATTAATAAATAAATATATTATTCAAATATATATTTTCTAAAAATTAATAGAACTTTAAATACAAGTTAAACACTATTATCTAAAGCATTATAACTTCAACATATATTCAAATAGAAATATAAATACATTTAATCATATCAAAGAAACATCCAATCATCCATGATCCAACCTTAAATTTTCAACCATACTGATTCCATAATCCAAACTTCCAAAGTTAAAAAAGTTGCAAACTAATCGAAACCAAGCATCAAGTTCAAACAAACAAGTTTAAACAAGCATAACATATGTATCTTAAAAATCATCCAAACCATCATCATTATCAAGTTCATCATCAAGTACAATCAAATCATCTTCGTTGATATCTTCATCCATAATTAAAAGAAACACAAGTTTTAATTAAATATCATAATACAATTTTATATTTCAAATAATCATTGTATATAAATGAATACCAAGCTTCAAATTCATGTGCTTGCGAAGTAGATGTACCATCGATGTTATTTGGTGGCTCTTCTTCTAGCATATTTTCCAATTCATTATTATCAAGTTCACCTTCCTCTTCCTCATTAATAACCGAAAACTCAGTTTTATCAATACTTTCATAATCTACAGGGTCGTATGACCTTTATTCTCATTTTTCCTAAAGAAATCAATGTTATCTGTACATATTACATAAGAGAAACAAATAATAAAAATAACATAATTGTCATTTATATAATACTATTTTGAATAAGCAAGATATAATAAACATATACGAGATCACAAAGCCTTTGATGCTCTAATCAGTTCCTCCTTTTTGTTTGAATTCTTTCAAAAACACTCCAATTATGCTCACATCCAGAAGCAGATGCAGTTTGACTTAAAATTCTTATTGCAAATGACTGTAACTCGGGGACATCTCCACCAAACAATTTCCACCACCCATCTAACAAAATTAAAATAATATATCATAATTGTATCAATACATTCGCACAATATAATTAAGAAAAATAAACATTAAAGTAATCTTACCGGGATGAGTCGTCTTTGCTGAAGCAAAAGCAAGTGGTTGACTAAAAGCACACTCTCGATCATGAAATTGATATAACTATGATGTAAGCTTCATAGAGTCCAAATTTGTCTTTTGCTCAAACATATCAAGCACCCCTTTAAATACCTCCGTTTTTTCCATATTGTTTTCTTGATCATACCGAAAAGCTGGACTCAACCAATAAGTAGCAGCATATAGACTCCTATGCAACATTCTATCCTAATGGGCATCAATAATATCGGTATATTGCTTCTAGTTACATTCTTTACTGAGGAATAATTCTATGTTGCATTTCCTTTCCCTGCACATACCCTCAAACACATAACCTATTGAAGGTTTTTTATCTGAATCACAAATACGCCAAAGCCTCAAAACAAGATCCATCACCTTCATAATTATCAAAAAATTATTCCAAAATTTATCATTTAATACAATCCGCTTCACATCTTTGGCTTTTGGTAATTTCAAGACTTTGTTGAAATCATTAGAAGTAACCATAGCTTGCAAATATGATTTATGGTCATGTAAGCTTCTTAATGCAATGAAAGATGTACCAAAACGAGTGGCACCTAGACGTATGATTTCTTTCCAACCTTGTCTTTTCCTCAACCAATTCAAAGCCACTTATGGTTATATATAAAATTAGTTACCTTAGATACAAGTTGAACTAATTAAGCCATTGAAGTTAACTCTGAAATATCCTTCAAAATCAGATTAGTACAATTGGTTGCACACGGGGACCAACAAAGCAATGGATATTTCTCACACAACAATCTTCCCGTATCATTGTAATTAGCAGCATTGTTGGTAACAAAGTGAACAACACTCCTATAACCAACTATCTTAACAATCTCTCTAAACGAATTGCATAAGTTTTCTGCATTAGCCTCTATATCTGATGCATCAACAGATTTAATAAAAGAAATCCCTTTTGGACAAGATACCAAGAAATTAATTAGTGGTCTTTGTCTACATCACACCATCCATCACTCATTATTGTGCAACTTCTTTCTGACCGTAACAGTCTTTAAGCTTCTACTATTAATGTTACTTATTTCTTAGCATCTTTTAATAAACTCACCCTTATTGCATGATAAGAGGGTCTGCAGGATCGTTGAAGCATATAAGTTACAACACAACAACACAAAGAGGAGATAAACTAAACTTTGATCAAACAAACTGGATTAACCAAGTGGTGACACTAAGAACACAAGTAATATATGAGACAGAACACAAAGAACACAAGTGTTTGGTTTTCAAGAATGCAGTATATTGTTTTCTCTATGTTCTATTACAAGTGTTAAAAGCATATTCGAACGATAAACGAACATGAGATACTTATACAACATCCTACAGTAGGCTATACTTTGAAAGCCAGCTGGATACAATTGACTAGACACACACAAAATCAATTGTAGAGTCAAAAGGTAGATTGCCTTTTGACTTGTGAGTATGACATGCCATAGCTCACATCCTTATCTATTACAAAAAGGATAAAGTACATAAAGTAGAAAGTTACAAACTCAAGACCTCAATGTACAGTTACCAAAAGCGTGGACCTTTTCACCAAACAATATAAGTTGGTGACTTGCAGAGTTGCAGCGGAAAGGTGTCCAGCTTTATGGAACAGTACATCTGATAAAGCATGTTACTAAATGTCTTCGGAAGAAATCTGTCTTCATGAACTTGAAACTTCAAAAGACATTGTCTCTGAGGTTTTGGAAGACTTCATCTTTGGCATCGGAAGATATTGGTCTTGGCTTCGGAAGATTTCACACTTAGAGTATTTCTCTTGCATATGTGAAACTTCCGAAGCATTCTTCTTTAATGCACTTGTGCAGCATGCAGGAAAGACTAAAGATGTTTAGGTTGCATCAGCCTCTTCATTAATCTCTACAAACTCCTCCTAGGCTCATGCTACCAAAACACTTAGAAAACTTCAGATATTAACAGTCCTCATTAGGATGATCACCATTCCTTTATTCATAAGATGATCAGCTACCTTCAGGCTATCAAAGTGTCTTCTCATGTCAAAGAGGTCATGCAGAGGCAATTGAAACATATCTTGCCATGTATAAATGTCTTCAATGCCTTGATCTCTAATAACATTCCACCTTTCTGGATTTATGGTGTATGTCCAAGACAAGATGGGTCTTCCTGATGCCAGAGGAGCTAATGAAGTTGGAGTTGATTGAGCATCCTCCGGCTGCACATCCTCAGGCTGTTTTGATTCATCCTAAGGTTCAGAAGGCGATGCAGTCTTCTTCTTCTTCTTCTTAGACTTTGGTTTAGAAGTCATCCTCTTCTTTCTCTTTACAAATTTTAACTGAGAAGACTGGCCTGCAGCACGAGATTGATCTTCACTGTCTCTCTTAGTTGGGACTTCCCCTCTCTCATGTTAAGATGGAGAGGGAGTTTGACCCTTCTATGGATCAGAAGATGAAGCTTGTTGAGCATTAGCAGGAGGTCCGGGTTGTGTTGTGTCTGGTTGTTCAACCATAACCTCCACTTCAAGTGGGGCCTGACTTGGAGTGGAGTGTAAGTCAGTGAGCTCTCCACTCTTAATCTTCTGCTTGATTACCCTGATATGCTCATCCATAGTGGATAGAGACATGGGTCCAAGTCTCTTTCCGGAGAATCCATATAGTTTCAAGAAGCTCATCATCCTCTGCCTATCAGCAGACTTCTTCATGCTCTTTTGGATGATGGTTCTTGATTTTGCAGCTTCTTCCCTAAGCTTCTTCTTTGTTCTCTTTCTTTCCTTGACTAACTCAAGCTCAAGTTGTTTTAAGTACTCAAACTCAATATAGTCATAAGGTAAGGGAAGGAGTGCATCTGCCTGATAGAGGCTTGTGGCACTCAGGTAGTTAATCATCTTGATTCTATCTTCTTCCTTATCTACCTGAGGTTCTTGTTGAGCCACATCCTCTTGTTCAGGACTTTCTTGAACTGGTGAGAGGGTAGGCATACCTTTGTACAATCTTTTTCTTCTTCTCTCTTCTTTGACTTGTACTAGGAGTTCTGCATATTCTGCCTCCTTCTTCTCTCTTGACCTTTCCAGGTCAACCAGTTCATTCAATTCATCCAAGGGCAGAGAAATGACACTATCTATGTCATAGTTCCTAGTCTGCAGATAGTTAATCCTGACTGCCCTTAACTCATCATTCTGAGTATTTGGTCTGGGGGCAGCCCTGATTGCAGACTCCATGAGTCTTGGAGACTCAGCAGAGGAACTTTCTCTCCTTAGCCTCCTTTTCCTCTCTCTCTCTCTCCTCCTCCTCAATCTCCTCAGATGTCATCTTTCTTTTCCCTTTGTCACTCACAGACCTTTGTGACTTAGGGTGGAGAGAGCTTTGTCCTTCATTGCTCATTGCAGTATCTGAGCTCAAGCCAGAGAGAGGTTGAGAAGGACCTTCACCAACAGGTGTTTCAGAAGGAATATGGATCTCTGCAGCAGTTGGAGATGATGAGACAGGGCTCTCAGGTTCTGTCACTAGGCCTTCGTTAAGGTTTCCCTGTGAAGCTAATCTTAGGGTCTGCCTCAACATCCAGTTGACCAATGACATTGCCTGATTGCCTAAGTCTCCTTCTTAAGCTGAACTCTGTAGTGATCCTGTCTTCGATTCTTTTAGCCAGTTTGTTAGCTTGTCTTGATTGGCTTGGGTTGACAAGTGGCATGTTGACTAGATCCAGACCTTCATAGTAGTCCAAGTCTGAAAATTGAAGACTTCTTGCTGTCCTTGAACTCTTATGATGATGAGGGCCTTCCTGTTGTTGTCATACCTCCACCCAATGATGTGATTGAAGGATGGTGAAGGTGACATAGCGTGTGGTATCCCATCCTCAAACAGACTCTGTATGAAGGAGTCTGTGTAGTCCACATCAATATGAACTAGAGGAGGTTGCTGAGAATGCACAGTTACAAGTGAGGATGGTGAGTCCTCAATGTCCACTCTCTCTGAAGAACTCCCAGGTGTTGTAGCTGTAATGACTTTCTCCCCCTTTTTGGTAGCATCACCCACTTGCATAGGTGAGCTGAAGATAGATCAATCACATCCACAGGTTCTTGTGTTCCTGGTTGAGCTCTCCTTAAGGGTCTCCCAGCTATTTTTTCCTTAAGATATGAAATCTCAAGTTGCTGATCATTAATCCTGTTGTGTAAGGTAGTCACATGGAATTCAAGGTGCCTGACCATTGAGACTAAATAGGTGCATGTTTTCGATAGTTTTTGCACTTTTAGTCTCAGATCCCCCTCATCTTCATCAGAAGAATCACTAGGGGTGGAGAATATTGGACTAGAGTCCTTTCTCTCATGACCAGTTCTAAGTTCTTAGCTACTGGATTTCCTCTACTCACTGGCAGTCTCAGTTGAGATGTCAGTGGGCTGAGTTGCCATGGTTGAGGTCTTAATGATGTAATAACTTTCAGAAATGAGAGCCTCTTCCATATGGACATCCTGAACAGGTTCAGGAGTGTCCACCTCAGTTGTAGGTGACTGATATGGGATGGATGTAGGAGACTCAGGAGTACTCATCTCTCTTTGAGTAGAGGGAAAGAAGAGAGATTCATTATACTCACTGAAACCTATATCTTCATCAGTGTAGAAATCAAGGTTGGGAATTGGTTGGTTGAGATCTATAGGCTGGGGATGGTAACTGTCCCTTGAAGGTTGATCACTTGAGTGTTGAGACTCAGAGTGATTGCTTAAGGCAGTAGTGCTAATGAGCTCATCAGGCTGAGCATGAGGAATCTCAGCACTGAAGCTTGAAGAGATGGGAGTGGTCTGCTCCTCAGGAGAAGTTGGAGCTCCAGTGTCCACTTCTTCCTGTATGGGTGAGTATATGGGGGCCTCCACAGACTGAATAGTCTGAGCAGGAGTTCATTTGGATTTGCTGTGGTAGCTGATGGAGATTTGAGGTTGTGTGGGTGGTTGGCAAGTAGCAGGTGTTGGTTCAACACTAGCTTGTTCTGCTAGGTTGTCACCTTGAGCAATGAGCTCTAATATTTTTGGGACTAGGGCTATTTCTACCCCAAAGAATCCAACAGTGGACTTTCTCAATATTTTAAAGATGCTGGACTTCATCTGTCCCAATTTAAGAATATTACCTGTTTCCCTTAACTGTGAGCCCAGTTCACAGTTAAGAATGTACTGGATATATCTAGGAAACATGTAATACTCTAAGGAGTCTAAATTAGCAAGTAAATTTGTATTAACAAACTAAGAATACCTGAATTTGACTCCCTGAACCATTCCATGGACTATGAAGGAGAGATCCTCAAGAATCTGGTCCCATCCACCATGCTTGTTTGATAAGCTATGGATGACCACATGGAGCAGGAATCTCCATTACGATGAGACCTTCCCTTTCCTGAAGGTCTTTACAGAGAAATCTCCCTCATACCCCATCTGCTCAAAGGAATGATTGACAACTTCCTTTGAGAAAACACCTCACCTTCTTCATCATCCAGCTGAAGATGTCGGTTGATGGTGGCCGAAGTGATGAAGATTGTTCTCCCCTGCACTGTGGCAGACAATTCCTTCTCCCTATCTATAATGACCTCTTGGCAGGTCATCCAGAATTCAAGCAACTGATCCTCATAGAGTGGAGATTCAATGGTTAGGGAGGTGAAGTAGTTGGACAGAGATAAGAAACGAAAAACCTCTGAGAAATAAGGATCTTTCTCATAGCGTAACAGAGCAACCTCATTGTGTTGTCTATGTAGTTGCATGGTAAAGTTTGGATAATTTCTCTGAGCAAGGTTGGCCATTTTGAAGTAGCTTAAGGACGAAGAAAGAAGAAAGAAAGAAATTTCAGAGAGAAATTTAGGGTTTTAGGTTTGGAGGAAGAACAGATGATAGAAAGAGGGGGGAAACCGTTGGGTTTATATGTTAGAGGGATTTCAGATAAAGTTTAATGAAAGTGGATAAACTTTGAAATCCGGATGTCGGTCCCACCTCTGAAAAACTAGTTTACTTTTGCTCAAAAAGTAGTTTTCTTGGAAGTCAAAAAGCTTCCAAAGGTTAATTATCTTTAGAAGTTTTAATTAAAAAGCTTCCGAAGCTAAAAGACTTCGAAAGAATTTCCTGAGAGGTTTGAAAATTTTGCTTCGGAAGAAAAATTAAAACTTAAGTGCTTTGTGTATAAACTAACAAAGCTTCCGAGAGTTAAATTTGCTTTGGAAGTAAATGGTCCTTGAAAATGAGTAATGTGTGAGACAAGTATTTAAGCTTGGAAGATAAATTTGAAAACTCTTTCGAAGGTAAATTCATAGACAGTTATTTATTTTGAATGCATAATTTACTTCCGAAGTTAAAAGCATAACTTCTGAAGTATCAGAATATTCAAAAATCTAAGGAAGTCTTCAAAAAGAAATTTTCATCCAAAGAAAACACGAGCTTATGAAAGTGATGAACTAGACAACTTAGGACACACATATTTTAAGAAATAATAAGAATTAGTTTTAAGAAAAGCTTACTCAAAGTTTATCATCCCAATAACTAATATTAGATATTTAAATCTGTGTTCATCAAAAGCTTTTGTAAATAGATTAGCATATTGTTCATCTGTGTGAACCTTGACTAGTTTAATTAATCCCTTTTCATAGTTATCTCTTATGAAATGATACCTGATATTGATATGCTTTGTCCTTGAGTGCTGTACAGGGTTCTCTGTGATTGAGATAGCAATGTTGTTGTCTATGTGAATGGGAGTCTCCTTGAAGTTTAACCCATAGTTCAGCATCTGATTTTGAATCCAAAGTACTTGAGCACAAAAGCTTGTAGCAGCAATGTATTCAGCTTCAGCAGTTGATGTAGAGACAATGGATTGTTTCTTGCATTCCATGAGACAACCCTTCCACCAAGATTTTGACATCCCCCAGATGTAGACGTTGCAGTCATGTTGCAACCATCATAATCACTGTCTGTATAGGCATACAGATTGAAGTCAGAATTCTTAGGATATCATAGTCCAAGTGTTGATGCACCTTTGAGGTATCTTAGAATCCTCTTGACAGTGATAAGGTGAGACATCTTAGGGTTGGCTTGATACCTTGCACAAATAAATGTAGCAAACATGATATCAGGCTACATAAGAGACCCAATCATAGCCCTATATAAATGCTTATCTACACACTCCCCCTCAAGATCAGGACCAAGAGAGTGGTTTCTAGCTATGGGTGTCTTAGCAATCTTATAGTCAGTCATGTTGAATCTCTTGAGTATGTCCTGAACATACTTTGACTGACTTATGAAGATTCCATCTTCAACTTGCTTCACTTGAATTCCCAGAAAGAAATTGAGTTCCCCCATGGCACTCATTTCAAATCTATCTTTCATCAGCTTCTCAAAGTCTTTGCAGAGCTTTGGATTAGTTGAACCAAAGATGATATCATCCACATATATTTGAACTAGCAATATGTCTTTTCCTTGTTCTTTGATGAAGGGAGTTCCATCTATAGTACTCCTCCTACATCCATGTTTACAGAGATACTCAAACAGTGTCTCATACCACTTCCTGGGTGCCTGATGCAGCCCATAAAGAGCTTTGTCAAGCTTGCAGACATAATCAGGATCATCAGGATCTACAAAGCAGGTGGCTGTTTGACATAAACCGCTTCATCTATCTCTCCATACAAAAAGGCACACTTCACATCAAGTTGAAAGACCTTGAAGTTCTTGGATGCAGCAAATTCCAGGAATAACCTAACAGCTTCTAATCTTGCCACTGGAGCAAAAACATCAGTGTAGTCAATCCCTTCTTCTTATGTGTATCCTTGAACAACTAGTCTAGCTTTGTTCTTGATGATGATGCCTCTATCATCTTTCTTGTTCCTAAACACCCATTTGGTTCCAATGGTAGTCTTCCCAGAAGAAAGAGGACAAAGGTTCCAAACTTTCTGCCTTTTGAATTGAAGCAGCTCTTGTTGCATAGCTTCTACCCAACTTCCATCCTTTAGAGCTTCATCAACTTTCTTTGGCTCTATCTGGGATAGAAAACAAGAGTGAAGACAAACATTTGCTTCATGGCTTTGTCCTCTTGTCCTGACCCCTGAGATAACATCTCCAATGATGTTTGTGGTAGGGTGAGACTTGTGGATCCTAAGTTGAGGGATCACAGCAAGTTGTTAAGAAAGATCTAGATTAGCAAAATTTAGATCTGGCATAGATGTTTCTCCCACCACATCAGCACACTTTTCAAGAGAAACTTGATCCAAGCAGTGTGTGACATCATTAGTGGTCTCATCTATGGTGTGGTAAGTGGCATGAAGAAATTCTTGGTCACTGTCACCATCACTATTATTGTCTTCCATAGTTGAGGTGTTCTTATCTGGTTGTAGAGCCTCTGAGCTGGAATTTGAAGGCATACCAGACGTATCAGCTGAATTTGTCATTGTTGGGCTGACAGAAACCTCATTTGCAGAAGTGGTTCCAACTGGAGCTGAAGATATATGTCTTGAGGATCTTCTTAGCTCAAATCTTGGATCAGGATCATGTGTATTTAAATTTGCTGTAGATCCTGAAACATTCTCACAAGATTTTTTAAAACAGTTGGTAACCAAATCAAGATCAAACAACCAATCTGGACCAGAACCAGCAACACAAGGTGTGTGTTCATTGAAAGTCACATTGGCTGACTCCTCAACAGTTCTAGTTCTGAGATTGTACACTCTATAAGCCTTAGCTTGGGAAGAGTATCCAATAAAGTGTCCATCATTAGATTTCTCAGCAAACTTGGTAATTCGATCTTTGGTATTCAAGATGGTGCAAGGACATCTAAATGACCTGAGAAAACCAATGAATGGTCTCCTCTTATGCCAAAGTTTATAAGGAGTTTTGCCATGAGTCTTAACTACTAAAACTCTGTTCTGCACATAGCAGGCAGTGTTGACTGCCTCTGCCCAGAAGGTGATGGGCAGTTTAGAGTCAGACGGCATGGTTCTTGCAGCTTCAATCAGTGTCCTGTTTATCCTCTCAGCAACACCATTTTGCTGAGGAGTCCTGGAGCACTAAATTGTCTTGTAATACCCTTTTTATCATAGAATGTATCAAGGATATGGTTCTTAAATTTAGTTCCTTGATCACATCTTATGATCTTGACCTTGTGATCAGATTGATTCTCAATCTTTAAGATAAAATTCTTCAGAATCTCAAGAGTCTCATCCTTAGTTCTAAGGAAGAAACCCAAGTGAATATTGTAAAGTCATCTGTGATCACTAGACAGTATAATGTCCTTCCTAAACTCATTACACTGGTGGGGCCAAAAAGATCCATATGTAACAAGTGTAGGGGTGTAGTGATGGAGTTCATTTCTTTAGGCTTGTGATATACCTTATGTTGCTTCCCTTTTAGGCATGCAACACAGTGGTCATCACTTGTAAACTCTTTCTTTGGTATTCGAGTTAACAAATCATGCTTAATCAATTTATTCATGTTCTTAAAGTTTACATGGCACATTCTTTTATGCCATAGGAAAGACTCATAACTATTGGCTTTAGATAGAAAGCATGAAACTTCTCCAGAGGGAGAGGTTTCTTGCAAATGCATCTTGTACGTGTTTCCTTTCTTGGGGGCTCTAAGCAGTATGTGTTGGACCAAAAGAACCAATGAGCCAAGATCAGAAAACCTCTAAGTCCCACATGGTATCACAACAACTGCTGAAAGAATCATCAGCAGTTTGACAAGTGCTGAAGCCTCAACAGCTGAAGATCAAGTGCTGAAGACTTCAACAGCTGAAGAACTAAAGTGCTGAAGTACAACAGCTGAAGAACACAAGTGCTGAAGCTGGAAGACCAAAGTACTGAAGTACAACAGCTGAAGAGTTTACAAGTGCTGAAGATCAACAACTGACGTACAAAGTCTGAACACAAAGACTGAAGACATCAGCTGATGATATCTACTGAAGTCATCAGCTGGTGAAACACCTGAAGGTCAAAGTCTGAAGATCAAGTACTGAAGCCTTAGTAGTTTGTCATAACTGCTGAAGAGTACTTCTTCAGTAGTTGTGATATCAGTAGTTTTATATTTGTAGTTTCAGTAGTTTTATGTTTCAGTAGTTTTGTAAAACGACTGGCTTGTTCTTTAGTCGTTGTAGTTTCAGTAGTTTTATATTTTATACTTAACACTCTGATTTGTTCTCAGTAGTTGTGAACATTTCAGTAGTTTGTTAAGAGTTAGTTATTTTTGTATTAGATCTGCCAGTTGTCACTTTCCGTGATAACAGCAGTGATTGTTGCACTCTATATAAGGAGTGACAACCTATTGTAATACGTAAGAATGAATGGAATGAATGAATGATTTGATTAGAAATATTCTATATCTATAAACATTCCTTGAATCAGAAATATATATTCTCTCACTATAACCGTATGTGCTCTTAATGCATACAAGTATCGATTACTTGCTACAATTTGTCTAATTCCTGTTCGTATTCCGCTGCTTTGAACTCTAATACATCAAACTTGTGATCGCTGATCCTGTCAAATGGTATCAGAGCGGATTAATCATTGATCGATCTAATAATTGATCATTGAAACTGCTATTCAAGATCTAAGTTTGATTGAATTAGCTTTTGTTTTTGCAAGAAACGGTTATAGAGATTGAATTTTCTGTATTTCTGGTCATTCATCCTGAGATCTTTTCTTGGTTTTCATTGAGTTTGTTATGGTCTGTGTAAAACTTTTAAAAGCTTGAATTAAATTGTTTTTGAACTGAAAACGACCACTCCCTCCAATGATCCTCACAAGACTGGTTCCTCAACCAAGCCACCAATGCTGGTTAGGAATGATATAACATATGGCAAAGACGAATGCTCCATCACCTGTCTGTTAACAGCGCAGGTTGTTGGACATCAGTGGTACATGGTCCACACAAGCCTATGGTGAATAACCCGGAAACCAATCAAATGGTTCCGAAGAGGAGGGAGCAATACTCAGATGAGGATAAGAAGTTGCTTGAAATTGATGCAAAAGCCCATGGAATTCTGGCCATGGCACTGCCAAATGAAATCTATTCTGGGCTAATGCATCATGAAACTGCCCATGACCTCTGGAATGCCTTGAAAGAACAATTTGGAGGAACAGATGAGGTCTTGGAAAATAATAGAGAAATCCTCGCCCAACAATATGAGACATTTTCTCATAGAAAGGTGAGACACTGACTCAACAATATGAGCGGTTCTCTTGTTTGATCTCTGAATTAAAAATTGTCAAACTTGAGTACACGAATATCCAGATGAATAACAGATTTCTCAGATCACTGCCTGAGAGATGGGACACATATACTATTGTCCTACGCTCCAGTGCAAGTTTGGACAAACTATCTCTCACCCAACTCCATGGGAAACTGCTCACGTTTGAGAGAGAGATAGAACAGAAGAGAAAGCTGTCTTCATCTGGAAAGCTCGCTGAAGACTTTGTACCAGGCAACACTGCCTTGGTGCGTCATGAGTCAGAATATGCTTCATCTGAATGCCAGTATGATGAGCATATTAATTTCTCTTCAAGCACTTCTGATTCTGCATTTGTGAGTGTTGATGGTCAGTTTACTGGGTTTAATATGACAATCTATGCTTCATTATGGATGATCTCAAGGGGATTGCTGATGATGACTTAGAAGAGATGGATATTTTGAGCCAAATGGCCCTGCTAAATATCAGATCTCAGAAGTTCTATAAAAGAACTGGAAGAAAATTCCCAGGACTCTCTGGCAAAACCAAAGTTGGTTTTGACAAGAGCAAGTTGAGGTGTCACAAATGCCAAAGGCTTGGACACTTTGCAAGAGAGTGTAGATCAACTGGATCTAACTCCACTGCACCCTTTGTGACTTTTCCTGGCAATAGTCAACAACACAGAGGGCAACATCCTGTCACTTCTAGTCATTATCCTCAACAACAATCTCCGGCATATTTTGTTCCTCAGGGTCAAATGCCATATCCGTACCCTTGTTATTACATGCCACAGTCAAATCAAGTTCAAGTTCCTATGGCACCACAACCTCATGCACTACCAGAACCTCAGCCATCCCAATCTCATCAACAAACTCAACCTCAACAACACAGCTTCTTCACCCCAGAGTTGTTGACTGGAGCAGTTTACCAGATGACATGTCTGGTCATGACCAACTGTTCTCAGGTGCTGGTCAACATGGTGGTGACAGTCCTTTTGGGAATCTAACTCTTATGGCTTTGGAGTCTGCTGATACTTCATTTTCTAATGCCTCTACACCTCAGGTATCACAGGTATCCTCTGAGGCAAAAGCCAAATTATGTTCTGAACCATGCATAGCAGCATTTGCTTCCATTAGAGAAGCAAATGTAGCTCTAATTAATAAGAACATTGAGTTAGAACAAATAATTTCCAAAAACAAAGCTGAGTTTGAGTCTGTGCTTAAAGATAAATATGATGAGATTTATAAACTGAATTGCCAAATAATTGATGATAAGGCTAGAGAAGAGGTACTTCTAGAGAAGTACAAAGATCTCAAAGAAACCGTTGCAGTTACCCAGGTAGAGTGTGATAGATGGTACAATCATGCAAAGGTTTTGAAATGCTTCTTAGTAAGCAATCTGCTTCAAATGTGAAGTTTGGAATTGGTTACAATCACACTGCTCCACCTACAGATTTTACCCCAAGAGCAGAGGAAGAATTTGATGGTGAGAGTGATAACCAATCCATCACATCATGTGACCTACCTTCTGATACAGCACAATCAGAAGTAGTAGTCAGCATCAAGCCCTCTTTGAACCTATCAGCTGATGTTGATGGTTCAAATGCTGACACTCACATGATTAATGAGTTGATCAACTCAGGAGTTAATTCTGAAGGTCCTGAAAGGACTAGAGAGCAGGATTTAACACCTGAAGTTCAAACTTCAACTGCTGTCAGTACTGAAGAGAAGAAAACTGCCAGTAGAAAGAGTTTGAAGTCTACTAAAGAGGCAGTCAAGAAAGCAAACAATGCTTCCAAAGCATTGAAGAACAAGTCTTCAGTTGCTTCACCCTCTTTAGTTGATGATCAACCTAAGATGAAGAAGAAACCATGTGAAGTATGTGGTTTGTTCAATCATCTTACAGATGATTGTTGGTACAAAAGAGGTTCCGAACTCAAACAAAAAGAAGAAATTAATGAGAAATGGTAAAAATGAAAACTGAGTTTGAGACCACATTTGTATCAGCAACATCAAATCCTGTAACCCTTAAGTCCTCAAAGAAATCCAAAAAGGAAGGGTTAAACAGGTGACAGCTGAGAATGCTCAGAAGAAGAGGGGCAACATAGGAACTTATCAAACTCCACTGGCAATGTGTCTGATGAGCTGAAAGCTTTATCACAAAATCAGACACAGCTGGTTATGATGGTTCAACATCTGTTGGGTAGAGTTAACCAACTAGATGCTCCTATGTTGAAACCATAGAAAAGGAGGTCCAAGCCAAAGGACTCCTCTTCTACACCATATTCTTCCTCTCAGGCTGTTGTTTCAGATAAACCTGTTAGTTTACCATCTATTGATGAGACCAGGCCCAAAACCAAAAAGGTTTGGGTCTCTAAAACTAACTGATTGTTTATTATTGCAGGTTTCTTCAACATGCCAAAGTAGCATCTGGTATGTAGACAGTGGGGGATCTATGCACATGACTGGGAACAGCTCTCTTCTTCATGACTACTCTCAAGGAAAGAAGGGATTTGTTTCTTTTGGCAATGATGGTAGGGGTTACATCATTGGTAAGGGCTTTGTCTCCAATGGAGAAATCAAATTTGATGATGTTAATCATGTGGAAAATCTCAAGTACAATCTCTTGAGTGTCAGTCAAATGTGTGATAAAGGCCATGTTGCCCTTTTCACCATCAAAACTGTAGGATTTTGTCATCCAAAGTTTTGCACTTGATTGACAAGGTGTTGGATGATCACACTCTCCTGAAAGCCAACAGGACAGGAAGAGTGTATGCCTTAGATCTTTCTAAGAAAATATCTCAAAGGCAATCCTTGCCTATTTTCCAAAGCCTCTTCTCAAGAATCTAAACTGTGGCATAGAAGGCTTGGTCATGTTAATCTCAAAAACATGAATCAGCTTACTCACAATAGTTTAGTCAGAGGCTTACCAGTAAAGGAGTTCCACTGTGATGAAACCTGCACTGCTTGTTTAAAAGGAAAACAGCACAAAGTCTCATTCCCTCCTATTGAAGTGCCTAAGTCCACTGCCTGCTTGCAATTACTACATATGGATCTATTTGGTCCTGTGAGAGTAATGAGCATGGCAAAGAAGAAATACTGTCTGGTAATTGTGGATGATTACTCCAGATTTGTATGGACTTTCTTTCTACATTCAAAAGATGAGGCTGCTCAGAAGATTATTCACTTTGTGTTGTATATTGAGAAGCAGTATTCCCTTCCAGTCAAGTGTATTAGGAGTGACAATGGAACTGAATTCAGAAATCATACACTTGATGACTTCTATCTTTCAAAGGGATCAAAAGGCAGTTTAGCATCCCAAGGACTCCAGAACAAATGGAGTAGTGGAGAGAAAGAACAGGACCCTCATTGAAGCTGCAAGGTCCATGCTGGCTGACTCAGGTTTGCCATGACCTTTTGGGCTGAAGCTGTCAACACAGCTTGCTATGTGCAAAATAGAGTTTTAGTAAATCAGCGGTTGATGAAGACTCCATATGAAGTTCTCCATCATTTGGCTCCTCTGATTTCATTTTTCAAAGCATTTGGGTGTCCCTGATTTATTCTCAACACAAAGGATCAACTCCAAAAATTTGATCCTAAGGTGGATGCAGGGTATTTTGTTGGTAATTCATCTACTTGCAAGGCATACAGAGTCTTCAACTGCAGAACAAAGATGGTTGAAGAAACTCTACATGTTAAGTTCAATGAATCTCCAAAGGACAAGATTCCACAAAGCCCTGTGGAGTTATTTGATTTGGACATACTGCAATATGTTCCTTATCAAACTCCTGTCGTTGCTCCTGTCAACAGTTCACCACCTGGTGGTACTGCTGATGATGATGATGATTGCAGTACTCACCTATTCAGGTTTAGTGATCAGCTGCCTGATTCTGCTAGACCTGATGTTCCTGTAGCTCCAGTAGCACCATCCACAACAAATGCTGATGAAATCTCTTCGAATTCAACTTCTTTGAATTACCATCCACTGATTGGTTTCAAGGAAATGATTCACCATCACCATCTGTTACTGCTGAGCCTGCTACAAACACTTGCACAGATCTCATTGTGTATCAAGATCTGAAGAATCACCCTATGTCTCAAATCATTGGTGATATCACTGCTGAGTATCAAAGAGTCAATTGTCAAATTTCTGTTCTATGCTCTCTTCATCAGTCAGCAAGAGCCAAAGAAATATCACATTGCTTTAAAGGAGAATGGATGGGTTGATGCCATGCAGCTTGAGCTTCTTCAGTTCAAGAAACAGCAAGTGTGGAAACTGGTTCCTCTACCTCCAGGTAAGTGTGCAATAGGCACTAAATGGGTGTTAGGAACAAAACTGATGAAAATGGTCTTATTGTTAAGAACAAGGCCAGACTGGTTGTTCAGGGGTTTGCACAAGAAGAAGGTATTGATTATGATGAAACCTTTGCCCCTGTAGCCAGACTGGAAGCAATTCGATTGTTTTTAGCTTATGCTACTTATCAAAACCTTAAAGTTTTTCAAATGGATGTCAAAAGTGCATTTTTGTATGGAAAAATTAAAGAAGAGGTTTATGTATGTCAACCTCCAGGCTTTGAGGACAATAAACATCCTAATTGGTGTATAAGCTTGATAAGGCTCTTTATGGGTTAAAACAAGCTCCTAGAGCCTGGTATGAGACATTATCAAACTTTCTTCTAGAAAATATTTCACTAGAGGCTCCATAGATAAGACTTTATTCATTAACAAAGCTGGGCAGCATAATCTACTGTTCAATTTATGTACATGATATCTTTTTGCATCCTTGATCCAAAGTTGTGTGATGCCTTTACAAAGTTGATGCAACAGAAGTTTGAAATGAGTGCCATGGGAGAATTACAGTTCTTTCTGGGGTTGCAAATCAAACAAAAGGCTGATGGAATTTTCATTCATCAGTCCAAATACACAAAAGATCTTTTGCAAAAGTTTGATTTACAAAACTGTAAGCCCTGTTCTACCCCCATGTGCAGCACCACACAACTGGATACAGATCAGAAAGGTAAAGTGGTTGATGAAACACTTACAGAGTATGATTGGGTCCTTGATGTATTTAACAGCTTCTAGACCAGATATTATGTTTGCTACATGTGTTTGTGCTAGATTTCAGGCTGCACCTAAGAGTCTCATCTGATTGCAGTCAAGAGGATCTTTAGATATCTGCAAGGCACTCCATCTCTAGGTTTATGGTATTCTACTGGACATTCTGGTAAATTAGTTGCTTTTTCTGACAGTGACTATGCAGGGTGTAAGGTGACCAGGAAATCAACTTCTGGTGGATGTCAATTCCTAGGCAACTGCTTGATTTATTGGCAGAGCAAGAAACAAACCTCAGTTGCTACATCAACTGCTGAAGCAGAGTACATTGCTGCTGCAAGTTGCACCTCTCAGGTACTCTGGCTTCAAAACCAACTTCTGGATTATGGCATTACAGAGACTAAGACTCCATTGTTAATGGATAGTGCTTCAGCTCTTTGCATTGTCAAAAATCCAGTCCAGCACTCTAGGACCAAACATATAGAGATCAGACATCATTTTATAAGGGATTGTTTTGAAAAAGGTCTGATTGATCCTAGTTTGTGCCTAGTGCTGATGAGCTTGCAGACTTTTTACTAAGCCTTTGGATAGTTCAACTTTCCAAAACCTGGTGTTAAGGCTTGGTATGCTGCAGCTAGAATAAGTGACAACTACTGATGATCTTAGTAATAAGTACTGATGATCACTAGTAACTATGTCACATATAAGTACTGATGAGCTCTTTTACCCTCAGCAGTTTCTATCACTACTGAAAGCTAAATGTCTCACAAGTACTGAAGTACTTCATCTGTTCTAAACTACTGATGTAGTTACAACTACTGATGCAGCTACACTACTGCAATCAGTAAAAACAGATAAGTACTGATGTCCTATGAAACAATGAAATCAGCCAAAAAGGATGATGAATGTGTTGAGGACAGTATGAAACAGCTGACAAGCTAAGAATTGACGAAACCAGCTGAAGAGAACTTTCTCTTCAGTCGTTTCTACAACTGCTGTTTCATTCTAAACACTGAAGCAAACCATGTCTTCAGTAGTTTTATAACTACTGATGACTAATACCAAGTCTTCAGTTGTTTACAACAGCTGATGACAAAACCACTGTCCTCAGTAGTTTCATAACTACTGATGACAAACACCAAGTCCTCAGTTGTTTCAATCATCTGAAGTCAAAACCACGGTCTTCAGTAGTTTTCTAACTTCTGATGCCTAACACCACGACTTCAGCTGTTTCAACGTCTGAAAGGATAATACCATGTCAACGGTCGTTTAAAACTACTGATGACTAACACCACATCCTTCAGTCTTTTTATTACCCGCACCCTATATAACCCCTGACCTAATCCTTCAATGCTTCATCTTCTTCAAACCTAACATTCCTCTCCAAAACTTCCCTCTTCTCAATGGCGTCCATGCAAATCAAACCGCGAACAACTGTGTTGCCTGCTCATTAAATCGCCTATCTGGACTAAGTTCGATACTGCTATCGATCTTATGGTTCAGTCCCAATACAATACGGCATTTCTTATGAATCCCATCTACATGCCGAATCCCTGCACCAATTTTGGATGAACGTTACTATTACCACTGGGGAGAACACACACCATCTCTCCAGTCGGTCGTCAACAACAAAGAAGTAGTCATCACTCCTGCAATAATCCGCAAATTCTTCATCTGAATGATGCTAGTTCTCCTGCTGGATATCCGAAGGGAACCACAGATCTATCCTTTGCCCAACATGGATATCAAGGCGATCTCAGTGCCTCCACTATCATGAAGAAACACTTTAATGACGCTGAGCGCCTAATCTTTCACATGGTGAATGTATGTTTGGCCCCTAAGACGTCGTCTTGGGATCAAATGTCGACAAAATGGCAGCAGGTAATGTATTCTATTCTTGAGCAACAACCGCTAAACTTTTCCGAAATAATATTTTCGGAGCTCAAGGACATGGCTCAAAACTAACTGCCAACCGTTGGATACTATATCCACGTTCATAATGGCCATCATTACAAACCAGCTTAATGCTGAGGGACTTGTTGGCTTGGGAGTCCCTGCTACGGCTGTTCTGCCGGAAGTATACTCCCGGCACAACTCAGACCAGACACTAAAATGGCTGCCAAGCTGCGAAAACCCACGCAGCTGGAACCCACAGCCACCACCTCCAAATCAAAAGTCCCCACCAAACCCACCAAAAAGAAACCCAAAACAAACGCAGGATATATCCACTAGTCCAAACCCCCTAGTGGATACAATGACTCTTCCAGCCATAGCCGCTCAGGCTTCCTCTCAACAGGAGCCTGCAGCAACCACACAAGGGGTACCTACATATCTGGGATCTTCCTCACTTGAGGGGATTGCCATTAAAGAGCACCAACCTCCCCAGGTGCACACTGCTTCTATCCCTTCACCCCAAACAACCGCCACTCACAGCCCAACTTTAATAGTTGCACAATTGCTGACTCAACTGCACTCCTCACCCCTCCCCAGAAACCACTTACTACTGGGAATACCTCTACAATTGAGGGGGAGGAACACAGTGCACTTGAGAACCCACAGCACAAGGGTTTACCACTTCTATCCCTGGTGTAGACAAGGAGCTTAGAATATCTAGTGAGGCTGCCACCTCCTCTGACTCAGCACATGATCAGAATGAGGCTGGTAACATTGCTAAGACCTCACTAGAGACAACAGCTGATGATGGACATTGTCCTGAGGCTGGAAGTCCCCAGTACCAAGCACAAGGGGCACATGCATCAACTGGTCTACACCCAGTGCATGTAATCCTGCTCTAAGCAGGAGGTCAGATGATTCAGCTTCGGCTGATGATGACCTGGGCTTTTTCTACGATGTTCTTGCCCAGAACACAATCCTTGAAGAGAAATTCAGTAGGCTGCAAACCTACTTGATCAACTCTCCCAAGGAGAAAGACCATCTGCCTCTACCCACCCATAGATGGCACCTTCCCTTGAAGGTTCCCTAAACACTGAGCCACTCCAAACTCACTACCTGCCTCTGCTTCAGGCCCTACTTCTCAGGAACAGAACCCTCCTGAGCAAATAGGTGTTGTACTTCAAAATTCCCTCCCTCTCATCACACCAATAATCACTGATATTGTGACTAAAGCCATTGATGAGAGGCTTTCCTCAACTTTACAACCCCTGATTGATGCTGCTGTGCAAAAGACACTTTCTGTGGTACAAACCCCTTCCTCCAATGCATCCAAAAAGGGGGAGAGTACTGCAGTGAAAGAAAAGAAGAGGAAAAGAACAGAGGAAAAGAAGAAGAGAAGCAAGCCCAAGAGGAGGAGAAAGAAAAGCAACCTCTGCTCACTTACAAGCGAAAGAAAAGTGCTGATGATCATACTGCTGAAGACAAATCCTTGGAGGAGCTGGTAAAAGAAGCTGACACTACACACAGCCCATCCATGGATAAAATAATTGAACAACTCTTCAGGCAGGGGTTTGACACAGCCACACTGGATAGTGAGATCAGAAGGTTGAAAGTGCAAGAGATACAAACTCGATGGGCAGGGTATGATGCTCTGGAAAAAGAGAGATTGGAAATAATGATCCGCTTTATTGCAAAATACTTAGGAAGATCGTTAATGGAGATTCGCGCATGGACCAGGGACAGTATTCTGGCTATAGCCACCAGAATCTGTCTGTCTGAGCAATTCAACAAAGGGATTATTGTGGAAGCCCTTGATGAGGCTGGGGCTGGTAAAAGGTTAGAGATGGCTAAACTCACAAAGGCGAAACTAACTACACAAAGATGCTGGATCAACCTTCCCTTCCACCCACTCAAACAGAGCCTATCCCTCAAATCTCCCAACCAATCTCTAAGCCAAAATCCGAACATCTTCTTCTCCAAAACCAATTCCTTCACCAACCCACTATCATCCAGTGATGCACCCAGAAGGAGGAGAAGGGTGCTGAGGATGGAAGAAGAAGAAGAAGAGGAGGATGAAGATGATAGTCTGCCACTCTCTGCTGTTCTAAAGCTACCAAAACCCCGAAGTCAACCCATGATCACACCTGACTCTCAAAGGGAAATGGTCAGAGTCAAGCTAGAAGAAGAAGAACAGCAGAAACAGCACGATGAGCAACTATTGAAGATGGTTGACAAGGAATTTCCTCAGTCATCATCTATTCAAGCCATGAAAGGGCATGCTCAAAGGCTGTACACTCTCAGGCACACTTTTCAGTATCAGAAGGAGAGAGTGAGAGTATGGCCAGACCCCAGGGTGAGCTCTAGAATCCATAAAAGAACTATTCCACACAGATACAATGGCCAGGTACGAAAAACAATAGATTCTACCATCATGTTGGCCATTGTAGTCTCACCTGGGAAATCATTGATGAATTCAAGAAAGCTCACCAAGCAAAGAAGACCCCTCAAGCTTTACTAGAAAACAAGATGATTAAGAAGGGGTTGTTATATATAAAGCTTGAAGACATCCAGAAGAATGAGCTCCAGTTACTCCTTGAAGGCAACCATCCTGATGAATTTGTATATAGGGAGGTAACTACGGTGGAGCTGGAAAATGGCAGGACCATGAAGTACTTATCAGAGTACTAGGTCCAGAGTTCTTCTTCGAAGGGGGAGTAGAAGAACTCTCTCAGGAGGAACAAGTTGTTCTCCTTGAGGCCTATGTTCGAGAGTCATACAGACTCATTATGGGGAAGTAAATCTCATGAATGGGATAACAACTCTGTGTCCAGTTCCCCAAAACAGAGTTCCCATTCATACCTTGCCAAACAAATATCTGAGATTTCTTCCCAGGCCGGGCTTACATGGGTCATCTTCTCTACTGATCAAGAAGGAAAAAGACCAACACTTTGCCAACAATAAGTGGGATAGTGAATAATTTAGAGGTTTTGGCTGCATTGGTTCAGGGGGAGTTTGTTGGACCAAAAGAACCAATGAGCCAAGATCAGAAAACCTCTAAGTCCCACATGGTATCACAACAACTGCTGAAAGACTCATCAGCAGTTTGACAAGTGCTGAAGCCTCAACAGTTGAAGATGAAGTGCTGAAGACTTCAACAGCTGAAGAGCTAAAGTGCTGAAGTACAACAGCTGAAGAACACAAGTGCTGAAGCTGGAAGACCAAAGTACTGAAGTACAACAACTGAAGAGTTTACAAGTGCTGAAGATCAACAACTGACGTACAAAGTCTGAAGACAAAGACTGAAGACATCAGCTGATGATATCTACTGAAGTCATCAGCTAGTGAAACACCTGAAGGTCAAAGTCTGAAGATCAAGTACTGAAGCCTCAGTAGTTTGTCACAATGCTGAAGAGTACTTCTTCAGTAGTTGTGATATCAGTAGTTTTATATTCTAGTTTCAGTAGTTTTATGTTTCAGTAGTTTTGTAAAACGACTGAAGAGCTTGTTCTTCAGTCGTTGTAGTTTCAGTAGTTTTATATTTTGTACTTAACACTCTCATATGTTCTCAGTAGTTGTGAACATTTTAGTAGTTTGTTAAGAGTTAGTTATTTTTGTATTATATCTGCCAGTTGTCACTTTCCGTGATAACAGCAGTGATTGTTGCACTCTATATAAGGAGTGACAACCTATTGTAATACGTAAGAATGAATGGAATGAATGAATGATTTGATTAGAAATATTCTATATCTATAAACATCCTTGAATCAGAAATATATATTCTCTCACTATAACCGTATGTGCTCTTAATGCATACAAGTATCGATTACTTGCTACAATTTGTCTAATTCTTGTTCGTATTCCGCTGCTTTGAACTCTAATACATCAAACTTGTGATCGCTGATCCTGTCAGTATGTGCTCGTGAGGAATGACCACACCAGGCTTAAGAACAATGCACTCATGCTTAGTAAAGAGCATGTTATGACTCTAATCACAAAATTGAGATACACTCAGAAGATTGTATCCAAACTCCTTACAAAGTTTACCTTTACTATGCTAAGCTTACCATTTGTGACATTGCCCCTTCCAGAAATGTAACCGCCTTCATCTCCTCCAAAAGCAACTGGTCCTCCATCAATCCTTTCAAAATTCTAGAGTAGTGACCTATTGCCTGTCATGTGCCTGGAGCAGCCACTGTCTATGATCCAGACATTTCTATCTGTCTTCAGCTGTCCCTGCACAAAGAGAATGATTAGTTACATTAACCCAAGCCTTGCTTGTCTTGGACTCATTTGCAGAAGGTAATTCAATAGTAATAGATCCTATGGTTGTGCTTAGAGGATATTGAGCTGTTGTTAATGGAGAAATCTCAGCCACTTAGTCTTTCTTAGACGTCCACACCACCTTTGGAGTCTTGGACTTGACCTTCAAAACTTTAGAGGCTTTTGGAACTTCAGAAGTTTTGATGACTAAACCTTCGGAAGATTCTGTAGACATTGCAGCAGACTTCAATGCTTTGGAAGAATTCCTTTCTTCCGAGACCAAATATTCTTCCGAAGGGAATTTTCCACTTCCCTTTTTGTTAGATTTGGAGCTTCCGAAGGGAACAGGTTTTCCTTCCGAAGCTTGAATCTTCTTAGAACTCTTTGAAGCCTTTGTTTTGGCCATATGGACAGTACCTTTAGGATTGAAGGGACCATCCTTGGCAATGTGAGTGGTGTTGTCACACATGACATAATTCATTTTCTTCTTCACAAGAGCCTTATCTTTGGAATAGGACTGTCTTTGGTCACATCCCTTCTCCACCTCCTTCTTTGCAGATGACGAGACAATCCTCTTTGGCTGAGGACTATGCTTGGAGTTTGATGGTCCAGGCTGTGCAGCAGTGGTACACAGCAGATTAGTCTTCTTCTTGCTACTGAGATGAATTGAACAAGAACCAAAACTCTTAGCAGAGGAGTTTTGGTTGATGTCTTCAGTCCCTACCACTTTAAACCCGGAAGAAATAAAAACTTGTTTCTGCTTAGAGTCAAAAGTAGCCTTGATCTCTTGAGCATTCCTTGCCTTTCTTTTGCTCTTCCTGATGAAGTTCTTTCTCATGGACTTGGTCATCACAGTCTTTACTTTCTCCTCAGAAGGATAGTGGCCCTTCTTGGAATCCTCCTCTTCATTCTTTGTAGAGGGATTCTTCACTATCTCTTCTTCATCCTCCTCACTCATAGGATCTATGAGAGGAAGCTCATCTTCACAAGTTCCACACCTAGGAGATCTTACTAACAAGATTGTGTGTGGAGGAGCTATCTCTTTTGATCCCAGTCCCTGCCTGTTTTGATAGCACACTTTGTTGTGTAGGGATAAGGATATCATGTTCTTGAAGGTCTCCTCTTCAAGAACACTCTTTTCTGCCCTGGCTTTGCTGATCACAAGCTCAGTGTGGCACTCAGTTAACTTGGTTAGGAGATCTTTGATTTGAGTCCTAAAATCTATGTGTTCATGTTTTAGAACTGAATGGTTTTCTCTAAGTCCTCAATTTTCAGCTTAAAATCATTTTCAAACTTTCTAAAATCAAATTTTTAAATGTTTAAGGACTCAACATCAGATCTCAGTTCCAAGTTGTAGGACATGTACCTGTTAACTTTAGCAATGCATTCAGGAGTACAAATATGTTCCAATACCATGGCTTCATCATTATCAGCCATCAGTGCTTGGTTTGGAGAGGCATCTTCCACCTAAAAGCTCCAGTCAAAGCCTCCTTCTTCAACAGCAATAGCAGCTTGCTGCTTTGACTTCTCATTATGGAGAGCTTTGTCAATGTAGTTTGGTTTGGATTGTGTTTGGCCACCATTTGTTCTAGGTGCCTTACACTCTCTGGCAAAGTGGCCCATCAAGTTACAGGTGTAACACTTGACTTTGCCTTTGTCTAGTCCAAACTTTCCACTGGTTGCTTTGCTTGGAAACTTCATTCCAGTCCTCTTGTGGAACTTCTTGGCTCTGTGAGTGAGAAGAGCCATCTGCTGAACTATTTCCATATATTCCAGATCATCTGCATGGATACAATCCAGGTCTTCAAGAGTGAAAAGAGAGTTGCCACAGCTTTCATGAGAAGACACAAAAGCTTGAGAAGAGCTTGTCTCTTGGAATGGGCTTCCTTGAGTGCAGTTCTCCTTTGGTGTCTCTGGGATGGTGATCAAAAGACCCTTGGGTGAGTTGTCAGGGTAGCATATGAGATGATGTTTGGGTTCTATGCTATCCCTTTCAACCACATGTAGGGTTAAACCCATCTTACTGTTGGAGTTTCCAGATGAACCTTGCATGTTCATCTCTATCTCGTAGCCACTCAGAATCCCATATAACTCTGTCAGAGTAAGAGTTTTGAGATTTTCAGTTCTCTTAATCACCACACATTAGTGTGTCCATTGCCTAGGAAGTGAGGGCATGAACTTCAATACAATGTCTTTGTTTTCAAGAGAAACTCCTCCATCCATTAGGGTATCCACAATCTCAACATACCTGAAGACTACTGACTCATGATCTCCCCTGTTTTGAAGGTGAAGTTTTCAAACTGTTGCTTTAGGAGATCCTTCTTGTTCTCCTTGGCTTGAGAAGAACCCTCATACATCAGTTTCAATGTATCCCACAACTGCTTGGCTGTTTTGCACTTCTTGAAACCTCTATACACAGAGTTTGGAAGGGCAGTTTTGATGAGCTATCATGGCTTTTCTGTCTATATCTACTCTCTTCTTATCTTCATCAAAGTAGTTAGCCACATCTTTGGGGATCATACCAGCACCAGTAGCAGAAGGTGTGCTGGGTATGAAAGGTCCATTCTCAATAGACTCCTACATTCTTGAATCAAGAGACCTAATGAAACCTTCCATTCTTAAACACTAGGTGTCAAACTCATCAAGAGTGGTCAGTGGGAACTTGTTCATGGTTCCATTTTCCATATCAGTTTTGGAAATGGCTGCCATTTGAGAAGTTTAGTATTTGTCTGTGTGAGGGATCTTAAGATGGTGAGATCTTATATCAACAGCCTGTTACGCTCTCATACCAAATGCAGGATTGTTGAAGGGTATAAGTTACAACACAACAACACAAAGAGGAGATAAACTAAACTTTGATCAAACAGTAAACTAGATTAACCAAGTGGTGACACTAAGAACACAAGTAATATATGAGACAGAACACAAAGAACACAAGTGTTTGGTTTTCAAGAATGTAGTATATTGCTTTCTCTATGTTCTATTACAAGTGTTAAAAGCATATTCGAAAGATACAAGAACATGAGATACCTATACAACATCCTACAACCGGGTATACTTTGAAAGCCAACTGGATACAATTGACTAGACACACACAAAATCAATTATAGAGTCAAAAGGCAGATTGCCTTTTGACTTGTGACTATGACATGCCATAGCTCATATCCTATCTATTACAAAAGGATAAAGTACATAAGTAGAAAGTTACAGACTCAAGACCTCAATGTACAGTTACCAAAAGCATGGACTTTTCACCAAACCATATAAGTTGGTGACTTGCAGAGTTGCAGTGGAAAGGTGTCCAGCTTTATGGAACAGTACATCAAATAAAGCATGTTACTAAAAGTCTTCGGAAGAAATCTGTCTTCATGAACTTGAAGCTTTGGAAGACTTTGTCTCCAAGGCTTCGGAAGACTTCATCTTTGGCTTCGAAATTGGTCTTGGCTTTGGAAGATTTCACACTTAGAGTATTTCTGTTGCATATGTGAAACTTCCGAAGCATTCTTCTTTAATGCACTTGTGCAGCACGCAGGAAAGACTAAATATGTTTAGGTTGCATCAGCCTCTTTATTAATCTCTACAGGGTCCTATATACCCATGACCCATAGAAGATACTTTGCTCATTGTAATCGTAAATAGAGGTGAATTAACAACAGTCATTGGTATACATGCATAATAGAACACAACCAAATTATATCATGTAATCTTTCTTTACTTTGCCGTGCTGATTTATGTAAGGTTGAGAAGAATCATTTATGCCTCGGTCAAAATAAGATTGTAAGTTCTTAGAATTAGAAGAAGCTTTTCTTTTAGCTCGTGCACTTGGTGGTTTAACCTTAGTTGTTTCTTCATCTTTTCCCTTCTATGAACTTTCTACATAAGCACTTCTCATTTGAAGCTTGACATCTGTAGGAACCTTTAAATAAGCAGAAATATTTCCTTTTACTCCACCAAGATGTTGCTTCATTCTATTAATGCCCCCTTTACGAACAGGTTTATCAGAAAAACTAACAAGTAAAAACGTTTTCCCTAATGGATCTTGAGCTTCAGTAGCATATCTCGATGCATTATCTATTTTTAATCGAAGACTTGAATGAACACTTGATTTTGTTTCGGTTGTTTAGCTAATGATGAAGTCAAGTCCATGTTCTATAAGATAACACAAAAATAAATAAGATTCAAACCATAATAAATTTACAAATTACTGCAAAGCATATCTATGATTCTATTCACTATCAAAATTTAAAACATAACAAATTCAATTATTCAACTATTAAAACATAACCAATTTCAAGATGATCTAAAATCGGTTATACTATCTATAATGAGAAACTATATATACTATTTAAAACATAACCAATTCAAGTATTCAACTATTTAAAACATAACCAATTTAAGTATTCAGCTATTGACAGAGTAACAATGAGAAACTATATATGCTACTATGTACAACCGGTTATACTTTGATGCCAGCTGGAAACCTACGACTAATGAAAATACTACATTGCTAAAGGTAAGGTATCTTAGATAAAATACTATCTAAGATTTGGTAGACATGACCTATCCATGACTTACATTTTGTCACCAACTAAAGTTGGTAACTGTACTAACTAATAAGGAATGAACAATGGAATAAAGTATGGTCAACTACATGGGCGTGCGAAAGCATCATGTAGTATCTCAGAGGTTGTAGCAGATCTGTTAAAAGGACCATACTTATGTCCACTGGTTCATAGCAGGTTCTTTCGGAGGTTAACTGGCTTTGGAAGAACAAGTTCTTCTGAAACCACTTATACTTCGGAAGAGCCTACTTCATCCGAGGCTTGATGATCTTTAGGACTTCATACTTTAGAAGTCAGTGTCTTGAAATCTTCTAAGTGTTAAACTTCTAGAAAAAGAAAGACTTTTTCTTCAGAAGTTAGAGTTCCTCTTCGGAAGCTCTTTTATCCTTGACCTTTGGAATATTTAGCTTTTGCCTTCAGAAGCTCATGTTTTGTCTTCGGAAGCTCTTAATTAGGTGCACCAAAAATTTTCTAAGTTTTTGTTTTTGTTGCACCAACCTTACTCGACCCAACATGCACCTCTGAAGGACATGCTACATAAGTTAGTAGTTGAAGACCAAAAGAAGAAGAAGATTTTGCAGAATCCTTCGTCATCTCCAAAAGTGTCAGAAGGTACCCATAAGAAAATTGATATCACAGTATCATGGAAAGTCAAAAAAGAGCATGGAAACCAAAGACATCTGCTAAATCCTTAGATGACCGAAAACCAAAATTAGCACTTACCACTAATATACAACTACTAAAAACTGGAATATCTATGACTGGACAAGCTTGTGTCCCTATTCAACACTAACCAATTATCTTATGTCTAGGATCATCTGAAGACCAAGACTAACTTATGAATTATGGATAGTGGGTGCTCCCAGCACATCATAGGTGGCAGATCATGCATGTTGAATCTACAACCATATGATGGTGGATTGTTTCTTTTGGAAGTGATACAAAAGGAGGATACATTATTGGTACGGGGACAATCAGCAATGGCAAGGTAAGCTTTAACAAGGTGAACTATGTGAAAGAGTTAAACAATAACCAACTAAGTGTATCTCAATTGTGTGATAAAAACACAACACTCTTTTCAAAGAACATGAATGTATTGTGTTATCTCTTGGTTTGAAATTCTAAATGACAAAATACTTTTAGGAGCTCCTAGGAAGGACAACATGTACATGCTCAACATACAGAATGCATCACCTTTAGGGAATGTATCATGTTTCATTTCCAAAGCTTATTTAAATGACTCCTCTTTTTGGCATAGAAGATTAGGACATGTAAATCTAAAAAACATGAACAAACAAGTTTAGAATGGGTTAGGCATAGGAATGTAAAAAAAAAAATTTGCATATGCTAACCACTATGATGCTTGTTAAAAAGGAAAGAAACATAGATATTCTCATAAGTCTAAAGAAATTAATTCAATCATAATTCCTTAACATCGCTTCACATGGACTTCTTTGTACTAACTGGTATAAATAGTTTGGGGAAAAAATCACATTGCCTGGTAATAATTATTTATCTTACAAGATTTGCTTGGGTTTTCTTTTTAGAAACTAAAGATGATAGTGCTGAGATTTTAAAATCAATCATTATTAAAATTAAGAACCAAATTGATCAAAAGGTTAAAATAATTAGATGTGATCAGGGTACTTAATTCAAAAACCACACCCTTGATTCTTTTTGTGAATCTAAATATATTGTAATTCAATATAGTGCTCCTAGAACACCTTATCAAAAGGGAGTGGCTAAAAGGATAAGTAGGACGCTTATTAAGGTTGCAAGGACTATGTTGTTTGACTCCAAACTTTCTACAACATTGTAAGCTGAAGCAGTCAGCACTACTTGCTATGTGCAAAATAGAATGTTGATAGTCAATACACATGGAGAAACCTTTTTATGAATTGTGGAAGAACAGAAGATCATTCATATGGTTCCTCGGACATCTTGGATGGCCATCCACCTTCTTAATACCAAAGATCATTTATCTAAGTTTGTGGAGAAATCAGTAGGTGGGATTTTTGTAGGGTGCTCATCATAAGCGAAGGCTTATAGATCATACAACAAAGTTGATCACACTATTGAGAAATTTGAAAACATCATAATCAATAAAATTTCTTTAAATATTGTTAGAAATACCCCAAGCTAGATGTTGATCTATATGAATTCACAATGCATTTAAGCATTTAATTGAGAATGTTTCAAGTTATCTTCTTAATAGATCCATAGGGTAGAATTACCACGAGGGATCAGTCATAATATGTCATCTAATGACACAGTCCAACAACATTTAGCAGGAGTAGATGCTAGTACATTAAACAATATAGGTCATCTATCACTTGCTCGTTATGACTTATCATATGAAGAGTCTCACCATCATTGTGGTATTAGCCAACCTCTTGACAAGGAACTGAATATGACAAATGATAAAGATAGAGTCAATTCTGTAGTTTAACCGGTCAATCCATCTGCCAAACTTCCTCAAATAACTTTCTCCAACTTGGATCTCTCTCAACAACTCCAAGTAATCCCAAGACTAAGAATTCATAAAGAGCATGCGGTTGAGAATGTCGTTGGCAATACACATGCATTTGTCAAGAAAGAAGTATGGTGAATAAAGCAATATTTGTTTGTTTGCATGCTTCCTTTCTTAACTAGAACTAAAGAAATTTGATAAAGCCTTAGGAGATAATAGTTAGGTAAAAGGTATGCAAGAGGAGCTTCTTCAATTAGCTTGACGGAAGGTTTAGAAACTCTGTGCACTTCCTAAAGGGACATTGTTATCAAAAACAAAGCGAAACTTATGGTACAAGGTTACACATAAGAATAAGGGATCGAGTATTATGAAGTCTTTGCTCCTATTGTCAAACTTGAAGCAGTTAGAATTTTTCTAGCATTTGTTGCCTCCAAAGACTTCAAGGTGTTTCAAATGGATTTCAATAGTGCATTCCTATGCGGTGAGATTGATGAATAAGTTTATGTCTGCCAACCTCTAGGCTTCAAAGAACCCAAGTATCCAAATCATGTATGCAAACTCATAAATCCCTTTATAGTCTTCATCAAGATCCAAAATACAATATGAGACACTCTCTACCTTTTTCCTAAAAATGGATACATTAGAGGATCCATAGATAAAACACTTTCTATCAACAAGGTTTATTTGGATATCATTTTGGTACAAGTGTAAATGGATGATATCATATTTGGGTCTACAAATAAGAACTAGTGTAAAGCCTTTGAAGGTCTCATGAAGTTAAATTTAGAGATAAGTACAATAGGAAAGCTCACTTTCTTTCTAGGGTTACAAACAAAATAAACTTATGATGGCATCTTCCTAAATCAATCTAAGTATGTTCAAGACATGTTAATAAGATCTTAGGCTACACATGCTAAGGCTACAAAAACCCTAATGTGAAAAACATGTTAAGTAACTCCTGATCTTGAGGGGGGAAGCAGTTGATCAGTAACAGTACATAGCTATTATTGGATCTCCCATGTATTCAAGATTCCACGATACTCCAAAGGTGTCACATCTTGTGGCTACCAAGAGAAATCTAAAGTATTAAAGGGGAAGCTAAGTTAGGATTCTGGTATCCTAAGCGTGTTGACTTCAATCTTTATGGATATACACATAATGACTAGGGGGATGCAACATTAACAATAAGTCCATGTCAGAAGGATGTGAATTTTTAGGAGGGAGACTAACTTCATGGCAATGCAAGAAGCAAACCTGTGTCTCCACATCCACTTTAGAAGCATAATACATTGTTGTATCAAGTTGTTATGCTTGGTTGATATGGATCAAACAAAACTTAAAGATTATGGAGTAACCTTATCAAAACTCCAATCCACATTGACAACAACAATGTCATATTTATCACCAACAATATTGTTTAGCATTTAAAGACAAAGCAAATTGAGATCAAGTATCATTTCATTAGAAATTATGCACAGAAAAATCATTAAATTAATTAAAGTCCATACAAATGAACAACATGCAAATTTATTTACAAAGGCTTTACATGAAACTAGATTAAAATATCTTGTATTTGATGTTAGGAAGATGAACTTTGAATAATTAAATGATTTAATTACTAATAGTTGTTAGAGCTGTAAAAGATAGTCTATATTATCAACACAGTGAAAGTCAACAAAAGTCAACGTCACTGTCAAAGTCGACAAAAGTCAAACCCGACACGTTCGAGACAAGGAACCGAGACGAGACGTTGAAGATTTAAATGACTAAGAGTTTTATTGTAATAAATATATTTTGTGTGAACAAAATATATTTTATCTTGTTCTAGTCATTTTTATGATTTATATGTAATTTTCATTAATTAGCCTAAGTCTAGGAAGTTAAGTGCAATTAGTGAATTTTAATCTAGACTATGAATAGGTTAATTGTCATTAGTGTTGTTGATGGTTGTATGACTAATAGATTGAGGGATTATTTGTAAACACATATTTTGCAATCTAATTGATGATTAAAGGGGTTTTGATTATGAATATCATATTTTGATCTAATTCTTCATGATTTCATTCAAGTGTGATTATTCTAGATTTACAATTTGGTATCAGAGCCATTTTGGATCAAATTCATTGAAGAATTAAAGAAATTGTTGCTGAGTTTTGAAGATGTTCATCAATTTTTAGAGAGAGAAACACGGGTTCTAGTGAGAGAAAGTAGATCTGAGTTCAAATTTCATCCCAATCACATCAATTCATCAGATCTAAAACAATCTATTACCAATTTGAAGATATTCAACATATATTTCAGATCTACAACATATTTTATACAAGAAATTGAAAGAAAAATTCAGATCTGAATCACACACACTAGTGTGTGTTCTTGGTGTTCTTGAGCTTCAACATCTTCATCCAGCGAATGTAGCACCATTCTAAACGAAAGTTCAAAGTTTTCAGCGAAATTACAGTTCGTCCGGTGAAACTCCGGCGAAATTCCGACGAAACTATAATTCCGGCAAAACTACAACAATTCCGACGAAACTATACACCCTACGAATTTAATAAAATTTTCAGCAAAATTATTATTAGTTTCTTTGAAATTGATAAAAAAACAAAACATGCTGCAAAACTAAATCTTGTTGTGTTTTTACCACCACCGTCTTAGGCGGCCTAAAACCTAATCCTATCCGTCGGATCCTTAACCACCTCAACCACCTTCATCTTCACCAAACAGCCACTAAGCCATCTACCACCACAGCCACGAAGCCATCTACCACCACAGCCATAATCACCACCCCTTAGGCTGCCTAAACCCTAATCTACACCAACAATGCCCTAGCCGCCGCCCTCAACACCACCATCTACAACCATATCCGTAAACCCAACCACACCACTACCACCACCACAACCGTCAGCAGCTCTTACACTAACCATCATCACTACAACATCATTCAAACCAAACAACAACCAAACAACCGTGACAAGTGCGGTGGACAAACCCTAGCCGCCGCCACCTTCCTTCAATGATATCTCCTACACCACTACATATCTCACCGAACCACAACCACCATTGGAACCAACATGACGAGAGAAAGACGATGATATATTGTACGTACCATGACTTTCCGGAAAAGTTCACCGGAACCCTAGCCGCCGCGAACTTCTCTCCTCGATATCTACTTCGTTATTGATTTTCATAACAAACCGATGCCACCATTGGATTCAAGAAGTTGATATTAGCGGGGGTAGGGTTTGTTAAGGTCATAGCTCACCGAAATTTTTTCTGGCCACTGATCGTCGCCGTGAGTTTGCCGGAAAGGAGGCAGATCGTCGGAAACCTAGAAAGGGTTCCTCTCATCCGCCTCCCTCTCTCTCTCCCTATATTTCTTTTGAAGTGTTTTGTGTTGTGTGTTACGGTTAGGGTTGGAGGTGGTTAATGGTTGGGTTGTGTAAGATAATTTTTCATTGGGCTAGGCTTTGTTACAAAATGGGTTCATTAAAAGATAGTCTAGGGCTAACAATTGGGCTGGGCTTTGTTAAGACTGTCTAGTGTGACATTTAAAAAATAATATTTTTCCCGAGGAAGAATTAATTTTTACAAATTTTGGGAAAAATATTCTTGGAGGGATTAATTGCAATAAACTAAACAAAAAAATGGCTTTTGTAGAACTATTTAAATCCTTCGAATCTCATATCTCACAATTGCCCAATGTCGGTTTGATAATTCTGCAGCTTTAAAGAATGACAAGATGTTCGATTTTGTTGATCGTTTTCTATTAGTGGCAAGTAATCTGAAAACGTTTGATACCCAATTGGGAAATCATGAACAAGTTCTGAGATTGCTTGATTCTCTCCCATCAGAATGCGGCTCACACGGCAAGCCGATTAAAGGAGATAGAGGCTTTCGGGATTAAAAAACTGATGGAGGTGATCAACAAACTGAAAGATATTGACTTGGATATCATCCATCATGAGTACTATGAAGTGACATATCTAACTCCAAAGATCCCTTCAAACTCCACAGAGAAACCGAAAGAGTGATGAGATTCTAGCACCAATTCTGATGGTTTACGTAAACCTGGAACTAAAAAGGTACAAGAAGAGCTTAAGCAGACATCAATGGGTAAAGGTGGAGCTGAGTTGAATGATGCACTTTGTAATGCTGATAAGGAAGAGGAATGGAAGCGACATGCCAGAGATTGCAACTGCACGAAGGCTCTTAGTGCTGACAGCGTCATCCTGGACCTTCCATACGAGGCAGTTCAGGATATGTGTTCTTCTGCTTGCAAAATTTGTTTATTTGGGGTGTATAAAGCTAATAGATTACTTTTAGATAACGAAAGGAATTAACCACCATAAACACAGAACTTAAAAAGAATGAAGCCAAGTATTTCATAAAATTAAAAAAAGAAAATGATTATTTAAAACAAACTCTTCTTGAAAGAAATGGTGAAATTAATCTTTTAAATGAAAGAGTCACTTTGGCTGAAGTTGAAACAATCAAGCTTAAAACAAAGCTTGACAGATGGACCATATCCGGAATGAAACCGGAAGAGTTACTATGTAAACAAAGGGGAGCTAGGATTAAAATGAGAGTGGGTTGTCATGAAAATCCATATGTCTATCCTCCTCCTAGCACTCATTGTTACTCTCCTATGCCTCAACCTCATCCATCTAATGATTTGATTGAAGCCGGAGAAACTAATAGTTTAAATGCACGTTTAAGTAGCGTTAATCTTAAAAAAGTTAGAGATGTGCAGAATTCTCCTGTACCTTTGGAATTCCTTGGGTAGGGATCTGATAAGATTAATAACGATTCCACCTCTGGTGTTCCAAAACCAATATCAGTTTCTTCTCCAACCTTCTTCAATAAATAAAAAACAGGTAATATTCATTCATTTGTTCTTGTCAAGTTTGTTAAAGAAGGAACGGTTGTTGAATCATCAAGCAATGAGAATCCTATAAGCGAAGCCGACACAATAGAAGATGTCAATCAAGATCTGTTGGAGAAAGATCTGTGTATACCAGACTGGATAAGCTCAGATGAAGAATCAATCATAGAGGTGCGTGTTGGTTCCTCACAGATCAAGATGTCTCCTAACATTGTCAAGTTACAAAAACTTCCAAAAGCTGAATCAAAACCAATACGGACCTCTTCACCAATTGCAAAGCAACCCCGTCAATCAGTGAAGATCTCATTCCCTGTTCAACATAGCAAATGCCAAAACAAGCAAGAATTTTCTACAAGCTTAAAGAAATCCTTCTCAGCACCTGCATAATACGAGACTACAAAGAATCAAAAGCCATTCAAGGCTTGTTTTGAGTCTGGAAAAGAAGGTCATGTGATAAAGAAATGTCCTCAAAGGCTTGCTTTGAATGGTAAAGGCAAACCAAATTGCTTCTCCGGATGTAAGTCTACAAAGAATGTTCGAGACGGTAAAGCCAGCACGGGTTGCTTCTTTGGTTCAAAAGGTAAAAAGCAAACATCTTTGAATGGTTTGATGAAAAACTCTCCATCAAAACCTTTTCATGTGAAGCCGGTTTCAGATTATTCAAAGATGAAAATGACCAAAGGGTTAAAACCAAATTCTTTTCCTTCGGGCCTTTAATAGAAAATGATTTTCAAATTTAATTCATTCAAATGCAAATTAATTAAACTGAAATAATTTTGTCAAATTAAAAGGAAGGATACAGATATCCCTGATTGTTTAAACGGTTGTGTGCAAGAGCAGCTTTCTTGTATTGATGAAAAAGGAACATGTAGGACTACGATGGCCTGGGTTCCCCATTCAAACTAATCTGTTAATGAGTTCAGGAACAATTCAGGAGGACCGTTAGTAATCCAGTTTATTGACAGAGATTGTTCCTAATTCAATTTGAGGCGAAACAAACAGGTTAAGGTTATGGTATTTTATCCACAATCTGGATATTATATGCACAATCATAGTTGTCACTTCACAATCACTGCATATTTCTTGATAATTCATTTATTATCTGATAATCAGTGTAGTTTGGAAGACCTTTGTTAAATTTCTACTTTTTTACAGTTAAAAAAAATTATTAAAATTAAATAAAAATAATAATAATTAAAAAAATATAGGTTTACAAAAATAAAATTTAGGGGGAGAGTATATCTGTAATACATAAAAAATGAAAAAGTTAACTGGGAACTTGATTCGAGATAACCGAGAAATGATTGTATATCTTGATGAAATGCTTGTTTTTAAATGACAGATAGAAAAACAAACAGATTCTTCAAAGATATGCTTGGTAGACTCAGCCTAAAGAATAAAGTAGACAACAGCGTCATGATTTAAATTAAAATATATGCTTAAGGACGTCAGGATTTATGCAATCATTTTTGGCCTGCACAAAAACTGAGAACTATGATACAAATCATTTATGTCATATGTTTGAGCTATGTCTCGTGTATTTATGTGTCTCGTGTTTGTGCTAATCTCCTCTACTATACGGAAGTACTGAACTGAAGTGATGATCTCCTCTACTGTATGATAGTACTGACCTGGAGCTCTCATCGGCACATGATTAGATGGTCATCTCCTTTGTTATACGCGAGTATAGACCTGGAGCTCTCACCATAAGTTGTGTCAAATCATCTAAACGATGAATTCATCACAGAATGCAATATTTTGTCGATAATCACTTGCACACTAATGCATAAGCCTTGGTCTGTAAAGATCGTTACAACATTCAAGGAATCCTGAGGTTGGGTGAGGGTTTTTGCCAAATGATTGTGCACTCCTAACATTCTAAAGCATTTAATCGAACCTTAACAAATCATCTTCTCATTGTTGAAAAAGATAAGGCATGGGTTTAAGTGGCAAACATATCATCAATCGTTATTGATGTGTTTTAGAATTTCAAAATCATTCAAATACTGTGATTAGATTCAGTTATCATTGTGATCTCATTGCTTGTCGATGATTAAATTTATCGATGTTTATATTCATCTTTGTGCTTAAGTATATCTTGAGGATAAGATCTCATGATCAGCTCAGTTCTCGGTTATATAAAAAAATTATTAATACATAAAAAATGATATAATAAATGTATATAATATAAAAAAGTTATAATAAAATTTCATTTCAATTTCTTTTAGGTCTTCCATATTATGTTGTTACATTTTCATGCATTTCACAGAAATTGCGTACAGCCGAACACGGGTTCGCTTGTTTTCTAAAACAAATAAACATAGGTTTATATTGTTAAAATGAAATGATCTAATTAGAAGTATCGAGGTTGTGTTTGTGAATATGTTTAAGATATTTGCTATAAGTGATGGTCGATCATCAGTTGAGCAGTGTACCTGATTAGAGAACCTGTTCCTCAAGTTTGCACAAGATACTGAGCTAGGAATCCTCCTTCTACATCTTCTGAAGCACTCAAGATTAGAGATTTGGGAAAGTTGTTCCAGTATCCTTGCAAAGCTTGAACTCGAAAAGGGGGATAATATAAATAAAAAAAGGGAGCTTATGAGATAAATAATCTTTCTAATCAGATTCGGAAAGCCTCAATTTGAAGATCTTTCTATTGTTGACTTCTTGGTGCTGATTTGGTTTCAAGACATTGATAATGATAGACTAAGGGGGAGTATTGTTGGAGCTGTATAAGATAGTCTATATTATCAACAAAGTGAAAGTCAACAAAAAGTCAACATCATGGTCAAAGTCAACAAAAGTCAAACCCAACACTTTCGAGATGAGGAACGGAGATGAGACATTGAAGATTTAAATGACTAGGGGTTTTTTGTGATAAATATATTTTGTATGAACAAAATATATTTTATCTTGTTTTAGTCATTTTTATGTTTTATATATAATTTTCATTAATTAGCCTAAGTCTAGGGTGTTAAGTGAAATTTGTGAATTTCAGTCTAGACTATAAATAGGTTAATTGTCATTAGTGTTGTTGATGGTTGTATGACCAATAGATTGAGGGATTATTTGTAAACACATATTTTGCAATCTAATTGAAGATTAAAGGGGTTTGATTGTGATTATCATATGTTGATCTAATTCTTCAAGATTTGATTCAAGTGTGATTATTTTGGATTTACAATAGCTGATAATCTTATAAAGATATGTTTCTTTTGATAAAATGGGTAAAACTATGTATCTGCCAAAATTTGCAAATCAGTGGATAAATTGGTATCTACTGAATATCAACATACTTTGTCAAATTATGTAAGTCAGTAAATAACTAGAAAAACGAAGCATCAGTCGAATGGGGTAGTTCTGATAATAGGATGATTTTGGCACATGTCTTTTGAAAAAGATCCAGAATGTCCCACTTTAATCTTTCGATACGTAATGGCGGTGAATAAGTTACCTAATATGACTGTTCCATTATCACACATGGTCAATTTTACAGTTACAATGGTTAAACATTTTATAATTCACATTTTATATATTATGCACAACTACTAAAATCAAAGGTTATCTGACCATTATCATCTTCAATCTTTTTCACAAAGAAAACCCTTAAATTTTAAGTATCTTAAGTCCTACCAAACTAAATCAACTTTCAATGGCTGCTTAAAATCAAACTCTAGAATTCATACTGAATCACAACATCACAGCATCATCACCTCAACCCATTGGTGATCCAGTTTACGATCCTTTACTTCAGTTTCAATGTAGTAGAGACTATGCCTTTACAATAATAGTAGACCCCGTGATTTGTGAGACACACATTCGGGAATTCTAGAGTACACGTTCCATTCAAAAGGAACATGAAACAAAATTCGTCACCGTAATGGTGAAAGGATTAAAGGTCCCTATCTCATGCACTAAAATTCATCAACATCCACCTTCTAAGGAGATGGGACATTAAGGAGCCCTCCTAACATCCACCTTCTCCAAATCTCAAGCATATTATAATTATAGAATTATTCTTCATATCTTCCTTCACTTCTTACTAAAAAAGTAGGGATGATAGGAATAGATACCACTGGATTTAGCAGGGGCTATCCATAGTCCAGTCTAACAACAATGCTATGATTTTTCCAATTTTATTTTCCAATACCTTCGTAAAAGTAATACGGCTATTACTAAATTTTAAGGCGTTTAGGTACCCGAGATACATAAAACTAAGTTTCCAAGAAGAATTGTCTATGCTTTAGGAACATTAAAAAAATTCATTATTTCAATGTTCAAGGCAACTCCAAACTCATTTTCTAGGAAGAAAACTCCCTTGTTCGCACATATGGTTGAGGTCATTAAGCCTCAGGGTGACAGCATCGCTACACCCACCACTACTAATCCTACACCCTCTACATCTATGCCAATTGCATGAAAAAAAAGTGAACCCCTGCATCTTCTATCGAGAAGATGTAGGCCCCTAAATCACCTTCCCTCAAAAAGACAAGATTGTAAACTAGGGTTCCAATCAAGTCATATGTGTTAGCCACACCTAGACAAGGCTGAGAGAAGAAGGTTTCTCTTCCTTCTTTTGAGCAGAACCATACCCAAGCGATAATCACTCCTTCGAAGTCCCGACACTCTATTGATAAAAACAAAATGCATACCTAAATTACTAAGGCAACTTCTGAGGAAGATGTCTCATTAGGAACTAGTTCACATACCAGGCTATTAGATTTAGATCCTCAATCTCCCGTACACATATCTACTACCGAGGACGATGATGTCCCCATTACACTTTAGCATTATCCACTATCTTCCCCTTTCCACACAATAAAGACAGTGGACAGTGATATGTTTATAGCGAAGTCTGACCCATATCCTTTATCCTAAGAGATTAATCCTAAGGAGGAAGGGGTCAATGAGGAATAGACTATCTCTACTATTGGTCCATTAATTGGTCAGTAGAACAGAGACAACATCCCTATGACCTCAATGACAACAACTCACCTTGATCATGTCTCCTTTGAGTCAATTCTTGAGGAGAGGAATCCAAGGCGCCAAGAAACCACATCTGGTGGTGACGATGCGGAGGCTTATCCTAGGACCTCATCTCCCAAAGATTCCACATTTGTGGATGAGGGAAGTATGCTACAAATCCATGAATTGACAACCTATAACCTTGAACTTGGTCAAAAACTAAATGCCTCCAAAGCCAAAAATGCAATTCTTCATGGTTATGCTAAATGAAGCATAGTTCTCGAGTTTGAGAACTTTCTTCTGAGATCTTCAACATATAGAGTATCTGAGTTGAAAAGTCAACATAGAACTCTCCGATAATAGGCTGTAAGATTTACCATTCTTAAAGAAAAACTCATATGTGGATGAGGGAAATATGAAACAAATCCTTGAATTGGCATCCTATAGCCTTGAACGTGCTTGAAAATTAAATGCCTCCAAAGCCAAAAATGCAATTCTTCAAGGTTATGCTGAACAAGCCATAGTTCTTGAATTTGATAACTGTCTTTTGAAATCTTCAACAAATAGAGTATCTGAGTTTGAAACTCAACATAGAACTCTCCAACAGCAAGCTATAGGAGATACCATTCCTGAAGAACAACTCATAACTTTTTAGCAAGCTGCAGCAAAGGCAATGGATCTTCACTAAAATGTGGAACAACATCAAAAGACCATTAATCTTGGAAAATCCATCATTCTAATTCTTAACTATCAAGCCCATAAGAACCTTTGGATATGCCTTCCTCTCCATGCTTAGTGTCATCTAGAATCTCAAATGATGCTACCAAAAATAGGGAAGATAAGCCTAAAGAAGCTAAAGATATTCTCAAGAAATTGGCTACCCAAGTTGTACATCTTGTAATGCCTATCTCTTTCTCCTCCAAGTGGATCGATGAATATGAGTCTCTATTAGAATTTGAAGTCAAAAGAAATGAGCTTCTCGATAGATATGGCTATGATGGCTCGAAAGAGAAGGAGATAAAAGCTAGAAGAGTGATGAAGAGGATGAACCAAAAGATTCAACTTGGGAAAAAGAGATTGGCCATGATGAAAAGATCTAGCACCTTTTCTTTGCTCTCTCTTAAAAGAGAGAGATATGATGTGAAATCATTAAAGAGAGAGCTTGTCCTTGGACATGAAGCCTTTCCCAAGGTTTCTACTCAAGAAGAAGCACCATTTCTAAAAATGCTATTGGAAACTATGAAATAGTTAAATATATCAGTTGTTGATGCAACTACAGAACACACTAGACTAGAGGCCTCGTCATATGGTTTTGCAGACCACATATTATGCATGCAATGTTAACCTTTATCTAATGTGAAAACTGTTGTTTCTTTCTTTTCTTGTCTTCATTAACAGTCTTCCCCTTCAACTTCTGATCCTTTTGCTGGAAAGTAATGCTGGTATTACACTCTTTTCTAGGATCAAAGCTTCCAACCACTTGGAATCCAGCTAAAATAAACACACCTTTTTGTTTTGGATCTATCTTCACTTGTGGAAATAGATTGATTCACCTAATCCTTCCCTGTGATGGTCTCCATAGTTGCATCACTCTTCAACTCATGGGATGGTGGGTCAACAGTTGGAACCTCCTGCTCTTTGGTCACACATCTTGGTTGTTTGATAGACTCGTAAGAATGTGGTGGAGAATTTCATTGGTTCCCAACCCACCTTTGTTTTGGTAACAAATTTTTGAGTGGGAGGACGATGCAAAAATGGCTTAGAAGTTTTGTTCAGAAATAGCATGCTACCTGGCTTGAGCCTCAACCGTGACTAGTTAGGCTTGAGCCTCACTTAATTTGGAGATTAAATCTTCGATTTGAGTCTTATAGTTGGTATGTTCATGTTTTTAAAAGGACATAGTTTTCTCTAACTTCTTAATTTTCAATTTATAGTTAGATTCAATCCTTTTAAAATCACTCTTAAGGATATTTAAAGACTCAAGATTAGATTTAATTACCATATCATAGTCCTGATATAATTTAACTTTAGCAATACAAGCTGGAGTACAAATGTGTTCAAATACCTTGTTGTCATCAGTTCTAGCCATCAATGCTTAAGCAGGAGTCATATCCTACAACATGAAGCTCCGGTCCACTTCTTGAGCAACAGTAGTTGTGTGTTGTTAAGTTGACTACCTAGTGACTTTAGGTGTGGAGGGATGTGTGGAGGCTTGAGAGGTTCTTGGATTGGATTTAGGAGCCTTGCATTCCCTGGTAAAGTGGCTAAGTTGGTTACATTTGTAACATTTAGCCTTTGTTTTGTCAAACCCAAACTTGTCGTTAGTTGGGTTTTAGGGAAATTGCCTTCAAGTTCTATTAAGAACTTCTTCGCCTTGTATGTTAACAGGGTCATCTGTTGGACAATTTCCATGTACTCGACATTATCTAGGCTGAAACATTCTAGATCATCAAAGCAAAACTAAAAAATCAGTAGAAAGCCCATTTTCTAAGACAAGGCACAATTGTACTAGAAAGGACTTGATTGAGCCTATTAAGACCTTGGAGTCTCAGGAAAGGTAATGTATGTCCCAAAAGACTAGGATGCCTACTAGGAGTAAGTCAAGTACTACTAAGGTTGGGGAGTCTTGAGCCTTCATCAACCATTAAAGCATTGCTCGTAGGAAGGCTTGAGGGTCTGCACACCTAGTGCCCTCTCTTATTTTCCATCTCCACACGGCATCCATCAAGGATTCCATATAGTTTAGTCATCGTGAGAGAGTTTAAGTTCTTTGTCCTCTTCAGAGAGACACTGTAGAAAGTCCACTCATTTGGAAGTCCACTCATGAGCTTTCTCGAGAGATCTCTCGTCTTAAGAGTCATGATCACAAACTTAAGTGATGAAATAAGATCCATATACCTGAAGTATTTTTGGTTGAGGGTCTCTCCGATAATGTAAGTAAAATTTTCAAATTGTTGCTTTAGGGAATCTTTCTTGGAGTCATTGGAGCTGGCATACATCTGGGACAAAGGATCAAAGAGTTCTTTGGCTGACTAACAATACTCAAAACCCACCATAATGGAGTTGGGTATGGCAGTCATAAGTACAATCATAGCTTTTCTATCAATCTGTAGTTACTTGTGGTCTTTATCAAAGTAGTCTTCAATAGCTTTCTCTAAAATAGGACCATTACTAGTCGATGCTACAACCTTTGGCTTGTAATGGACATTGGTGATAGATTTCCATATCATCCTGTCTTAATACTTAATGAAACCTTCATTCTGTCTGCTCGAAGATTAGATGTTCTCAGGGGTGATGCTGGGTGTTTTAGACATTGTCCCCATTTCACCTTCAGATGAATTTGGATTGAGGGACATTTTGAGTGAGATGAAAGTATGAGTGACGAAAATATTGATTTGGATGGTAAGATATCACAATGAAGAGCCTAAGAAGCTCTGATACCAATCAAATGTTGACTACCTTGTTAATTAAATAATGGGATAATGGTCACCTAACCATCATTTAAATGTAACGTTGGATTCTAGATTTTAATTATTAATTGTCTATGAGACGTGTAAAAGGTATTAATAATTAAAATGCATTTTTTTAGAAATACTAAAATGAACTTTGTAATTTTGTAGAAATGGCTGCAAACAATAATGCTACCACCCTGACCGTCCCTACCCTATCAACTGAGAACAATCTTAGAAAGGGATAGCCTTAACCATAATAACTTTATGGAATGGTAACAAAACTTGAGAATTGTTCTCAAGCAAGAGAAAAGGGCCTATGTCCTTGAAAATCCTATTCCTGACCAACCCGACCCCGAGGATGTTGAGGCCTATAACGATTGGCTTCAATACACTGAGGATTCCATGCAGGTTCCTACCTCATGTTGGGAACTATGATTCCTAAACTCCAAAAGGACTTGGAGCATCTTGGGGCATATGACATAATTACCCAGTTGAAGGAAATGTTCCTTCAACAAGCTAGGGTAGAGCGTTTCGAAATGGTTCGAGCATGCGTGTCATATGGAAGAAACCCAATCGGTATCATCTTATGTTCTTAAGATGAAAAGCCACATTGATCGCCTCGAGCGGCTTAATTGTCCCGTCTCAAAGAGCTAGCCACGGATTTTGATCCTTAATGGCCTAACGAAAAGGTTTGAGATGTTCATAATGAATTACAATATGAACGGATGGGACAAGAGCATTGGTGAGCTTCACGCAATGCTCAAAACAGCCGAGGCAGGGATGGGTAGAAAGGTTCTACCTGTTCTCTTGATCAATGACGAAGGCAATAAGAAAAGACCATTCCCCAATTCCAAGGCAAATGTTGTCAAAGGAAAGGGGTACATTAAAGGAAAGGGGAAAGGTAAGGCTATAGTGGAACCTCCAAAACCTAAGCTTAAGAAGCCTAAGGTAATGGAGAACGAACCATGCTTTGAGTATGGAGAGATAGTGTTGGATCAAGAAGAAGGCTAATGCAACCAAAACTAAATCACATAAGATATTTTGGTGCTGCATGCAAAGGCTTCCGAAGCTTATCATGGAACTTCCGAAGGTTGTAGAGTTCTTTCGAAGACAAAGGAAAAGTCCAACTTCCGAAGACAGAACTCTACTTCCAAAGACAAATGCATACTTCCGAAGTTCAAGACTTGGAAGAATAAAGTGAAGACCACTTCCAAAGTATGATGAAATGAAGAAGTCTCCAAGCCTTGGAAGAAGCAGTCTCTTCCGAAGTATAAAGTGGCTTTGGAAGTACTTACTCTTCCAAAGCCATTTAACCTTTGGAAGACACTGCTATAACCAGTGGATACAAGTATGGTCTCTCACACTCCCCTGCAGACTTCTGATACAACATGGCTTCTTCCTAAAGAACCATGTTGTTGACCATACTTTATTCCACTGTTTACCTTTTCATGATAGTACAGTTGCCATCTTTAGTTGGTGACAAAAGGTAAGTCAGGGACATGTCCTGACTACCAAATCTTAGATAAGACTTTATCTGAGATACCTTAACTATAGTCTTGTAGTATAGGCTTTAGCTAAAGGATTCCAGCTGGTATCAAAGTATATCCGGCTGTAGATAGTATTATATATAGGTTCTCCTTGTAACTCATAGAAAAAGATTATCATCTACTTGTAAGAGTCTTTGTATCTTGAGTTGAGAATCAATATATAAAAGTATCTTGAAAATTATCTTTCTGTTTTCATAGTTACTTTTCATATTGTTATCACCTCTTATTGATTCTTACCCGAGTGTGATTCTAGGTGAGCTTGAGAGAAAACCTTTGTGTTTAAGTGACAAACACCAATCCTGCAATTGGTATCAGAGCTTCTCAAGCTCTTGATTGCGTGATCTAACCATCCAAATCAACATGTTTTCACTCCTCCCTACCACCCACTCACTCAAATGGCCCTCAACAAATCTGAAGTAGAGATGGGGACGATGACCAAAGCACCAATCATCACCCCTAAAAACTTCAGGTCTGGGAGTAGAAGAATGGAAGGCTTCATTAGATACCAAGACAACAAAATGTGGAACTCTATTGTCAATGGACCGTACAAGCCAAAGGTGGCTTCACCTGGTGGAAATTGTGCCATGATAGAAAAAGTTGTCGAGGACTATTCTGATGAAGACAGAAAGAAGATGGATATCGATAGCAATGCTATGACTATTCTCATGACTGCAATAACGAAGTCTATTATGGTGGGGTTCGAGCATTGCAAAACTGCCAAAGAATTGTTTGACGCACTTGCTCAGATGTATTCTTCTCCAATGACTCAAAGAGGGACTCACTGAAGCAGCAGTTCGAGAACTTCACTCATATTGTTGGAGAGACCCTCAGCCAGCAGTACGTCATGTACATGGGTCTTATCTCTTCCCTTAACTCCTAAACTTAGAGATCTCACCAGAAAGTTCATGAGTGCTCTTCCAAATGAGTGGACATTCTACTGTGTCTCTATCAAGAGAATAGAAAACTTGAACACTCTTTCCATGACTGAGCTCTATCGCATCCTTGATGGATACCGTCTAGAGATGGAGAGTAAGAAGGGCCACCAAACAAGCAGATCTATGATTCTTCCTGCTAGCAACGCTTTAATGGTTGCTGAAGGCTCATTAACCCCTCAACCTCAGCACTTCTTGACTTATCAGCAGCCATCCTGCTCTTCTGGTCCCTACATCACTTATCCTGAGACACCAAGGTCTCAACAGGCTCAACACAATTCCTTCCAGGAAAGTTGTGCCTTTGTTTTAGGAGGTGGACACTCAGAAGATTTTCAATACTGCTTTGATGATCTTTAGTGTTTTAGCCCAGATGACGTAGAGTACATGGACATTGTCCAGCAAATGGCTCTCTTAACTTATAGAGAAAAGATGTTTTTTAAGAGAACTGGAAGGCATTTCCCTCAAAACCCAACTACCAGCAAGTTCGGGTTCGACAAGACCAGGGGAAAGTATTACAACTGTAACCTACTGGGTCATTTTGCAAGGGAATGCAAGGCTCCCAAGACCAATCCGGGAACCCCACAGGCCTCCACACATCCTCAACCTCAAATCCCACTAAGAAGTCATCTGAATTGGCCGCAATGGCTCAAGAAATTGACTGGAGCTTCATGGTACAGGATGTGACTCCTACTCAAGCTCTTATGGCCAGAACAGATGATGCCCAGGTATATGAACATCTCTGCACTCCAGCCTGTATAGCTAAAGTTAAACTCTATCAGGATTACAATATGGAAATCCGATCTGACATTGAGTCTTTAAATATTCTAAAATCTGATTTTAAAAGAGCTGAATCTGACTATCAAAAGAAAATTGATGAGTTGGAGAAAACTGTATCTCTTTTGAAACATGAACACACCAACTACAAGACTCAAATCAAGGATATGATATCCAAATTGTCTGAGGCTCAGCCCAGCTTGTCACTGCTGAGGCTCAGGCCAGGAAGCATGCTATCTCTGAGCAAAACTTCCAAGCTATTCTTGCATCATCCTCCCATTCCAAACTCTGTTATGAGAACAAAGAAGGGTTGGGAACCAATGAATTGCTCCACCACACTCCTATGAGTCTATCAGACAGCCTAGATGTGGTACTGAAGAGCAAGATGTTCCAACTGCTTACCCTTTCTTTCCAGAGTTAAAGGATGAGGCACCAATAGTGGCCACCACAGGGAAGGAACACGTAGATACACCTATCGTCTCCTGTGATGGTCAAATCCTAACCACCAAAGCCAGAAGAAGCAGAGCTAAAGCTGCTAGGAGAACTGTTAAGAAAGTGGCTGAATCCAAACTGAAAATTGACCCTAAACAAAAGGGTGTCTTTTGTTTCAGCTGGTTTCCAAGTGTTAGGTACTTCTGATTCAGGAAAGGAATGTAATACCAGCATTCCTGTCCTACCAAAGGATTAGAAGTTAAAGGGAAAAGTTGCTGACAAAGAAAAGAAAACCAAGAAATAGCAACCCTCACTTTCCCAAAAGACTAACATCGCATGCATCATGTATGGCCTGCAAAATCACATGGCAAAAGATTGTTACTACAATCCTGCAAGCACACATTATGCAAATAAAGTTAGAAAAGAAGGAGTGAGGGAAGGTTTCACATTTGGACCCTTCCATACGGTTCAAGAGTTGAAGAAGGGAAAGCTAGTTTCCAAAGCCAAGTTGCTTTCGGAAGAAACTCCTTCTTCCGAAGGGAAAATGGCTTCGGAAGCAAAAGCTACTAAGGTTCGGAAGAACAATAAAGCTCCCTTGAAACCATCCCAGAAGAAGACTGCTTCGGAAGAAAAGGTGGTGAGGACTTCTTCCGAAAAGAAAGAAGCTTCGAAAGAAGACCATGTTGCAAAAGCTTCAACAAGCTCATCCTCCAAGATCAGCCAAAGGGTGGACTGGAAGATCAAGGAAGATGCTGCAACCAAACCTCTTCTTCAAAGACCTCTGTTGAACCCCCATGCATAACATTTGGTTCACTCATGTCATTATCTTGGAAGAACCCAAGACCAATAAAGCTTGGGTTTCCAAATAAAACTGAAATCTCATCTTATGTGCAGGGACATCCATATGACAAGAATAACAACATTTGGATTGTAGATAGTGGATACTCCAGGCACATGACAGGGAACAAATATCTCTTTCAACAATTTCAACATTATGATGGAGGTCCTGTCCAGTTTGGAGGTGAGACCGGAGGATATATTTCTGGCAGAGGGAGTATATCCAATGGTATCTTAATAGTTGACAAAGTTAACTTTTTCAAACAGCTTGAACATACCTCTTAAGTGTTTCTCAATTCTGTGATCAAAAGCACCAAATGCTTTTCATAGAACATGAGTGCATTATCCTCAACAGGGATGACAATTCCTCTGGAATTGGTGCTTCTTCGATCCCCCAAGAAAGGGATATGTACAAGCTTGATATGAACAATGCTTCCCAAGGGTGAAGTATCATGCTTTATTTCCAAAGCTGATAGTGATGAGTCAACACTATGGCATAAACGTATGTGTCATGTAAATTTTAAGACAACGAATATTAGCTAAAAATAACTTGGTACATGGTTTTCCTAAAAAGGAGTTTCTCTGCAAAGACAACTGTGTTGCATGCCTGAAAGGGAAACAACACAGGACGTCTCATAAATCCAAATGTGTTAACTCTCTATCACTACTCATTACACTATTGCACTTGCACATGGATCTTTTTGGTCCCACAAGTATAATGAGCATTAGAAGGAAATCATATTGCCTTATGATAGTTGATGATTTTACAAGATTCAATGGGTATTCTTTTTAAGAACTAAAGATGAAACTGCTGAAACATTAAAATCTTTTATTCTTAAAATAGAATCAAATTGATCACAAGGTTAAAATAATTAGGTGTGATTAAGGGAATGAGTTTAAGAACTTCGTTCTTGACTTATTCTGTAACTCAAAAGGGATGGCAGACAATATAGTGCTCCCAGAATTCCTCAACAAACGGTGTTGCTGAGAGGAGGAACATGGCACTTATTCAGGCTGCTCGAACTATGTTAGCTGATTCAAAGCTACGTCTAACATTTTGGGCAGAGGCAGTCAGCACTGCATGCTATGTGCAGAATAGAGTTCTTGTGTTTAAGCCCATGGAAAAACCCCTTAAGAGCTATGGAACAAGAGGCCACCGTTCATTGGCTTTCTAAGCTCCTTTGGCAGCGGTTGTACCATACTTAACACAAAGGACAATTTAGCAAAATTTGCTGAAAAGTCGGATGATGCTATCTTTGTTGGATACTCTTCTAGCTCCAAAGCTTACAGAGTATACAACATTAAGAATCAACAATTTGAGGAGTCATCCAATATAGTTGTTAATGAGCACACTCCTTGTGTTAGGGGGAATGGACCTAATCACCTCTTTGATTTAGAATTGTTTCCAAACTATTCTAAACCTCTTGTGAGAATGTTTCAGCTAGGAATAGGTGCTCAAAATGATGATGATGCTGCTGCTGATGATCCACTGTTTGAGCTTCCCAGGCCTAGACCAAATTCTCCAAGTGCTGCAATACATCAAGCTTCCACTATTCACAGATCCGATAGTTTAACTATATCAAGAATAGTGAAGCTTCAACAAGTGAGTCACTACGAGCCTCAAAACTCATTGGGTGATCCATTACAACACCAGGCAGAAGGAGGGAGTATTTTGAAGGAACAAGCACTGTTAATACTACTCACAGCCAAATTGATGATGTTTCTCATTCATTCAATAAGTACTCATTGAATGACGTGAAACAACAGTTGGACAGAGTGTTCTAGTTCCTGAGCAGAATATGTTAACCTGGATCTATCTCTATACCTGGAAATGATTCCGCATCTTAGGATTCACAACACTCATCCAAGTGAGAACATCATAGGGAATGTCTGAGGGCGTGAGAACAAGAGGACAGACTCATCAAGGGAATGTCTGTTTGTACTCATGCTTTCTATCTCAGATAGAACCCAAGAAGGTAGAAGATGCCTTGAAAGATAGTAGCTACATTGAATCAATGCAAGAGGAGCTGCTTCAATTCAAGAGACAGAAGGTATGGAACCTATGTCCACTACTATCTGGTCAAGTACCTATAGGCACCAAATGGGTTTTCAGAAACAAGAGAGATGATAGAGGCTTGATCATCACGTATAAGGCAAGACTTGTGGTTCAAGGATACACTCAAGAGGAAGGAATCGATTATACTGATGTCTTTGCACGAGTTGCAAGACTTGAGGTAGTTAGGATCTTCCTTGCTTATGCTACATCCAAGGACTTCACTGTATACCAACTTGATACCAAGTGTGCTTTTCTATATGGGGATATAGATAGGGAAGTCTATGTATGCCAACCTCCAGGATTTGAAGATCCACAACACCCCAACTATGTGTGCAATTGGATAAAGCTCTATATGGGCTGCACCAAGCACCTAGGCTGTGGTATAGACTCTGTCTCAGTTTCTTTTGAAGAATGGCTATACTAGAGGTACCATTGGCAAGACTCTCTTCATCAGAAAGTCTAGAAAGGACATTTTGCTTGTAAGTCTATGTTGATGACATCATATTGGTTCCTCAAATGACCAAATATGCAAGGACTTTGAGAGCATTATGAAGAAGAAGTTGAGATGAGCTCCATGGGAAAAATGGACTTTTTCCTTGGAATTCAGGTAAAGCAAGAAGGAAGGGTCTTTATTAATCAATCTAAATATGTCTCTGACATCTTTGAAAGATTTGAGATTAAGGATTGTAAGCCTGCCAAAACACCCATACCCAGAAACCATAATCTTTGTACTGACCTCGAGGGGGAGGATACTGATCAACATTAGTATAGGATAATTATTGCTCCTCTGATGTATCTTATAGCCAGTAGACCTGATATCATGTTTGCTACTTGCATTTGTGTAATATATTAGGCTGCTCCTAAGGTGTCTCACCTAGTTGCTGTTAATAGAATCCTCAGATACCTCAAAGGAGCACCTAAACTAGGTCTCTGGTATCCCAGAAATAAGGACTTCAATCTTTATGGGATACTCGACAGTGGCTATGGAGGTGCAATATTGAAATGAAATCAACATTAGGAGGATGTCAATTTCTTAGTGGAAGGATCATCTCATGGCAATGCAAGAAACAATCCTGTGTCTCTACATTAACTGTTGAAGCTGAATACATTATTGCTGCTAGCTGCTATGCTCAACTGCTATGGATTCAAAATCAGATGTTGGACTATGGATTCAACTTTATGAGTACTCCTATCCATATTGACAACACAGTGCTATCTCCATTACTGAAAATCCGGTGAAGCACTCCAAGACTAAGCACATTGACATCAGGTATCATTTCATTAGAGACATTCATGAGAAAAATGTAATCAAGTTAATCAAAGTTGATTCAAATGAACAATGCTTATCTGTTTACCAAAGCTTTTGATGAAAAAGGTTTAAGTATCTTATAACAGCTATTGGGATGATAAACATTGATTAATCTGATCTCTTTTGAAAACCTTTTTAATATGTAAGTCTTGTGTCAATACAATTTAAGCTCTGTTACAAGAAATTCTCTCTGAAAATTTCAAAGTGTAAATTCCATCCGAAGAGAAATTAACCTTTGGAAGACTTTCTATATCTTCCGAAGCAAATTTCTCAAATGATAACTTTCTTCTCAGAAGAATTTTTGGTCTCGGAAGAAGCGATTGATTGCATATCAGATCTACTTCCGAAACTTACAAATTCTCTATTCGGAAGCAACTCTAACCTTCGGAAGCAATGTTTGGCTTCGGAAGTGAGAATTGCCTTCGGAAGACAAGTTACCTTTGGAAATGTTTTACACTTGGAAGAAAGATTTCACTGTGTAATGTAAATTTCTTGGGCCCCACAATGTAAAAAGCAAAGATTTTGTTAATGATGTCGAATTATTTAACTGATTTTTAACCTTACCGCCACTGTCATTTCATCCACTAAACCATCACATCACCTTATTCTAACCCCATTACCGCCATTCCATTATATTTAATAATCTCGACTATTCACTTTCACTCTCTTACTTGCAAATTTATAGCCCTAGAAATTTCTCCTACTCAAATTTACCTAGCTCAAATCATCCCCATTCAACTTTCTAAATGGCCTTCAACCCACAGCACAATCAAGTCGCACTTCTTGATTCATCAAGAGATGCTGACTTCTTAGATATTGTCTCCTTTCTAACCCAATTTCCTATTACACCGCTCTAACTGTAAACCCCAATTTACTCAAACCACATATCTGAATTTTGGGCAAAGGCCAGATTGAAACCTAAATGGGGTCTGTTTCATTTGATCGAGCATCTGTGGCTAGGAGTTGGTCATTTCTGAATAGATCATCAGGGAGCATCTAGAGCTTCATGATGGGGGCGCTCCAACGGAATTCCCCAAAGAAGATTTGGACAATTCTTATCTCCAAATGGAATATGGTGGAGACGTAAGCAGGTCAACTGTCTACAAATTTAACTTCTCGTACAAATGGAAGTTCCTGCTACATGTGGTCCTTCACTGCTTGTCGAATAAATCTGGGGGATGGGATCAAATCTCATATGAACTTGGGTTCCTTGTTCATGGGTTGGTAAAACGCCTCCGCTTCAACTATTCAAGATGTGTCGACTAATCTCATGGGAAATCTCAGAAGGACACATTCTTCATGTATCCCAGGTTTCTCCAACACATAATCTACTGCGAACTAGAGCAGAGCAAGCTTGTCTGTGCAGTTGCTCTGACTGCTCCTCAAATGAGGCCGACCATCTCAAGACTTTGAACAGAGTGTCCACCAACTTCACAGGAAGAGATATTCCACTTCTTCGAGGTATGACTGAGCCAACGGCTCCTGGTGACATCCCTGTTAACCCCACAGGTGATGAACCCACACCAGCAACTACCCCCACAATGCCAACACTACCTTCTCCACCATCACCATCACTTATAAGAGACGCCACAAACGAACCGTTGTTCAATCTACTCTGATGAACAAGCCCCTCCTGTTAATCCAAAAAGACTCGAGTGGAAACATGGGCTCCCACTCAGTCAGAGGTCTCTCCATCTTCTCTTTGACCTCAATTTGGGTCTTAAGTCTCCTCAGTCTCAGACCATGAGCCCACAACCCAAGCTGAAAGCCCTCAGGGTGAGTCTCTATACTCCCCTGAGAAGCCAACAAGGGACACCCCACCGAGGCTCAATGCCTGTAGACATTGACCAAAGTCCCAGGTCAGCAGGTTTAACATCCTATCTTTCACTAACCTTTTATTTAAAACTGATGAAGAGATAACATCTATCCATGGCAATGAAGTGATCTACAACACCTCCCAAGATCAACAGAGCCCGGAGAGAAATCCCTTATCTCTAGTCCCCATCAGCAACCAACAACTGAGGTGTCCCAGTGATGTGGAGGGGACTCATGTAGATTCAGCTGCCACTACAGAAGGTGCCTCAATGGACCTTTTGGACAGTGGTAACATTTCTCAGACTGAATCTATGGCAACCGAGCCCTTGATGACTCTAAAAGAGACATCATTGAGCATGGGAAACCAGGGTGTCAAGAAACCACATGTGGTGGTGAGGCTGAACATACTAGGTATGTTACCTCATCTCCCCGTGATTATTCGAAAGAAGATGAGGGAAGCATGCAACTCTTTATTCAAGATCTTCTTTCTAAAGTTTCAAACCTGGAATCTTAGGTTAGGACTTTAGAGGCATGATCTGCCACTCAGCAACTTGAGATTGACAATCTCAAGGCTCAACTAGCTGAGAAACAGATAGAGAGGTCTGTTAGGCATGTACTTATTCGGGTCTCCCTGACTTCCTCCTCCAGCTCATCTAGCTCTCAAGATGATGCTACCAAAAAGGGGGAGAATGTTCAAAGACAAATACACAAGGAACCACAGAGCCGACCTTCCACTTCAATATCTTCCTCTCCCATCATCTCTGCGCCTGAAACATCTCAAGTCAGTCTTCAGAGTGATCCAAAGATGCTCAATGATCTTTACAGACTCTTCACCAAGTTTCTGTTAAGATCTTCCTTTGAGCAGCCAAGCCATGATGTTGCAATGATCTACTTTGGAGCAGAAGAGCTTCAAAGCCTGACTGCACCTTCTACCACTGTGGAAGAAGTTGGTAAACCTAAGGTCCTCATGGAACCTAAGATTCAATTCGAAGGGGAAATGGGAACTGATGGCCGAGCAACTGAAATAGTTGGGAGAGAATCTGCATCTCCTTTAACTTCTGAAGCTGAAGTTAAAGCCTCGGAAGAACAAGCTGAATCTTCTCAAGCTGAAATGGAAGCTGCGGAAGGACTGTTCAAAATGTCCGAGGAACTAATCATCACAGACGCTATCCTGGAAATGGCATCTGAAATGAGCGGTGAGGACATTCCAATTGCACCTCCATCTCAGACACCATCTCTAACTCTCTCACAATCAGAAACCTCTCTCCAAGAACCACCATAGTCAGGATCTAAAAAGGATAAAGGAAAAAGGAAGATGACTGTGGAAGAGATTCGGGAAGAGGAGAAGATTGAGAAACTTAAGAAGAATGGAAGACTTCAGACTGAGAAGTTGCTAGCTGCCAGCACAAAAGCAGTTGCTTCCAATCAGGAGGTTGTCATCAATAAAAGAAGAGAGCAGATCATTAACAAGCTTATTGAAATGGGAGCTGCCAATGAAGAAACACTCCTGCTACCATTAGAGGAGTTGTGGGATCTGGAGAAGGCAACCAGGCTGAGACTTGAAGAAGAAGCCAGGTTGGCCTTAGAGGTAAAGGAAAAGAAACAGAAGGAAGTTGAATTGCAGCTGAGGAGAGACGGATAAACTTCCTACTTTCCAGAGGCTTAATCTTCAAGAAATCTCTCCACACAATGATGATACGATCCTCTGGCTCTACAACAAAGAACAGGATCAAATGGAGAAAGAAATGAAGAAGGCTGCAAAAGGAAAGGCCAGAGAGAAGAAAGAAAGAAGAGAGGCTAGGGTCACTGCCTCCAAGAAGCATACTGAGAAAGCCTGGATGAAGACTATCTTCGGCTCATGCTTCTCTGGTAGGCAGGTGGGTCCTATGTCTGAAAGGACACTCCAACGGATTGTGCAGTGAAATTAAGGCTGACATCCGGATGGGAAAAAGGAAATAGATGTATAGAAGGGTAAAAGGGATGACCTTCACTGCTTCTACCAAGCCACAACCTGAACCTTCACCCTCACCATTCACCATTAAACCAAAACCTTTCACCCCTGAACCCACATCACTACCCACTACTACTCCCTCACCCCAACCACCTAAACATCCCATTATCCAACCCAAAACACTAGCCATAACCTCTGAGCCTAAACCTACCTAATTATCATCCAAACCATCCCTTCAGCCTTCTCAACATCTCTCCCTTGAGGAGGTTAACGCAATCAAGATAAAGCTCACTAATTGCACTACTTTGAGCGAAGTCTCCTGTGTAGAAGACTCCGTTAACATTACCTGTGTAGGCGGATCTTCAAGTTCCCTCACAAGAGACACATTCCTTGATTTGCCTAGAGGAACTTTGGACCAGGCTGCAAGACTTTTGGGTCTCAATTCAGACTCTTTATATGAGGAAGAAAAGAAGCTCAGAAGGAAACTGGTGACTCTGCTCGATACAAGAAAAGAGGACAAGATTCCTAGTCAGTCTCTTGTGCCTAGAAGGAAGATAATCCAGTGGAGGTTCGATGAACCTTCTCACAACTTTGTTGTGGAAAGAGAGAATGGTGAAGTCAACAGACTCAATGCAACCTCTCTGTTACACTCCAGCAGATTTGACATTGCTAAGTTAGCAGAGAAGCCATTCTCCAACCCCTCCAACTCTGAAACTGTTGCACTCGTCAGAAATCATCTCAGCAGTCCTCATTTAACTGAGCTAACTGCAAAAGCAAAGATTGAAGAAGAGTTGAGGTTGAGAAGACAGGAAGACAAGAAAAGATCTCCACCAAAGGTGCTGCCTTTCTACAGATGGTGTAAGGTCCTGAATTGGAACCTATAGATTGATAGGAATATGACTATAGTTCCCTATCAACTAACTCTTTTCAGAGGGCAACAACAAAGGGTACATGTTATCAAAGGTGACAGACTGAATTTCCCGTCTACCAAGGATCTATACAAGCTTCTCAGCACCACATCAGGGAAGAACAAGGAGATAGACAAACATTTTCTCTCCTTGGTGTTGAAAGTTTTGAGAAGTCGAGATAAGTGAAGTTTTGGTAGCGTCAGCCTAGGGGGAGTTTTTTGGATCAAGAAGAAGGCTAATGCAACCAAAACTAAATCACTTAAGTTATTTTGGTGCTGCATGCAAAGGCTTCCAAAGCTTATCATGGAACTTCTGAAGGTTGTAGAGTTCTTCCGAAGACAAAGGAAAAGTCCAACTTCCAAAGACAGAACTCTACATCCGAAGACAAATGCATACTTCTGAAGTTCAAGAATTAGATGAATAAAGTGAAGAGCACTTCCAAAGTATGAAGAAATGAAGAAGTCTCCAAGCCTTGGAAGAAGCAACCTCTTCCGAAGTATAAAGTGGCTTCGAAAGTACTTACTCTTCCGACGGCATTTAACCTTCGGAAGACACTGCTATAACCAGTGGACACAAGTATGGTCTCTGACACTCCGCTCTAGACTTCTAATACAGCATGGTTTCTTCCTAAAGAACCATGTTGTTGACCATACTTTATTCCACTATTTACCTTTTCATGATAGTACAGTTGCCATCTTTAGTTGGTGACAAAAGGTAGTCAGGGACATGTCCTGACTACCAACAACCAAATCTCAGATAAGACTTTATCTGAGATACCTTAGCTATAGGCTTTAGCTAAAGGATCCCAGCTGGTATCAAAGTATATCCGACTATAGATTGTATTATATATAGGTTCTCCTTGTAACTCAAAGAAAAAGATTATCATCTGCTTGTAAGAGTCTTTGTATCTTGAGTTGAGAATCAATATATAAAAGTATCTTGAAAATTATCTTTCTGTGTTCTTAGTTACTTTTCATATTGTGATAAACTCTTATTGATTGATTCTTACCCGAGCGTGATTCTAGGTGAGTTTGAGAGAAAACCTTTGTGTTTAAGTGACAAACACCGATATAAACTCTTATTGATTGATTCTTACCCGAGCGTGATTCTAGGTGAGTTTGAGAGAAAACCTTTGTGTTTAAGTGACAAACACCGATCCTGCAGATAGACATTGGAAAGGGAATTGTCCAACCATCTCAAAGAGTTGAGGAACAAGAGGGATGCTCGGCAAACCTCAGGTACAACTTTCATAATTCACATTGGTTGAAATGTTATTTCTTCAAACACATGGGTATTGGATACCGGATGTGGAATTCATATTTTCAATTTGTTGCAGGGGTTCAAAAGAAATAAGCAATTCAAGAAGGAAACACAAGTGTCTACATGGGCAACGGAGCAAAAGTTGATGTCGAAGCCCAAGGAGACAATATTTTGAAACTTTCAAATGGTTTGGAAGTTGTTCTTATGACCATTATTTTGATTTCCCTTTTAAAACAATGTGGTTATGAATTAAATTTTGTTAACAATGGTATTTATGTTTGTATGGATGATGTATCTTATTTCAAGGTTATGCTTTTTAATGAAATCTATGAATTGGTTCATAATGATTCATCCTATAATAGCTTATTATACCAAACAAGCACCAAGAAACTTAAAGTGATTCTTATCTTTGGCATTTTCGTCTTGGTCACACAAACAAGAATCGGATTCAAACACCTCAAAAGAATGGTCTTTTGAAAAACAAATAAAAATGTTTCATTCGACAAGTGTGAATCCTGTTTACAAAGTAAGATGACCAAGTCGCCCTTTAGTGGCACTAACAAGAGGGCAAAAGACTTATTGGGAATCATACATTCGGATGTATGTGGCCCTTTTAAGACAATGACTAGAAATGGTGAAAGATACTTCCTTACCTTTACCGACGATTATAGTCGCTATGGTTATGTGTACATGATGACACACAAACATGAAGCTTTTGAAATGTTCAAAACCTTCAATAATGAAGTAGAAAATCAACTCAATAATACTATCAATGTTCTTCATTTAGATAGAGGAGGTGAATACCTCAGTAATGCTTTTTAGTACCATCTAAGAAGTTGTGGGATCGTATCACAACTTACTCCACCTGGAACACAACAACATAATGGTGTGTCTAAAAGGAGAAATCGAACCCTATTGGATATGGTACGATCTATGATGGCTATAAGCTCACTACCTCTATCATTTTGGGGTTTCGTAATGCTCTCCGAGGCTCGTATTTTGAATATGGCCCTCACCAAGATAGTTGATTCACTAAGTGTATATTTGTTGCATATCCCAAAGACTGTATAGGATACTACTTCTTTGATCCAATAGAGCAAGAGTATTTATTGCTCAAAAGGCTGAATTCTTGGAAACTAAATTCCTTATGGAAGGAATACGTAGAAAATAGTGGAATTTAATGAGGATCAAAATCCACAAGCCCATACATGTTTGGTTGACACTAGCAATCAACAAGAGGTTGTTGATGATGATCAAGAGATTGATCAATACACACAAAACATTCACAGATCTAGTAGAGTTAGCATTCCACCTTAAAGATATGGATTTTTCATGAATGATGCTATGTGGTTGACTCCGATGAGCCAACCACATACCATGAAGTAGTGTCCAATTCGGATTGTGACAAATGGTTGGATGCCATGAACGTTGAAATGCAATCCATGTATGACAATCAAGTTTGGGAATTGGTTGACCCTCCACTTAACTCCAAACCGGTTGGATGCAAGTGGGTTTCAAGAAGAAAATGGATATACATGGAAACTTGGATACTTACGAAGCAAGCCTTATAGCGAAAGGTTTCACTCAAAATCAAGGGGTTGATTATGATGACATTTTCTTGCATGTGGCAATGCTAAAGTCAATTAGGATATTATTTGCCATAGCTGCATATTATGACAATGAGATTTGGTAAATGGATGTCAAAACCGCTTGTCTTAATGGACATTTCGAAGAGACTATCCATATGGTTTAGCTAGATGGTTTTGTCGATCCACAACATCCTAAAAGTATGCAAGTTAAAGAGGTCAATCTATGGAATGATACTAGCATCGAGATGTTGAAATCAACATTTTGATGAAGAGATAAAGAAATTTGGTTTCATCAAGAACGCTGACGAGGCTTGTGTATATAAGAAGGCTAGTGGGAGCATAATAACATTCTTGGCATTGTATGTTGATGACATACTACTTTTGGAAATGATATTCCAATAATGGAAGGTGTTATAACCTGGCTTGGAAGTTGGTTTTCCATAAAAATCTCAGTGAAGCCGCCTATATTTTGGGAACAAAGATCTATAGGGATAGATTGAAGTGGTTGATAGGTTTAAACCAAAGTGCATATATTAATAAAGTCTTGAAAGGGTTCAAGAATGGAAAACTCTGAGAAAGGTATGGTACCTATTCAAAGATGGACAATATTGAGTACATCTCAATGTCCAAGCTCAAAGGATGAGTAATATCGAATAAAGGACATCCCATATGCGTCAGCTATAGGATCCATCATGTATGCGATGGTATGCACTAGACTGGAGGAGTCTTGTGCGTTAAGCATGACAAGCAGATATTAGCAGAATCTAGGTAATAGCCATTGGATGGTTATTAAAAGTATATTGAAATATCTTAGGAGGACTAAGGAAATGTTTCTAATATATGGATCTGATGAAGAGGAACTCATTGTAAAGGGTTACACGGATGTGAGTTTCCAAACCGTTCGAGATGATTCTCGATCACAATCGGGGTATGTCTTCATTATGAATGGAGTAGCATTGTCCATTATAAAATCCGAATACATAGCCGCATCATTAGCAGCTCAGGAAGCTGCATGGATAAAGAAATTTATCGCCTACCTTGGGTGGTCTCTACCATTCAAGACCCCTATAAATCCTTTTGTGATAATGAGGATACAATTGCATAAATCTAGGTACCTTGTGCACTTCAAAAGGCTAGGCACATTGAGCGGAAATTCATCTACATAAGGGATGAGGTTGAAAAGGGAAAAATATGTATTCGTAAAGTTCACACCGATCAATACATTGCGGATCCACTCACGAAGCTCCTTGAAAGGGCAAAGCATGAAAGTCATACTTGTGCCTTAGGACATCGATATTCTAGTGACTGGAATTGATCTATTTAGTATTAAAAGCTTGAAACAATGTAATATTTAACTCTTTATATACTTATGATATTTGAGTTATATTCATTTTAGCATGTATACATCCATGAATATGTTTATTATTCTAAATGTCCGTAGTCGGTAATGTTTGTGGGAACAAATATGAGGTAAGACTATTATGAACACGGATTGGTGGATATTCATAAAGAATGAATATAGAGGAATTGGTTGCTGCCAAGGTTCATAGATATTTGTGGGATACAAGTATTGGACTGACCGCATCTCAATTTTACTAAATGGAATCTTCTAGATTGATCATAAGTAAATTTGAGTAAAGGCGAATATCATTTGGTATCCTCCGATCTGAGATACATATTGGGTTTTGATATTGACCAAATGTTATACCTTAGCTAGTCCTTCACTGCTCTGAAATAATAGGCAGTACATAAGGCTATGTTCAGGTGTGACACGAGGTGATAGTGAAAAACGTATGTAGTCAAGATGGAATTTTTTCCTCTTATTCATTGAGAGCAAGATGTCTAAGGCCTTATTAAGTTAATCAACAAGGAATGATCATTCTATGTCCTTGGATTTAACATGACATCTGAAACAAAAGGATAAATGATTGATTCACCTAAATCATTTCAAATTTAATACTTAAAGGGGATGATGTTATTGAATGGCTTTAAGTCATGCGTATTAAGGGTAGTAAACCGTTGTTAGGCGGTATTTACTGCTTGCATCAATCTTCTATAAATCTTGTGCAAGTGGGAGATTGTTGGATTCTTTATGCCCAAGACACATAGAACATTGATGTGGTTAGTACGTTATGATCCAAGTCGGGTCATACCCAATAACGAGCTTAGCAAACACCAAATAATATTTAATTGATGATATGATCATGCAATTAAATAAATACACCAATATAGAAAATGGTTTTCTAAATAAGTTGCATATGAGATTGAACAACTTATATAGATATTTTGTTCGTAGATATTGTTTGTAATGTTTTCTAAGTTAGTTAAATAACTTCAAATAATAGAAGTGTGTGTATAAGTTATATAATTAAAAGGGTAATTACATAACTTATTCTAATTACTAGTTAAATTTGTGTTTAAGTTTTTTTGGGGGAAAACCCTTTTAGAAGAATCTTTCGGCCGCCCTTAGAAGAGGTGTGCCTTTTGCTTCTTCAAACAACACACAATAAAAAAAACACACTCTCCATCTAGCTCTCTCTCTCTCTCTCTCATATGCAAGATCCTCAAGAGCTTTTCTCCTTCTCCAATGTTGAAGAAATAGAAGCTGAAAATCGTTTCAGCAGCTCTAAGAAATAGAAGCTGAAAATCGTTTTTAGCAGCTTTCTTTGTGCGATTTTGGTGTCAAAACCTAGCAAGATAGGTGCTTGCTTGATGCTTGTGTGTATGGATGCTTGAGGACACCTCTCCTTGGTGTTTTGGTCATTCAAGAACCTCACCTTCTTCATCAAAATTCGTTTTTCAGCAGCTTACAAAAGGTAGTTTGTATGTCCTATTTGGTTGTTATTTGTTGTTGGTAGCTAGTTCAAACACATATATATGATTCTATGTTCTTGGTTTGTTGTTGTTATGATATGAACCTTATTTTCAGATTACAAATGAACATACTAAGGTTTTATTCTGCTGCGTTTTCATAGTTTAAATGGTTAAACTAGTTTGACTAAGGTCCAACAAACCCAAAAGAGGGACTTAACAAGACAGTTTGAGCAATCTAGTGCTCGTCCTAAGGGAGAGAATGAAACAGGAGGTGACCAGAGAGAATCAGTTGCTGAGGCTCCTGAGGAAGACGCTATAGGAGCAGATAAAGACACATCAAATGCAGCATGAGAGATTGGAGCTAACCAGACAAATCAAGAGAAGTAAAGGTAGTGAGATCCAACCTAGGGGGAGTATTAAAGATCAAGTATAGTTTGGACTCACTTTAGATTAGATCTTGTTTATATTACTTTGTAATAGGTTTAATGTTAATTTACTTTTATATGTAGTTTATTTTGTTTACTTTTGTGGGTCCAGCTAAACTATGAGCGAAACTATAGTTTCACTCATAGTCAGCTGTTGTAGTTCAACCAGGGAAACTGTTGATTCCGTCGGGCGAAACAATAGTTTCGGCAGTTGATTCGCTAACAGCAAAACTCTCTGCGAAACTAAGACTGCTATATATAGATTTGATCATTTTCATTGTTGGGTAATCTTGCAAAACCCTAATCGTTTATCATTGTTGCAAGAGACCTTTGTAAGCAGTTTATTCACAGAATATCATTGTGCTTTGTAATTATTGGATGTATTGATTCTCATTGTTCTTACTTTGATTCATTTGTGATTCTTCTTAATCTTCTTCATCTTTGTTATCTATTGTTCGTATTTGATATTGAACGATTCAACATCTCATTTGTACTGCAAATCGATCAAATAGAGCAACACTCTTGTAATTTACTACTTGGATGTATGCATTATGTATATAGGTTAACCCATATCTATGTTGATTTATGTTTATGATTGTAGGTTCCAACATTATACTTGGTCAATTTTAGAAATTGACTAATTGTAAGAAATATCTATAGATGAATATTTTTGTTCTTCCATAGATAATCTTCTCACAAGAAACACATCTGAGGATCCACTACAAAAGAACACTTCAGTGCACATGAATTCAAGGGAGTGCTATGAGACCAAAGACCCACGGATGAACAACTTGCACTCCAATGAAGAATACCAAGTGAGGACTCCAACGGCAGGGTAAACTCCTACGGAAGACCAAACGCTTGTACTTGCATGATCAAGTAATTCAAGTCAACAAGTCAAACACAGACTCCAAGAGATCCGTTGTTTACTTAATGGAAACCCTAAGCCTATTAATACCAGTCCTAGCTTACACATCCGATGACGGAAAAAACATCATATCGATCTACACGATCAATCAAACACAAAAACTCAAGCAATCGTCACATCAATACACCAAAATCATCAACACGTTCAAAGCAAACATTGTCAATAGCAATCATTATTTGATCATTTGTAACATTAATTAGTTTTAATGAAATCCTTTTGAATCAAATCTTGTTCTTTCATTTATTGTGTTGAAATCATCATGTTCTTTATAATTAATATTTATTGTCTTTGATATTTAATAATTAATCCTTTAAGCAATGATTAATGATCATTCCGCAATCATTAAATCGAACTCAATCTGTCACCGATAATTCCTAATTTCGATCCTTGGATTCACAGGTGGTATTAGAGCCAAGTGCTCATTGATTTAGATCGATTGATCTATCATTGATTGTTTATTTCATTAGATCAATCGGTTTTCTGATTATATCTATTGTTTTTTAGTAAAATTGTTTTGGTGTGAATCAATTTTTAAAACAATAAGATAGTAATTCGTGTTTCAGCGAGTACTAATACATTGCTCGGTTAACACTGATCTATATTCACATTGATTGAAACATATATTTGTGTTATTTATTGATATTCATCAACTCTTCAAATCGGCTGAACAAATATATTGACAAAATCCTTGATTTGATATTAATAATCATTAAAAGGATTGACTTATTTGTGACTTTTATTACTTAGTTATTCAATAATTAAGTTCTTGTCATTAATTAGTTCATTACCCAAAAGAAACTTTGTTTTAGTTGAACTCTAATACTTTGACTAAAATGGGAACTTTGTCAGTGGATCATCATACCAACCTCTAAAGTTAGAAAACAAAGCGGATTTTAAATCCTGAAAAATCAAATTCAGGAATCATGTGAATTACACTGATTCTGTCTTATAGGTATCAATAACTAAAGGTTCTTATATTCCACCTGCTCTTGGGCCAGATCATAATGACAATAATCTACCCATAAGTACAAAATATCTATCACCTAAGAATGTTAAAAAGGTTAAAGTCAATATTAGAGCATACAGTCTGCTTAGTATGGCTTTACCTGAAGAAATACTAATCAGGTGTGAGAACTATAAAACAACAAATTCCTTGTGAAAGATACGTCATACACTCTGTGAAGGGAGTGATGAAATCAAAAGCATAAGGAAGGAGACACTTCACTCACAATATGAAACATTTTATTATATTAAGGTGAATCAATCCCACAACAACTCCAAAGATTTATGCAATTGGTAATTGAGATGAACATCTTGGAGTTGAAGTATACCAATAAGGAATTAAACAAAAAGATGCTCCATACTTTGCTTGAAGATGGAAGCAAACTGTGTCCATGTTCAAGAATACCCTTGATCTCAAAACCACAGGGTTAATACATTGGTGGCTAAAGTTGAAGCTCTTGAAATGGACGAAAAGTCAATAAAAAAAAGTGTGAGAACACATGTCATTCCTTATCATTTTAAAGAAACCAAAAGTCCTGGAAGTGCTTTTATTTCTAACAATAATAATGACAACTCTTGTACTTTAAGTATAGATAAAGAAGAAGTTAGTTTTTATGCCTCAAAGCATTCAAAGAAATCTTCTCAAAGTAAATCAGGAAAAGAAAAAGGAAGACCTGATGAAAGAAAAGATGCATCTACATCATCAACAAAATCTTCATCAAAAAACAATCAAGTAGAGCCCATTATTGTGATTCTAGACTTTGAAGAACAAAAAGCAGCACTTGCAGCTTTCAGCTCAAGCTTTCAAGCTTACTTAGGAAGCATTTTAACACCTGCCAACATTTGTCAACAAGACCTCGAAGAATTTCATCCAGATGTAGTAGAGGAAACGGATTTTTAGTGGCAAATGGCAATGATGGCTTATAGAGCCAAATAGTACATGAGAAGAAACAAAAATTTGGCTGCAGTAAGTAAAGCAACTAAAATTAGTGTTGATAAGTCAAAAGTGAGATGTTTTAAATTCAATCTCTATAGACACTTCTCAAGAGAATGTAATCAACAATCAACTCCTGACATGAGACAAAATTAGCAACATCAGTCTCATCAATATCAATCTCATTAACCAACAACATTTCAAAGATCTTTCAGACAACCTCAGCTAACCAACTCATCAACATCAATCTCATCAACCAGCCACAAATGCATTAGCAGGGCCTAGTAATTCAAAAGAAACTAGGTTGATCATTTTACAAGATGGAACTTGTGACTGGAGCGTGTATCAGATGGAAGTGTTAGAAGAGAATCAAGATCTAATGGCAAACATGGAGAATAAAGTTCCACATATTGCAAGAGAGGTAAAAGATAGACTATGTTCATCATTATGTGTTGAGGAAGTTGAAAGATATAGAGTCCATGCTTAATAACTGGCTAACAAAGTAAAAGAAACAATGATTTTAAATGAATCTCATCTAAGAGAGAATAAACTATATCAAATCAAAATTAATTCTTTACAGGAAGATTTAGATAAACTTGTTTCTGAAAATTACAGTTTGAAAGCCCAAGTTAAGCATCTAACCAATTCTTAGCAAAATACATGGCTCATCATGCATCAAATGAAGTGAAACTTCAAAAATTTCAACTTTCATCTCAGCAATATGAGAAATTATTAAATTCTAATATTAATTCAAAAAACAGGTATGGGTTGGGATACAATGTTATTGCACCCCCTTTGAATGACAACTATACAACTTTAGCTAAATCAAAGACTAACATTGTCAAATAATTTTGTGACACGCACCAAGTTTGAATAAAAATCTAGTCAAATGGTAAATAGTGATGATTCTAAGGTGAGTGAAACTAAGTCTTTTGAATCAGAACACGTAAAACTAAATGACTCAGAATTTGACTTTGATGAATGTGATGACTTGGATGATTATGATGAACATGATGATAAATGTGCGGATGAACTCGATATTTGTAAGAATGTTTCATTTGAACCAATCATTCCCAAAGTCCTTCAAGAAACCAAGCTACCTTATCCTCCTAAGCAAAGAAACATGTTGAAAACTATTTGCAAGAGAATAGCTCAGTTGGATAAAGGAGTTCAATAACTTCACAAGCAATAAAAACCTTCAACAGAAGTTAATGAGAAGTGCACATCTACGGAAGAAGTAAACACATCTTCCATAGAAAAGAGAAAGCAACCACAATCCGCAAAACTTTTTCGGAAGAAGAAAGTTTATTCATCAATAGCAGATCTACGAAAGAATAAATCTACTAAGTCAATTGAAGATCTGTGGAAGCTAAAGGCAGCAACCAACAAGAAAACAAAACAAAAAATTGTGAATCCTAAGTAATAGAATTCAGCTGATAAGCAAGAACCCTTTGATATTATGTTAGGAAAGGCGAAAGAGTCATCTACTACAAAGTTTGAAAAAGGAATGAAGACTAAAAGGCAGCAAAAGAAGAAGAAAGTGCTTGATTCTAAAATGAGTTAGAGGAGAAGTATTGCAAATCGTGTGACATGAAAAATCACAACACCAAAGACTGAACTTCAGTACTTATAACTTTATTTGCAATATGAACAATCACATTACTTCTGGCTGCTATTTCAACAAACATTATGCAATTTGTAACAAAAATAACCATTCCACTTAGGAATGTTATTTTAACAAAAAGAACAAGACAAAGAGCACAAAGAAGCAACAATCTAAGAAGGCTGAATTAGACTCTCAATCCAATGATAGTTAAGAAGATTCAAATGAAAGAAGCAGCAGCAAAAACAAAAGTTGCCAAAACCAAAGAAGAAAACATCTGGTGATAGTAAACCTTTAAAGAAATAGAAACCACATCAACAACTCAAAACACCTCATAAAAAGGTGGATTTGACAGATAAGAAAGCAAATACTAATGATACTTTCTTTGATCATTTGGAATAAAACACTCACATACCATATTCAAAATCAAAGGATCGTGAAACTTTCTACAATCAAGATTCATCATCAAAATCAAAGTAGCAAATGAACAAAAGAAGATGAATGAAGAAGAGATTGAGAAACAAGTACAAAGTTCCACAAGCTCATCTACAACAAAATCATCCACACCACAAATAACACACAATGAATCAATTGATTCTAAAATTAATACTAAAACATCAAGACTCATTCATGAGGGAGTTACAATTTTAGACACTACTGGAAAACCCAAGACCATTAAGGCTTGGGTTCCCAATTCTAATTGATTTCTTTATGTGTGCAAGAATAAACATGGAGAGCTGAGAACAAGTGGTTGTTTGAGGCATATGAGAGGAAATTGTTCTCTTCTCATGACTTCAAACATGAAAATGCCTCTTATATGGCATTTGGTGAGGATAAGATTGTTAGTGAAGGAATAGTAACTAATGGTATGCTTAAATTGGAGAAAGTAAAGTACTATGAAAATTTACAATATAATTTACTGAGTGTGTCAAATTTGTGATCAAAATTATACCACATTATTTGATAACACTAACTGTTACATTCTTAAACTAGGTTTTTCAATTCCAGAAGACTGGATCCTTCTTAAAGTGTCAAGAAAAGGAAACCATATATTTTGGATATGAACAATACTACACTCACAAGCAATGAAACATTCTTGATGTCTAAGTCGTTAGAAGATGAATCTCAGTTGTGGCATAGAAGGCTTGTTCATTCCAACATGAATAATATGAATAAACTGGTGAAAAATGACCTAGTCATTAGATTGCCAAAGAAAGAATTTTATTGTTTATGTTGATACATGTATGTCCCTAGATCATGATATGAAATGTAATAGATCTTGTTTATCTAATTCTGATGTAATTTGATATGATTAATGAAATGGTATTGGTTGATTGTGATTTGTAATGATTAATATTTCATTAATGAGTTGATATAAAATTGTTTAATTAGGTTAGTGATTGGTTGAATATTTACATATAATGTTTACTAATTAATACATTCAAACTTAACATAATGAAGTTCTCATGCGAATGGCCCATGCGAATGGACCATAAGCATGAACAACTTCATACGAATGACTCAGTCGCACGACTGAACCGGGTGACTGGATTAGTCGTATGATCGACACATAAGATTGGCTCAGTCGCACGACTGAACACTCAGTCGTGCGGATGAAACAACCGCATGGTTCAATCGCACAACTGAACCATACTAATGGTTCAGTCGCACGATTGAAAATAATGAATAATACCAACCTATAAATACAACCAAATTCGTGACAAAATAATGACGCTCGATTAATTACAATTCCAGACGTAACCTAGCCGTCCAGAAGCCTCCCAATTCGTTCCCCAAGTTCATAGAACACATTAGATCGATTCCCAATCGATTTCTAACGTTAGTTTCAATATATGATTGATTCTTCGTGTGTTCTCACTGATTGTATCGCCAATCAAATAGGATTCCGCACTATTTGATCTAGTTTACATGCTAATCTCCAGGTATTTCGTTCAAATACCAGGTCCTTACAAGTGGTATCAGAGCTTTGGCTCCTGATTACGTGTGATTCAATCAAGATTGATAAAAAGTTTGTGTTTTTGCACTAATAATGCAATCTTTTTGCGTCAAAAGTGATCTTGGACGTTCCCTGCTCATCAAAGTTTGGTTTCTACGGACTTAGGCGATTAGGCCTTGCGAAATTTCTAATTGTTATGGCTAAAACACGTTTAACCTAGAAATTTTCGCAAAACAGCAGCTTCAGTCGCACGAGTGAGCCATTCGCACGACTGGACCTCATTCGCATTACTCAGGCGCACGATTGAACATAGTCGCATCTCCATTCGTATGAATAAATCTTTTGGGCATACTGTTCATACGTATCAAATTCATTCGCACGACTGAGCTAATCACTTAGTTCAGCCGCACGATTGAACCAGTTGTAGAGTCCATACGCACGACTAGTCCATTCGCACCCTTCAGTCACCCCAGTGACAATTGTTTTATTAGACTTAAAGTTATTCGCAATGGAAGATCAAATGTCAGCCTTTACTGCTGGGAAGGACTCTAGAATCCAGAACCTGCTGTTACTTGAGAGTGAGGTGGGTAATCATAATAAACCACCAAAGCTTTTAACGTTAGATGAGTTTCCCCACTGGAAACAACGTTTTGAGATCAACCTCAATGGAGTGGATCCGAATCTGTGGGAAGCCATCGAGATTGGATACAGTACGCCAGTGGGAGCCGATGGAGTAAAGCTAACCTTAGGAGGGATGACAGACGCGCAGAAAGTCAAATATAATATAGAGAAGAGGGTTTATGCATTGATTACACAGTCTATCTCTAAAGACAATTCCACCAGTACTCAGAGAATAAGCAGTCCAAGAAACTATGGGATGAGCTAGAAAAGAGGTACGACAGGAATGCTTCGTTCAAGGCAATTAAGGCTAAGGAGTTAAAGAAGGAATTCGATAACTTCTCATCGTGGGAAACGAGAGTTTGGACGATGTTATAGATAGATTCTACCATCTGATGAGTGAACTGCATACACATGGGGTGGCTACTACCATGGAAGAGAAGTTACTAATTTTGCAGACGGATTTCCTGAAAAATGGGCTTCATTCGTGTCTAATCTTAGACAGAATGGAATGCTAGTAAAACTGGATATTAATAACTTCATCCTTAAGTTGCAAGAAGAATCACTTAGGATGAAGTACAGAGCTCAGAAGTCTACGTACAATCAAAATCCAGCTTTATACAATGCCACGCCTCAAGCTAAGACATCAGGAGCACCTCTCCAGACTGCATTTGTGTCTAGCTCATCGGGTCCTACACATGCACCTCCTTCAGGTCCTTCAGGTCAGACAATCGTGGGACCCTTGTTCCCACTATATTGGATCCGAAGCAAGTGCTACTAAACTGAAGACCGAGAATCTCAGGAATGTGACTGTGGAAGTAGCTCGAGAACACATGGATCTATTGGCCGCAATGGTCCATTTTTATGATGAACTTATTGCTGGAAAGATTGGAAACTGCCATCTGGCAGACGAGGACTACGAGCAGGTGGACGAAATGGAGCTTGAGATAATGGATATAATATGGGCTTTAGCTAGTGCTGTCCGGAGGGCAAAGCAGTTTGTAAAACAAACCGGACAGAAATTAGTAGCGACTAAAGATACCACATTCGGCTTTGACAAGAGCAAAGTGACCTGCTTCAACTGTGGAGACAAGGGGCACTTCAAAAGAGAATGTGTCAAGCCTAAGAAGACGGGTAACGGGAACCCGTTCTCATCCTTCACTCGTCAAGACAAGCAAACTACCAGTTCTACTTCATCAAGCAAGGACTCAAAAGCCTTGACTGCTCATGATGATAAGGATAGGATTGGAGCTTTAGGTTTGTCTCACCAGGGGAATCAAACATTGCAAGTGTAGAAGATATTGACAGTGATTCCGCTAGTGAAGGAGATCTAGCAGTTGAGATAGCGATGTCACATACTGAAGAAGCAACTGCAACCGAGGTCAGTTACAACCAAAAGCGGAGACTACCATGTCAGAGACAAAAAGACAGAAGCACCAGAACCAGAGACATCTGATGCTGCATTGATGGCAAACGCTTCTGAATTAACTCAGGTAAGTACTACTGACACAATGTTTAATAATCATGCTTGTTCTGATTGTGATACCTTTAGGAATAGCATAGATGGTAAATTTGCTAGGTTATTAGATCATAATGATAACTTAGTAAAAGATTTGAAACTATGCATCGAGGCTAATAGGTTTTAAAACAAATGAGTACAGTTATAAGAAAGATAGACCTTTTGACTAAACAGCTTAGGGAAACCGAAGTAGTTGCTTTTAACCAAGCTAATGACATTAGGTATTATCTAAACTCCCTAGAAGACACTAAGAAGCAAAAGGCAGTTCTAGAAGTAGAAGTAAATTCATTAAAATAGATGCTGCATAGTTGGACTAGTTCTTCACACATAGTCCAACCTTAGTGAGAGAAAGGAACAATGGGGAGGATTGGGTTATAACGTGGTTCTACCACCACCTGAGACTTTGATGAACACTAAGACTAGACATAAATAGTAATCCCATCAAGGATCATGTAGTGTCTACACCTCTTGTTAGTGATCCAGATTCCTTATGTTCATCTATGACTCTGGAAACAAACAAAAGGAGGCCACTTCAAAGGCAAAGGGTAAATTGCCTTGTGTTAATCTGGAAAAGGAATTTGAAAAGGTTAACTTAAAGTCAGGGTCAAACAGAGTCAAATCATAACCTAAAAGGGCTTCTAAGGATAATCTTTCGCATACTTCAAGTCAAAAACCAATTAACCAAAATGAAAAGGATGTTAAACAGGTTAAAATAGTTAACTTTATTAAACCAGTGAAAACAATCAAAGAACCATAGTCAAAACCTAAAGTGAGTTATGTTACTAGAGTGTCACATATTTCTCCACAAAGAAAGTTTAATCATAAAGTTGATAGCAGGGCGTGCTACAACTGTGGAGAATGTGGACACATTGCTTCCCACTGTACTTATCATCAGACACCTAGGAAGAAGATTGAACTTCAGGACTCAAAACCTAGGTCTTCTAAGAGGAGCTCTTTAACTCGACCTAGAAGAACTAGTGAACAGAAAGTTCAACCCGTTAGCCAGTCGACTGTTTATCACAAACAGGCATTGCACAAATCTGGCTTATGGAAGGAGAAGTCAACCTCTGTGTCTGATAATGATGACAAGAAGGAACCTGAAATACCCTCACCTTCTAAGGGTCAATGGGTTGAATTTCTGATGGGTGATGCCTCTGGGAAACCCAAGCCAGTAAAGCTTGGGTTCCTAACCCAAACTAATCCTTTACTTAGTATGTGCAGGGTGCTCGATACAGTGCTGAAACTAACACGTGGATAGTAGACAGCGGAGCATCCAGGCACATGATAGGAAACAGAGCTCTTTTATCAAACGTCAAGCAAATAAAAGGAGGGCATGTTTCGTTTGCTGGAAACAAGGGTGCCTATATCACCGCACAAGGAGAAGTGGGGAATCAGAAAGTTAAGTTTGATAAAGTGAACTACGTTCAACAACTACAAAATAACTTACTTTCTGTTTCCCAAATATGTGATAAGGAATTTAAGGTTATCTTCGACAACAAGAAGTGTTACGTACTAAAGAAAGACTACGTGATCCCAGAGGACCAACTTTTTGATGACTGCTTCAAGATATAAAGATCTTTATGTCTTGGATCTGTCAATAGCTTCTACAATGGATCATGAGGTTCAGTGCTTTCTATCTAAAGCTACTGAAAAGGACTCCATCTCCTGGCATAGGAGAATGGGACACATCAGTCAAAGGAAGATGAATAACTTGATTCAGAAGGATCTGGTGAGAGGTGTTAATGTCAAGAACTTTCAGCTTCCTGACTTTTGTGTAGCTTGCAAGAAAGGTAAACAGACAAAGAAGTCTCATATGGAAAAGAAAGTTAATTCAATAGAACTTCCTCTTGAACTTCTTCACATGGATCTGTTTGGTCCAGTCAGTACAAAGAGCATTGCAGGCGACTTGTACTGTTTTGTGGTCACCGATGACTACTCAAGGTTCACTTGGGTAATGTTTCTGAAATCCAAATCAGAAACATTTGAATCATTCAAGGAGTTGGTAACCACACTGGAATCTCTCTACAAGCTGAAAGTTAGACAAGTATGCTCAGACAACGGAACGGAATTCAAGAACCAGTGGATGGAGGCATACTGCAAGGAAAAGGGAATTGTGCATCAATTCACTTCTGCCTACACACCTCAGATGAATGGCGTTGCTGAGAGAAAGAACAGGAGCTTGATAGAGACAGCACGGACTATGCTGGCAGACTCGAAACTGCCTATCCAATTCTAGAATGAGGCAGTGGCAAATGCTTGTTATACACTGAATCGAGTCCTGACAGTCAAGCGCCACGGAAAAACATGTTACGAGCTACTACAAAGACGCAAACCGAACTTGGAGTATCTCGAACCATTTGGTGCGCCGTGCACACTTCTGAAGAAGACACAAGAGGGTAAATTCAGCGAGAAGCAGATGAAGGCATCTTTCTAGGATACAACATACCGAACAAGCGAGTTTACAACAACTCAACGGGTCTAGTAGAAGTGTGGTGTAATGTTGACGTTCAGCGATTCACCACACCACCTACTGGCAAAGGACCCGCCTACTTCTTTGACTATGATGGATTCTTCAAGTCATTCAACATTCCTCTCTCTCCCTCGGATGAGACGAATTAGCTACACGAATGATGTATGATAGCTTGAATCCACCAACATCTAGCTCACAGGAGAATCATTTACTCAGTCAGGGGAGTAGTCGACGACAGTGACTCCTCCTCTGAAGATGAAGCTGAAGAAGATAACCAGAACAGTCAGGAGGAACAGGTTCCAGTTCCTGAAAGTCCACAAGCATCTACCAGTGATGCACCTTCGACTTCAGAGCCTCAAACTCCAACTACCTCAGATGCAGAACCAAATGTTCTTGGCTCTGAGGTAGCTGTTCCTACTACTCCAGGATCACGACTAAACGTCTATCATCCAATAGACATGTCATTGGAGATGTCAGATCAGGAGTACAAACCCGAAATCATTGATACTCAGCTGATTATGCCTCAGTTATGGAGAAGGATATATTCATGATGGTGCCTATCGGTGTTTTGTCTCACAGGTTGACCCAAATATGTCAGTGAAGCACTAAATGATAAGGCGTGGGTGAGTGCAATGCAAGAAGAACTTCTTCAGTTCAAGAAGTTAGGTGTATGGACTCTGGTTGATAGACCTAAAGGTGCTAAGGTCATTGGCACCAAATGGGTTTTAAAATGCAAGAAAGATGACCAGGGGTCGTTATCAGGAAAAAAGCTCGACTGGTGGTTCAGGGTTTTCGCCAAGTCGAGGGAATTGATTAGAGTGAGGTGTTTGCACCCGTGGCAAGGATGGAAGCCATTCGTATCTTCCTTGCCTATGCATCGTACATGAAGATTAAAGTCTATCAATTAGATGTGAAGAGTGCATTCTTCATGGGAAAATCAGAGAAACAGTCTATGTCAGTCAACCCGAGGGATTTGAAGATCCTATCATCGGGATAGAGTCTACAAGCTCGACAAGATTTATACGGGCTTCATCAAGCTCCAAGAGCTTGGATGAGAAACTCTCGACTCATCTTGTGAAACACGGCTTTCGCAGGGGAGTCATTGACTGCACGCTGTTCATTAAAGAAAAAGATGGCGACCTACTGCTCATACAAATCTATGTTGATGACATAATTTTCGGTTCAAAGAACGAAGAGTTATGCAAAGAGTTTGAAGCAGTTATGACGAAAGAGTTTGAGATGAGTGCTATGGGGGGATGAAGTTCTTTCTCGGGCTACAGGTGGATCAAACACCAAATGGGATCTTTCTACATCAGACCAGTACGTAAGAGACATTCTCAATCGCTTTGACATGGAGAATGCATCTGCTGCCGGTACTCCACTTGCTACGAATCACGACATAGCACCTGATGAAAATGGAGATCTTGTGGATGCCACGATGTACCGAGGAATGATTGGATCCCTCATGTATCTCACTGCCTCTAGACCTGATATCATGTATGCGACATGTTATGTTCTAGATATCAGGCTAAACCTAAGGTCAATCATCTCATCGGGGTCAAAAGGATTTTTTGCTATCTAAAGGGTACACCCACACTTGGGTTGTGGTATCCTCATGATGATGATTTTGAGCTCACGGCGTATAGTGACTTGGATTATGGAGGCTGCAAGATGAACTACAAGTCTACATCAGCAGGGTGTCAATTCTTTAGGAGAAGATTAATTACCTGGCAGTGTAAGAAGCAGACATCGGTTCCATTGTCAACCTGTGAAGCCGAATATGTTGTTGCTGCAAGTTGCTGTTCACATATCATCTGGATTCAACAGCAAATGCGGGATTACAGTTTAACCTTCTATTCTACTCCTATTTTTGTACATAACTCTGCTGCAATTGCAGTAACTAAAAATCCTGTCCAACATCCTAAGACCAAATATCGGTATTAAATATCATTTCATACGAGATTGTTTTGAAAAGAAATTAATTGATGTGGTAAAAATTAATACTGATTTTCAACGCGCTGACCTCTATACTAAAGCCTTTGATAAACCACATTTTCAATATTTGCTAGAGGTCAACGGCGTTAAAAAGAGAAGTGAGGTTATTCCTGATGATGATCATGTGTAGTCCGATGTAGCTTAGTTAATTCTTCATTTTATTTGAGCTTATTTGGTTAAATTAGTCTGTTAAAATTAAACTTATGTTATTCTGCTGTTTATAAAATCCTAAAATAATGAAACCAGTTAGGATTTTAGTATTTTAGGGGGAGAATAAGTCAGCAAGCAACATTAAAAAAACCGAGGGAGAATGAGTGAAAAGCTGATATAAGGTAGATCGTATCTGTGATACCGATTCAAACCCTTTGGAATATGATAGTACACAGGAACAATCAAGAGGGACTTTGAAATTTTAATTTAGAAAAGGTGAAAAAAAATTCAAAGTATAAGTCTGTGTAGTCTAAGCAATATCAAAGGGAAGATGATAGAAAACTGTAACTCTAAGGTAACACAATGAGAGTAGACCTAGAGGTTGCTAACCACAATTGATATGTCGGTAGATTCAACACATAGATGATTAGACTTGACCGGTGATCTCAAGATCAAACTAAGTGGTTCAACTGACTGTGGGCTCCCATCTTATCGCTGGTTAACACAATCAACAATATTCCAATAAGGGCAATGAGCATGTAAACGCCACAAATGTGTGCGGATGACCATAAATAGAGCAAAGCACCAGAAAAAATGAGAAAAATGCTATCAAGCTAATGACTTATGTTGTTGGTGCATTTGGTGCAAAATAAAATTAAGCTGCTCTAACAAGGAGATAGGTTGTGCGCCTCTCTGCTGTGCGATGGCACTGACCTGAGGATAAGCATAACCTAGATATTCTAGATTCATTGTTGTTTGCCGCCTCTCTGATGTGCGATGGCACTGACCTGAGGATTGGCTTCTCCTTGAAAGCTCTAAGAATAGTCTCTTCTTGTAAAAATAACCGTAGACCGCTCAAAAGCTCCTGAGGAATGTTGATTACCATATAAGTGTGGGATTCACAAATGTTAGTTGAAATAAGAAACCTAAATCTATCACCAGCTTGGGTCAAATCTGTGTATGGATTTAAGTGGACAAACATATTGACAATCATTGTGGGTGCAATTCTTGAAAGTTTGAATCAATGTGGTAATCTAAGAGTTTCAGTTTGATTTCCTAAAGTTGCAAATGACTCTGGATGAACACCAAGAATTGAGCATCAAAAGATTTTGATAACAAGTCCAAACTGATTTGAACTGCCTGTATGATTCCAAAATTGAATTGGTCCAGGTATGCTAAATCTGAGTTAAAGCTTTCTATTCCAGAATCAAATCCAGTAGATTTCCATCTTAGGATTTATCTCTCACAAAAAGCCAATAACAATTTTTTTTTGTATGTTAGTTTAGTTAGTCCTTTAGTTTTGTTTGTTTGCGGACTACATCATGAAAATCGGTAAGGGATCAACTCACTAAAAGGGTCATGTCTGAGATGACCACATATGTGTTAAAAGCTTAAATCAGTCACGTCTGAGGTGATAAAAGGGTTCAAGTCAAAACGATCATGTCTAATATGATCAACTGCTCATAAAGTAAATTTCTGCAATTAAAGAATTTTAAAACGTTAAATATTCAAACTGGCAGAAAAGTTAATAAATATGACCTATTCGCACGAATGGACCATCCGTATGGACCAATCATACGAATGGAAGCTATTCGTGGAATGGACCATGAATATGGACTATTCAACCGAATGGCCCATACGATTGGCCCAGTCGGATGATTAAGGGAGAATGAGTGAGTCAGTCGCACGACTGAGATTCAGTCGGACGACTGAAGAAGGACGATTGAACCAATCGCACGACTGAGTCCCACTCGCACGACTGAGTCCCACTCGCACGACTGAGTCCCACTCGCACGACTGAAAGGTGCGTATGAGCTCAGTCGCATGATTGAACCTAGGGTTGATATAAATAGAAGGAGAGTCGGTCGCAGAGACTCACCACCTTCAATAATCACCCTGAATCGCATGTATTAATCCAACTCTGAAAATTTCAATTGATCGCAAAACCTCTGTTTCTTGATTACTGACCAATCTACATTGACTCTACAGGTAATTTACTGTATACATGCACTTCCATAACGTTCAATTTGATGAAAACATGGTAGATTCACTCACAAAGTACCCGAGACTTAAGTGACCAAATAACCTACCTAAATGACTCAAACAAACGAAAGTAACGAAGTTAGGTGGTTTAAGAATGAATTGCGAGTCAAATGAACCCATAAAGATGTCTAAAACTAAAAATTGGTGAAAAAGTAATTTTGAATCGAACAGTCTGTTCTTCATGCGAATGGACAGCATGATGAACTTCAGTCGCACGACTGAAGGGCTCAAACTGCCCATACATGGCTGAACCATGCGTATGAAGTTCAGTCGCACAACTGATGTAACCGCATGAGGGTATATACGTAGGAGCCCAATCGCACACTCCAAGATACGGATGGTTCAATCGCACGACTGAATCCCATTCGTACGGTTCAATCGTACGACTGAACCCCTTTCGCACGGTTCAATCGCACATTTGAACTCAGTCGCACAATCTCAATCGCATGACAGAAAGATGTTCTTCAAGCTTAAGGATTTCATGACTTTCTTAGCAAATGATACTAATGTTTACTATCTTTGTGTAACAGATGGCGAGTAGATGGATTATGAGCACAAAGCACAATATATGTGCTCATCTGGACTTAACATCCAGAAACGCTGCAGAATTCTCTGGCATAATGATATTTCTATTGAGATCACGGATTGCACATGCCATCTCTACCCCTTGCACCCCATATCGATCCATTCAACAAGCCTTCTAGGAAGGCGCTACAGTTGATAGATCGTCTGAACCTCACAGCATCAGAAGTACCATATTTGGCGAGGCTATTACAGTTTCAGAGGAGGATCTAAGGATTGTACTACAATTGGGGGATGACGCTGACTGTCCAACCTGTTTACACCCCCTCACTGTCAGAGGATGTTTTCTTAGAGCCAAATACTCTGGGGACATCAATTCTGGGGTACTCAACAAGAGTAATCTCTGTCCCCAGTTTAAATACCTTGCACACACGTGCTGCTCAGTGCATGGCTTCAAGAAAAGGTGGTTTTGATGAGCTGTCGGACCAGATGCAGAACGCATACATTGCGTTGGTGCTGAACCATCCGTTCAGCTTCTCTAAGATGATCTTCACCTATCTGGTGGAGAACATCGAGGGGAAAGGGAAGGAAGCCTTCTGTATGTACCCGAGGTTTATGCAAATGATTATAGATCAGAAGCTTCCTTCCCTGCCAAAAGAAAAGGAGGATTCGGTAGTCTTGGAGGTAATGGATGACACCACCCTGGGAAGGATGAAATTATACCGGGGAAAGCAAGTGAAGCCTCCTGTCAGGAGGTTGTTTGGTCATCTTGCCAGAGAGGACTATGTGGTGCCGGAAAAGAGAAAGTGGCGTCACGAGGACAGTGACTCTGATATGGAACAGATAGCCCTACCCACTCATGACTCAGATGAGGATGACAGTGGGGATGCTGCTATTCCACTCAGAGGCACTGTGTCTGATTCTGTACCTCCAGTGTCCGTCACATCTGGAGAAGTAACTAAGTCAGCGGGATTTCATCATGATTTTGTTCTTGATGCGGAGGAGGAGGATGAATCGATGAGGAGCCACTTACACGAACTGTGGGAAGGAAAGTTGTCCCCACAGAACATGGGTTAAGGGTGGTTGGTGAACACCCGAGAGACTCCGGAGATACAGATACTGACCCAACCTATGCTCCGGGTCCTCAGGCGGGTTTGTAGGGGGAGCTTCCTCCTCAACTGGAACAAGGAGGAAGAGAATGGCCAAACCCCATGGCCAGAAGAAGAAGAAGCGTAGGGGGACCTTCATCACCACCACATCTACCACATCCACCACAGCCACCACATCCACCACAGCCACCACATCCACCACATCCACCACATCCACCATATCCACCACATCTACCATAGCCCCCACCATACCTCCCACCACAGCATAGTTTCCCTCCACGACCACATCCTTTACTCCCTCATCACCTCCACCACTATACAGACCTATCTTCACTACCGCCACCTCCACCACCACGTCACACCAATCAATGCCCTCAGCCCATCCCTCATACACTTATCGATCTCCTCTACCTCCAATCAAGGTAGAGGAACAGTTGTCAGCGCTTAACAGAATGGTGATGCGCTTACTGGCGGCTGATGAGGAAAAGACAGCTCAGATCCGCCAGCTTACTGACCTGACTGCTGCATAATCTCATAAAATTGCAGAGCAGGATTGAGTAATTGAGGAGCATGCCCAGTAGTTAGCTGCTCAGAGCACCAAGATGGACCAACTCCAAGCTCAAAGTGTCACATCAAGTAAGCAAATAGAGGAGCTGGAGAAGGCAAGGAAGTTGATCCTGTTAAAACTGAAAGGGTCTAAAGAGGAGCCATTAAAGATCATGGAAGGAGACAGAGATGAAGATGATGAAGATAGTGATGAGGATGATGAGAGTGCTACTGAGGATGTTGAAGAAGCAGAAGGAGAGGATGCACCTGCATCGGCCACTGCTACACGTCAGGAGAAAAGGACAAAGAATAGACAAGATCAATCAGCTTCTACCTCTGCTCCTCCAAGTGATGAAACCATGATCCAAGATAAAAGTAACGATTAGATGTTTATGTATTTATCTTCTTTTGTATTTGAATCATGTAATTGAACACAATGTATTTAATGTTTATATTACTTTAATGCTTTTCTAGTTGATTAACTACTAATGATTTATGTGTTGAATGTTTAAACCAAACAGATCAATCTTACCAAAGAGATGAGTTTGATGTTGCTCCCCTTCAGCAGGTTATGTCTCAGCTAACGATGATACTTGATCTGCAAGGGATTGTCAGGAGGTCAGTGAATTACACCCCTGAAGAAGGGAAAATAATTCATGATCTAACTAATGAGCAACTCGCAGAGCTTTTAGAGCTAAATCCAGATGAAATAGTAAAAGATGCTTCAACATGCGATTCGACTAGTGACGAAGAGTTCAACGATGTTGATGATGTAGAGATCGAAGATGTCACTGCCGAGGAGTATCCTCAGTACGCTGACAATGAGGGTAATGTGGTCCCCAATCTAGGTGAATCCCTTGTCAGCGATACTATTGAGGTGTTGAACTATATGGAGCAAGAAAGAGAAAAGCAGAAGACACAGCCCAAGCCTCAAATGATGATGTCGACATTCGAAAGGCGGAGTGGCTGCATGTTTTGAAGAAGTTAGAGCCCAACGTACTACACCAAAGAAGGATTCCTACACCAAACTCTATAGAGTCAAGAAACATCACAAGGTGTTAGGAAGGATCATAGCATAGCGGGCGTATTTTGAGGATCTTAACGTATATGCATTTAAGAGAGAACAGGCATAGAGTACTTCAGATTCCCACATGATCTGAAGACCCTACCAGGTTTTGAGCTCAACCAGCTAGCCAAACTAAAGCTTTTGTATGCTGACCCCAGGAAGATGTCAGGCTGGTTCGAGGCTGCCCTAAGAAGGAGTACCACACTAGATGGGTTAACTTCAGACCTCAACAGCCTACTAGGTATATCAGAAGGTCTGAGGTTGATGCCATTACTGGCAAGCCTAAGATAGTGTTGAAGTGGAATCCTCCGCGCACAATGTCAAGAATCCCACTCAGGGAAATGCCATAGGATTTCACTCCACACTTTAAGTGGTGGTACTATGATTGGAGAACAACTGAAGCGGTCATAGTCTTAAGCAAAGAGGGAAAAATGGATACTATCAGGGTATTCGACCCGATGTGGCTTACAAACTTGTTAGAAAGTGATGTATATACGCTATACAAGTGGCCACTGTTCTATGATACGCAGGATATTGTACAAGCCCTCCAGTTCCAGAAAGTTATATGACTCTGCTTCACGTTTGAGATTCACACGGGAGTCACAAAAGAGGAGAAGTACAAGAAATACAAAGAGGTTATGTAGAAAACAGAAGATTAGAGAGATCTAGGTCCAAGGGGGAGTTTGTTGATACATGTATGTCCCTAGATCATGATATGAAATGTAATAGATCTTGTTTATCTAATTCTGGTGTAATTTGATATGATTAATGAAATGGTATTGGTTGATTGTGATTTGTAATGATTAATATTTCATTAATGAGTTGATATAAAATTGTTTAATTAGGTTAGTGATTGGTGAATGTTTACATATAATGTTTACTAATTAATACATTCAAACCTAACATAATGAAGTTCTCATGCGAATGGCCCATGCGAATGGACCATAAGCATGAACAACTTCATACGAATGACTCAGTCGCACGACTGAATCGGGTGACTGGATTAGTTGTATGATCGACACATAAGATTGGCTCAGTCGCATGACTGAACAATCAGTCGTGCGGATGAAACAACCACATGGTTCAATCGCACGACTGAACCATACTAATGGTTCAGTCGCACGATTGAATAATACCAACCTATAAATACAACCAAATTCGTGAAAAATAATTACGATTCCAGACGTACCCTAGCCGTCCAGAAGCCTCCCAATTCGTTCTCCAAGTTCATAGAACACATTAGATCGATTCCCAATCGATTTCTAACGTTAGTTTCAATACATGATTGATTCATCGTGTGTTCTCACTGATTGGATCGCCAATCAAATAGGATTCCGCACTATTTGATCTGGTTTACACGCTAATCTCCAGGTATTTCGTTCAAATACCAGGTCCTTACAGTTTAAATCATTTTCCTTCATGTTATAAAGGAAAAAAACATAGGGTGTCACATAAATCCAAAATTATCAATACAACACAATACCAGTCAAATTGCTTCACATTGATCTTTCTGGTCCAACCAATGTGATGAGCATTAGTAAAAGGCAATATTGTTTAGTGGTGGTGGATGATTTAACTATATTCACATGGGTCTTTTTCCTAAAACAAAAGAGTGAAACTTCAGAGACATTAACGGAGTTTGTCACTAAGATTGGAAATCAACTCGATCAAAAAGTTAAAATTTTCAGGAGTGACCATGGGACTGAATTTGTTAATATTGTCTTAATTCTTTTTGAAGGATTAAAGGCATTGAAAGGCAATTTTATACACCAAGAACTCCACAACAAAATGGAGTTGCTAAAAGAAGAAATAGAACTCTTATTGAAGCAGCAAGGACAATGCTAGCTAATTCATAATTTCCAATCACCTTTTGGGCTGAAATGGTGAACACAACTTGCGATGTTCAAAATAGGACATTAATTGTCACACAATATAACAAAACACCATATGAACTTTTATTTAAAAGAAAACCTTACATAGGATATCATAAAGCTTTTGGGTGTCATGTTTTTGTTTTAAACACGAAAGAACAACTGGGAAAGTTTTTAGAGAAAGCCTATGATGGTTTCTTTGTTAGATAATCTAAATCATATAGGATCATTCCACAAACAAAACATTATGGAAGAAACACCTAATGTGTCATTTGACTCATCATTATTTCCAAAATCTATTAAATGATCATCATGGTTGTTTGATATAGATGCACTCACAGACTCATTTAACACTAGTTATTGGAATATTGCAGATTCTGTGGATACATATTATCCGTTTTGCCTCTAGACATGAATGAAGTTTCATTCTCTGCTAATCCTCCAACAACTCAAACTTCAAGTGTAATTGAACAAGGAAATACAAATCATCCAAATAATGCAACACAAGACCATCCAAATAGATCTACATCCTCACATGAAAATACTACATCAGCAGTTGCTAAGTCTGCATTCGCAAACAAGTGTTCTACATCTAAAGATATGGATATTGCATCAGCAGATGTTCCGTCCACATTAGTAGATATTCCATACACTGGATATTGTCTATCACATTCCAAATAATTGATATCAGCATGTCAACAAACACCATCCGTAGATGTTCCTGCAAAAGACGTTCACAATGCAGTTGATGTAGAAACTGAATAGGGATATCATTTAACTTCAGATGATCCACATGGTGAACAATTTGATTATTTCATAAATTCCTCATCTCAGCTTGGCCCCTCTTCATCAATTAATATGACTAACTTGGGATCATCTATTCCAATTAAGTCTATTCCAACAACAAGAATTCATAAGACTCATCCAATGAACAACATTATTGGTGATCATTATGAAATAACTACAAGAAGCCAAGGGGGAGCTGCAAACATTTGTCTCTTCACTTGTTTTCTTTCATAAGTGGTTCTTCCAAATATCATAGCTACATTAAAAGATAATAGCTAGCTTGAAGCTATGTAGAAGAGTTTCAACAATTCAGAAAGCAAAAAGTCTTGAATTTAGTTGATCTTCCTGAAGGTCAACATCTAGTTGGCACAAGGTTGCTCTTCAAAAATAAACTAGATAATAGAGGTATAATCGTGAGAAGCAAAGCAAGGATGATTGCACAAGGGTATACTCAAGAAGAAGGAATAGATTATAATGAAGTTTTTGCACCAGTTGCAAGGATTAAATCCATAAGAGTATTCGTAGCCTATGCTTCATATAAGAAGTTCATAGTCTATCAAATGGATGTCAAGTGTGCTTTCTTATATGGGAAAATTGATAAAGAGGTCTATGTAGCTCAACCTCCAGGTTGTGAATATCTGATTACCCACATAGGGTATACAAGCTTGACAAAGCTTTGTACGATCTTCATCAAGCTCCAAGAAAGTGGTATGAAACATTATCATCCTACTTGCTCATGCACGGATATAAAAGGAGAACTATTGATTAGACTCTCTTTCTCAAACAAGAACATCAAGACCTCCTAGTTGTTCAAATTTATGTAGATGACATTATATTTGGATCAACTAACAAGAGATTATGTGTCAGCTTTAAAGAGTTGATGAAATATGAATTTCATATGAGTTCAATAGGAGAATTAACCTTCTTCCTTGGTCTATACGTTCATTAGAAACCAGATGGCATCTTTATTAATCAAGAGAAGTATATTCATCAAATATTGAAGAAATACAATCTTGTTGATACATCATATGCAAAACACCTGCTTCAACAATTAACAAGATTGTACCTGATCCTACAGGAAAGTCTATTAATCAAAGATTGTATAGATCAATGATAGGATCTCTCATGTATTTAACTGCCAGCAGACCTGACATAATGTTTGTTGTGTGTGTGTGTATGCTAGCTATCAATCAGATATAAAAGAGTTCCATCTAAATGTTATGAAGGGATCTTCAGATATCTCAAAGGGAAACCAGCCCTTGGACTCTAGTATCCAAAAGATGGAGACTTCACTCTCTACTCATATTCAGATAGTGACGTTGAAGGATGCAATATAACTGGTGGGTGTCAATTCAGAGGACCAAGACTTGTTTCATCGGAGTGCAAAAGCAAACAAATGTATATGTATCCACAGCTGAGGCTGAGTACATAGTTGATTCAGCTGGTTGCTCTCAAGTCCTTTGGTTGCAAAACCAATTACTCGATTATGGTTATAATTTCCTTCAAACTCCAATTCATATTAACAATTCAGCTCCTATGTTCATCACTACTAATCCAATACAACATAGTAAAACAAAACATATTGAAATCAGATATCATTTTCTGAGGGATTGCTCAGAAAAAGGTTTAATCAAGTTAGTCAAGGTGGATATAACAAATTAGCTTGCTGATTTATTTACTAAAGCCATTGATTCAGTTAGATTTAATTTTATAATTGAGTCTTTAGACATGATTAATTTAGATTAATCACCATTAAGAAAGAAAAGCATGTGTTTGTCCTTGTAAATAGTCATAAATAACAACCAAAAACATTCATAAAATCATACAAAAATACAAAAATATTGTCTTTATTTATTGTGTCTTTTGATTTGGCATGACATATATATGGGAAATGATAGTGCATTGTGTCTTTGCTTGCTTCTTGAGTTCTTAAATTTCATTAAAATCTTATGAGAAGTGCTTTGACATGTGAGTAGGTTCATCTTGAGTGGAGACTACACTAAGAGCATGCCTACCCTAATGCAAAAGTGAATGTATGTAGGAAACTCTATTTTAAGGATACAACAAGTTAGTTATATTCTGATGTGATCAAATCACTCATCTATACACACCATGTACCAGCACTTTATAATCTATATCTTTGCAAATCATATTTGATAGGTTCAAATGGATCAATCTGTAATTGATATCAAGCAATTGACAATAATATGAACAGTGTAATCAAAACAAACAAATATCAAAAGATTTCATAAAGTTCTCATTGATATTAGATGGATTACAAAATGCAAATTGAGAGAAGAATATCTAAAGTCTTAACCTACACAAATACAAGCAATCCTATTTATACTAATAACAAGAAAAAAATGAACATATATTTACAAAATAAGTCCCTAAACTATGACAAAACTTATCTAAAGACTAAAATGCCAATCTTTCTAGGGTTCTAACAATACTCTCCCTAAGATTTGCATTTGTCTTTAGCAAAAATAATCTTATGGTTCTTCTTTGATCTTGAATATTGGCTTCTCTTTGTAGAGCTCTAGTTCTCTAAGTGATTTCTTTATTAAAGACTTGAACTTCCCAGCTAGAATTTCTTGCTCTGGCTTGGAATCATTAGTCTTTATTTCCATAGCTTCCATTACCGACAATGTTTCTTTTGTTAAGCCTGCAATGTCTACATTAGCATACATCTCTATCAGCTTTGGATTCTCTATTGTGTATATCTCTAACACTCCCTTGCTTGAAATTCCCATGAACTCTATATCTTTTATGTCTTTCTTCATAATATTTGCATATGCCATTGCCTTCCTCAATGAAATTCTTTCCATAGCAGCATTTATCACTTTAATAATAGTCAAAAAGTATCTTCTCTCATAAACTGCTTTTACGAATGATACTCCTCAATAGTTTGATTGGACAAGAATGAGATATAACTAGGATGAAGGAGTTTGAGTTCAAATACTCCATACAAACTGATCATATCATTATCCCAATCATTTAGATTCCTTACAAGCTTCATATGGAAAGTAGATGAATCATAAAACCATCTCAAAATTGGTTTTGATGATTGAGTTCCATCTGTAACTTTCAATATAGGATTTGTTACTTATTCAAAATACTTATCACTAAAAGTCTCTAAGTAACAATCTTCCATAGACTCATTAGATTCACCTTTCTTTGTTTTCTTCTTCATCTTGGCAAATAGCTTTCGTCTTCTTGGTCACAATGAGTTTGAAGAAAGGCTAGCATTCTAGATATACCTCTATCAAGCAACTTCACAAAATTTTCTCCCCTTTCAGCCTTTGTGGGATTAATGAGAGGTAACTTATATAATTCTTTCAAATCTTGCACTCGTAAGGCAATGATGCTCGAGTAAAAATGATATACATCACAAATAGCATTTACTCTTTTGATCAGAAAAGCATAAAAATCTCAGCATATTTCCATGCAATTATCTTCACTTATTTGGTTTTATCAGGCATAATCATTGCATTCAACAATTCAGAAATTGATTGCCCTATGTGTAACACATTTCGTACTATATCACCTGCTGATCTGGCTTTATTCCATAATTGCTTTTGGTCAAGAGATACTTTATATCCTTGTTTCCAACATTAGGAAACATATGTATAAGCTCCTTTCTGTGTTCATGAGATCTCCTCTCTAACCCCATTGACTTAATTTCTTAAGGCTTTAGCATTTTTGTTCTTTTGGTGATTTCAAGATACTGAGGGTTGTCCATATCCATAATAATCATCTTGTTATACATCTTCTTAGTTTCTTGGAAACTCCTCACCAACCTTCTTAAGAACTCACCTTGAAGCTTATTCAGTCTTTTCCTCGGATAATTCCTTGACTGGAACCACATTGTCAAAGCAGGTATGCTCATATCATCAAGATTTGGGTGGTGCAATTCTGTCATAGGAATATCATCTATATTCAAGCTTTCATTTAAAGGTGTTCATTCTCCATGCTCAAGGCTTATCTTATTTGGATCTGCTGGAGTTGACGACTGTGCAAACATGCATTTCTCATACTCTTCATTAATCTGAGTCACTGTCAATCTATCCAAATAAACTCTGTTATATTTCTTCGGGTTATTAGATAATTGTATCTATCTTCAAAGTCAATAAGAATATCATCTTGAGTCTTTTCAATTGGAGAATCATCAACATCAAATACATCTTTATCTTCCAGAACTTCATCATACCATTCATCAGGTAGATCTGATTCGAAATCATCCAGAGCTTTAATTCTTTGTTGCATTTATGTTTCTTCTACATTCTCAACTCGATCAACAATCTTTTGAACTTTATAGGAATAGAAGAGGTTTCAACATTTTCCATTTTCCTTTTCCCTTTTTATGCTTGTGTAAACTTTCCGGTTGTAGTTTCTTGAGATTCTTGAACTGGTTCTTCTTCAACAACATCACTTCACTTTGCTTCACAGGTTCTTTCAAACTTTCTTTTAACTTCTCAATTTCCTCAAACATTTTCTTAACTTTTTCTTCAAGTTCTGACATCATAACATTCTTCTTTTCATCACTTTCTTTTACATTGCATTTTCTTTCTTCAACCATTCAATTACTTCATTCTCATATACAATCTTTGACTTTAACTCTTCAAGTTCATCATCATCATCATCCAGTTCAGTTTGAATACAAGCATCTATTAGTTGTTTCATCTCTTGTTCTTTTTCTTTCACAATTACAACTTCAGGACTTTGAGATTGTACAGCAGAAATAACATTCTCTGTAATTGGCTCAGACCATAAAGTATCAAAATCAAATGCTTGATTAAAATCAACAGTCTCAATATCTTCATTTTCAACTTGATCATCATCTTGTTGATCATTCATTTCAATATCAACACCTTCATTAGCATTCCTTTCCTCTTCATTATCATCTCTATGATCAAAGATTGTTTGTTCGCTATCCATCTCTTGAATAGTTTCATTATTAGCACCTTCTATTTCATCCCTTGATCACCACCCTGATCATCATCATTGTGATCATCATTATCATCATCATTGTTATCATCCTCAACATGATCTTCTTCATCATCATCATCCTCTTCAGATTCTTCAACAACTTCTTCCATAACATCTTCAACAAGATCATTAGGATTCACAGGTTCATCCTCCGTCAAATGAAAGTGTTGTTGATTAATATCAACAATGTCATCAGCTACATTCCTTATGTACTCAAATAAAGGAACATTTTCACCACCTGTGATCACTGCTAGCCTCTTGTATACCACCTCAAATATATGATCTAAATTAATTCTTTCACCTTGTACTCCATAAGCATGTATGTCTGGGTATTTTTCATTTATAATCAATTGGAGAAATCCTGGATACATCATGTACTTGGCCATGTTAAATCTTCTGTTTATGGCTATGGATACTATAGGAGATGCTATATCAACTAGAAATGAGTTCCATACTGCACTTTTATGTGACATGCAGTGCTGAAATATATAACATAGCAGCTTCCAGTGATTATGAACTCTTGCCCTAAAGAATTGCTTCTTTGGGAAGTGATCTAGGTGACCCATCTGTATAAATATCTCTCTACACTTATTGAAAGTGTACTCAAATAAATCTTGATCTTCATTTTCACCCAATCTTAATGCATATATGATAGAACTCTTTGACTTGCTTCATCACATCAGAGGTCATGATCAAGTGGTAAGCTTTCACCCGAATCGTCTCGGGTCTCTCTTTACGGCTAAGGGCATCCACCACCATGTTGGCTTTGCCCGATGGTAATGATTCTCGCAATCATAACAATTTATAGCTCCAACCATCGTGTCTGCCTGATATTCAGGTCCTTCTACTTGAAGAAGTACTTCAAGCTCTTGTGGTCGGTGAATATGGTGCACTTTGTACCATATAGGTAGTGCCTCCAAATCTTTAACGTGAAGACCACAGCTGCTAGCTCCAAATCATGAGTAGGAAGCATCAGAATAAACCACCATGAACCTTTAATTATCGGGATGCATAGGCTATAACTTTTTTTCTCTATATTAACACCACACCCAAACCTGAGTAGGAAGCATCAGAATAAACCACCAGATCTTCACTTCCATCGAGTAATGACAAAACAGGAGCTTGAGTCAACCTCGCCTTTAACTCCTCGAAGCCTTCTCTTGAGCTTGACCCCATACAAACTTTACATCTTTCCAGGTCCACTTGGTTAGTGGAGAAGCGATCTTAGAGAAGTCTTGAATGAATCTTCTGTAGTAACTCGCCAAACCCAAGAAACTACGAATCTTGGATGGCATCTTTGGAGACTTCCATTGCATCACTGCCTCCACCTTTGCCGGATCCACCATAATCCCCTCGGGATTCACCAGATGACCTAAGAATTGAACCTCGCGCAACCAGAATGCACACTTGGAGAATTTAGCATAGAGATTCTCCTTTCTTAGCATTTCCAACACCTGTCGAATGTGACCAACATGCTCCTCTTCACACTTGGAATAAATCAAGATATCATCGATAACACAATCACTGATTTATCCAAGATCAGCCGAGACACTCGATTCATCAAGTCCACAAAATCAGTTGGCGCGTTGGTCAAATCAAATGACATAACGAGAAACTCGTAGTGACCATAACGTGTGCGAAGAGCTATTTTAGGAATGTCGTGCTCCTTAACCTTCAGCTGATGATAACCAGATCGAAGGTCTATGCTCGAGAACTAACGGGCACCTTGAAGTTCATCAAATAGGTCATCAATTCTGGTAACGGGTATCGGTTCTTTATTGTCAACTTATTCAACTCATGGTAGTCGATACACATTCTCATGCTACCGTTTTTCTTCTTCACAAATAACACCAGAGCACCGTAAGGAGAGAAACTCGGCCTAATAAACCCCTTATCGAGCAGCTCTTGCAATTGCTCCATCACTCTTTCATCTCAGTTGGAGCCAAATGATACGGTGCCTTGGCAACAGGTTGGGCACCCGGTATCAAATCAATCTGAAACTCAATCTCTCGGTGAGGTAGCACTCCTAGTAAGTCTTCTGGGAACACGTCTGGAAAGTCACACACAACCGGTACATCAGATAGTTGTGGTGTGGGTGTTTCCACATCCTTCACATAGGCTAAGTAGGTGCTACATCCACACCTCATGCACTTTCTCGCCACCGCCATTGAGATTACTTTCAGGATTGCCATGACTCGATCACCATAAACCGTCACCATACTCTTCGCAGGTGCTGTTAAACAAATCATCTTCTTGGAAACACAATGTTCACCTTGTAGTCCGCTAACCAATCCATCCCAAGAACCACATCGAAACCACCTAAGGTCATCACGAATGGTTTATCCGTAAATTTGTGACCTTCTAATTCCATGTCACAACCTTCTATCATCTTATAAATCCTAGTAGACTTACCTATGGCAGTTTCTACATCAAAGGGCGCATCAACACTCATACTACTAACAGGCATTTTAGCACAGAAAGCAACAGAATTAAACTTTTACTAGCACCAGAATCGAATAACACAGAGGATAAAGTTTGGTTTACTAGAAACGTACCTAACACAACATCAGGGTCCGTCCTAGCCTCCTCCCGCGTCATCGTAAATGCTCTGGCGCTCATTCTCTATCCTTCTCCCCGAGCCTTCTTCGCTCCCAAACCTTCAACCCTCGGCTTCTTATAATCCCTACTCATGTGACCACTTTCCCCACAGTTGAAATACCTCATAACCCCACAATCTCTAGCCATATGACCAGGCTTCCCGCACTTGAAGCAGATATTTGATCCCCATTGCATTCCCCCGAATGTGTTTTCCCGCATTTACCACATCTCTTCGACCCCGTATTAGGTGTGACCATACGGCGATAGTCCACCCGTGCCTACTTGTTACTCGTCGAGGCACCACCCCGACAAAATTTTTCCCATTCCATTCCGATCGCCACCACTCTTCTTGCTCACCACAGCCACCACCACCTCTCGCTCGTCATACAACCATCCTGCCAAATCAACTGCCGACCTAAACTGCTCGGACGGGCAACGATCATGTGCCTATGGATATCCGCTAGCAAACCCTGAATGCACCTCTAATCTTTCATGACAAATGCGTCACTTGGCCGGCACCAGACGTCCCATCTCGTTGAATTTAGTGGCGTATTGTTGATGTGTCATTGTTTTCGCCTCGACTATCCATTTCCCAATGAGGACAAAACTGTCAATCACCAACCTCTTCATCTCACTCCACCTCATCCTCCCGATTGCCCGACTACACTCGGCTTGGACTATATTGTCCCACCAACACAGAGCCGAGTCCACAAACGAGTGGGCAACAAATTTCACCTCTTGTCTTCTCGGCACTTGTTAATATTCAGAACAACTTCCATTTTCTCACCATCGGTGAGTAACAGCAGCAATGCAATTACTATCAAAAGTAGGGGGCTGGCACCTTTCAAATACCCCGTAGTTACAACCTCGTGCTGCCATCGACACAGGCTCTTCTTCTTCCTCCTCTTCATCATCGAGAGAACTGTTTCAGGCTCCGGTCACTCCATTCTCCCGAGGACCTATTTCTCTCCTTTCTCTCTCCTTCTTGTAGGATTCTTTATGCCAAGACACGTAGAATATTGATGCGGTTAGTACATTATGATCCAGTCGGGTTATACCCAATAACAAGCTTTGCAAACACAAACATATTTAATTGATGACATGATCATGTAATTAAATAACCACACCAAATTTTGAAATAGGTTTTCTAAATAAGTTGCATATGAGAGGGAACAATTATTAGGATATTTTGTTCAAGATATTATTTCTAATGTTATTTAAGTAGGGTAGATAACATTAAATAATAAAGGGGTGTATAACTTATACAATTAAATGGTTAATTGTATAACTTATTAAGTGACTAGTTAATATAATGTGTGTTTTGTTTAAGAGGGAAACTTTTTAATCTTTGAAAATCGGCCGCCCCTTTGAAGGTTATTGGCCCTTTTGTTCCTTGAAAACACACATAATATCACCAGGTCCCACACTCAATGTAATTACACTCTCAACAAGGACATGCAAAATTGGAAATCTCTCTCTCTCTCTCTCCCAAAATCGCTCCGCACAAGCAGCAGCAGTTTGGGTTGAGTTGTTTTGGTGGTGTTCTTCTATAAGAGAGTGTTTTGCAATCAAGCTTGGGGTATACAAGCTTGAGAGGACCTCCTTTTGCCTTGGTCGAGTTCTTGGAACATCATCTTCCCTTCTCGAACATCTTGCTGCTGAAAGGTAGATTATGGCAGCTTCTTCATAGCTGTCCATAATGTGTTGTTTTATGATCATAGTAAGCATCATTCACATATAATAGATTCTCTTGTTCTTGGGTTTGTTTAAGACTTATAACATCAAAATAATCTGGATTTTTCAGTTTATAAACAATGTTATAATGTATCTTCCGCTGCGTTTTTCGGAAAGTTTAATAGGTTAAACTTGGATTCATCTTCTAACAAACCCAACAATGGCATCATGAGCCGGTTATGTGGATTGCTTGCTTGTTCTTATCCTTTAAAAATCGTTTTTATGGGACTTCATAACCCTCTTATGGGCTGCTATATTCATGTATGTTGAATCCCCAAACTTTCAAGGTTATATTACACATGCTTGTGATTAAACCTTGAAAGATATGTATGTTGATATGTATATTGTTTGGACATGTTTAAAACCCGAAATCTCAGTTCATGTTGGCTGAAATTTCATGGGTTTTAGTGGGGATTCTTTGTTATATTTGGATGATATGATGGTATTTTAGTTAGTGCATAATCTAGCTTTTGGCCTTGTGTTGTTTGGATGAATGCAATGGTTGTGTTTTTGTTTATTCAATGGGGTTGTATATTAGTTTATTTGTGCTTTGTTTACAATGTAATTTATTTATTATTGATTGTAATAAATAGATTAGGTGTATTTTTCATTACTAGATATCTTGTATTAGGACTTTATATCTTGTAAAATGAAGACGTACGTGTTGGAAGCACAAAGGAAGGTCATAAGAGAAACATGGAGCATTTTGGATGCAGTTTCAAGTGGGAGGCTTTTGGAAGCTTTCTATGTGTTTTGTTATGACCCTTAGGAATGACCTATGGACCACACTTGTGATGGAAAACAAGTGTGGACCACTTTAGATGCTATGGTTATGCACATATGCTATGTTGTTTTGTTTAAATTATTGTGGTTGATGGCATGTATGTGGTATTTGCTTTATCTATCCTGTCCATGATCAAAACAAACTAATTAAATGATTCTTAATCATTAAAAGGAAATAAAAGGTTATTAAAATGATTTAATGATTTTAAAGATTAAAATGGGTTTTAATCAAAGGATCATAGGGTATCTTGTATTTGAAAGCATGCAAGTACGAGTACATAGAGTTTTCTAAACTAGAATTATGAAATCTCTAAAAAATTTTTTAAAAAGTTAACACCATCCTTTTGCACAACATTTGAGTCATTTGGAAACTCTTAATGGGATAAAGGTCACCTAACCATTTAGAGGTAACTTGTGACTTAAGGTGGGGATACCACATTTGTGGGATAAAGGTCACCTAACCACTTATGTTGGTAAACTCACATGTGTGTGCAAGTAGGGTAACTTGATTTGCAAACCATGATTAATGGATCACCTACAATATGGTTTCCAATGGTTTTCATGGGATTAACATGCCGACTTTACATATGATGTTAAAGTCGATCCATACCTCTAGAAGTTGCAAATGGTTGCAACGTCAATCGTTGACCACCTTATTAATAAATCGGGGATAAAGGTCACCTAACCACAATTAAATGTAATGTGGGGTTCTAGATTTTAATATGAAAATGACCTTAAAAGGTATTAATTATTTAAAATAGCAATATCGAAAATACTAAATGGATCTTGTTAAATTTTGTAGATGGCCACCAATAATGATAATCATGATAATTCATCCGCGTCCGCCCAATCATTGCAAGCGATTCTCTAAAGGAACCTCTAATCTTAATAATTCATTGATTGCGAAACTTGAAAATCGTTCTCAAGCAAGAGAGACGATCATATATTTTAGACGACCCTATCCTCGATCAACCTACTGAGGATATTGAGGAGGCCTATAACGATTGGCTGAAGTACACTGAGGACTCCGTCCAAGTGTCTTGTCTCATGCTGGCGAGCATGACTCTTGATCTCCAAAAGCAGTATGAACATCACAGAGCTTATGACATGATAACCCAGCTGAAGGAAACGTTCCAATAGCAAGCGAGGGTTGAGCGCTTCGAAACGGTTCGAGCACTCCATGCGTGTCGTATGGACGACAACCAATCGGTTTCATCTTACGTACTTAAGATTAAAAGCCACATTGACCGCCTTGAAAGGCTTAATTGTCCTGTCTCGAAGGAATTGGCCACGGATTTGATCCTCAATGGCCTTACCAAGAAGTTCGAGACATTCGTGTCGAACTACAACATGAATGCTTGGGACAAAAGCATTGGTGAGCTTCACTCAATGCTCAAAATTGCCGAGGCGGCCATGGGTAAAAGGGTTTTACCCGTTCTCACCATCAATGAAGGTGGGAGCAAGAAAAGGCCTCATCCCACACCCAAGGCAAAGGTTGCCAAGGGAAAGGGACCCGTATGGGGAAAAGGGAAAGGGGTGGTAAGGGTGCCCCCAAACCATAAGAGAAGAAGCAAAAGGTTGCTACTAATGACCCATGCTTCAAGTGTGGGGAGATTGGACATTGGGCAAGAAATTGTCCTGTCCATCTCCAAGAGTTGAAAGCCAAGAGGGAAGGAGCAAACCTCAGGTACAATATACATGATCCATATTGATTTAAACATGATATCCTCTAACACATGGGTATTAGATACCGGATGTGGAACTCACATTTGCAATTGTTGCAGGGGTTCAAAAGAAGTAGTGACTTCAAGAAAGGGATGTTAGCCTCTACATGGGCAATGGGGCTAAAGTTTAAGTTGAAGCCCGTGGTGACTACATCTTGAAATTCCAAATGGTTGGAAGTAATTTTGAACAATGTTTTGTATGCTCCTAGTTTGACTAGGAATATTATTTCTGTACCCCTATTAAAACCATTTGGATATGTATTATCTTGTTGAAAAAGATATTTATGTTTCTTTAAATGATATGTTGTACTTTAAAGCTATTCCATTAATGGTATTTATGAAATGGTTCATGAAAATACTTTAAATAGTTCATTGTACCAAACTAGCACCAAGAAACTCAAGTTGGATTTGAGTGATACCTATCTTTGGCATTGTCGTCTTGGTCATATAAACAAGAAAAGAATTCAAACACTACAAAAGAATGGTCTTTTAAAAACAAATGAATGTGATTCATTTGATGTATGTGAATCTTGTTACAAGGAAAAATGACTAAGGCACCCTTTAGTGGATCTAACGAAAGGGCAAAAGATTTATTAGGAATCATACATTCGGATGTATGTGGTCCTTTTAAGCCAATGACTAGGAATGGTGAAAGATACTTCATTACCTTTACCGACGATTATAGTCGCTATGGGTATGTGTACCTATTAAGGCACAAGATGAAGCTTTTGAAATGTTCAAAATCTTCAAGAATGAAGTAGAAAATCAACTTAACAAGTCAATTAAAGTTCTCCGCACCGATAGAGGAGGTGAATACCTAAGTGATGCTTTTCAAGATCATCTTAGGATTGTGGGATTGTCACACAACTCACTCCACCTGGAACACCACAACATAATGGTGTGTCTAAGAGGAGGAATCGAACCTTATTGGATATGGTCCGATCTATGATGGCTAGAAGCACATTACCTCTATCATTTTGGGGTTTCTCTTTGCTCTCCGCGGCCCGTATTCTAAATATGGCCCCAACAAAAAGGTGGAAAGGACACCTTTGAAAGTGGCATGGAAGAGTTCCATCCCTATGATACTTAAGGGTTCGGGGTGGTGAGGCTTATGTTAAGACTCCTACCCCAAAAAAATTGGAAGTCCGATCCACCAAGTGCTCTTTGTTGGATATCCTAGAGATTCTATGGGATATTATTTCTATGATCCACCGGAACAAAAGGTGTTTGTTGCCAGAAAGGGTGAGTTCTTAGAAGCAAAGTTCTTATGGAAGGAACTAGCAGTAGAACAGTGGATCTTGAGGAGGATCAAGAACCACAACCCAATGGACATTTTGGTTGAAACTAGCACTCAACATGAGGATGTTGAAGATGATCAAGTGGTTGATCAATACACACAAAACGTTCGCAGAAGTGGTAGAACTAGTTATCCACCTGAAAGATACGGATTTTTCATGGATGGATGCTATGTGGTAGATTCAGATGAACCAACCACATACCATGATGCAGTGTCCAATTCGGATTGTGACAAGTGGCTCGAGGCCATGAGCATTGAGATGCAATCCATGCATGAAAATCAGGTGTGGGACTTGGTGAACCACCCCTTAACTCCAAAGTAGTTGGAAGCAAGTGGGTTTTCAAGAAGAAAACCGATATGCATGAAACTTGGATTATAAGGCTAGACTTGTAGCAAAGGGTTTCACTCAAACTCAAGGGGTTGATTATGATGAAACTTCTCACCTGTTGCGATGCTAAAGTCTATAAGGATATTGTTTGCCATAGCTGCTCATTATGACTATAAGATTTGGCAAATGGATGTCAAAAACCGTTTCCTAAATGGATATCTTGAGGAAGATGTCTATATGGTTCAGCCTTAAGGTTTTGTCTATCCAAACATCCTCGTAAAGTATGCAAGTTAAAGAAATCAATCTATGGATTGAAACAAGCATCGAGAAGTTGGAATCATCGTTTGATGAAGAAATAATTAAATTCGGATTCATCAAGAACGCTAATGAAGCTTGTGTATATAAGAAAGCTAGTGGGAGCATCATCACTTTCCTAGTATTATATGTTGATGACATACTACTATTTGGAAATGACATTCCAACCTTGAAAGGTGTAAAAACCTGGCTTAGAAGTTGTTTTCCATCAAGGATCTTGGTGAAGCCGCTATATTCTGGGAATAAAGATCTATAGGGATAGATCAAGGCGGTTGATTGGTTTAAATCAAAGTGCATACATTGATAAAATCTTGAAAAGGTTCAAGATGGAGAACTCTAAGAAAGGTACGGTACCTATTCAAAGAGGAACGATATTGAGTACGACTCAATGTCCTAGCTCAAAGGATGAGCAAGATAAAATGAAGGCAATCCCATACGCATCTGCTATGGATCCATCATATGCAATGATATGCACTCGACCGGACGTGTCATGCGCCCTAAGCATGACAAGCCGATAGCAGCAAAATCCTGGAAACAGTCATTGGATGGCTGTTAAGAACATACTTAAGTACCTAAGGAGGACAAAAGATATGTTCCTAATCTATGGATCTGGTGATGAGGAACTCGTTGTAAAAGGTTACACGGATGCGAGTTTCCAAACAGATCGTGATGATTCACGGTCACAGTCGGGATATATTTTCATTCTGAATGGAGGAGCGGTCTCTTGGAAGAGCTCCAAACAGGATGTGGTGGCTCTATCAACTACAGAATCAGAATACGTCGCCGCCTCATTGGCAGCTCAAGAAGCTGCATGGTTGAAGAAATTCATTGCCGATCTAGGGGTTGTCCCTCATTCAGGACCCCTAGAGATCTTTGTGATAACGAGGGTGCGATTGCTCAAATCAAGGAACCTCGTGCTCATCAAAAGACTAGGCACATTGAGCGGAGATTCAACTACATACGAGATGAAGTTGAAAAGGGAAAGATATGTATTCGCAAAGTTCACACGGATCAGAACATTGCGGATCCTCTCACGAAGCTCCTTCAAAAGGCAAAGCATGAAGGTCATACTTGTGCCATGGGACTTCGATATTCTAGTGATTGGATTTGATCTGTAAATTTTGTATTTGGATAAGTGGAATCTTTATTATTTGAATAAAATTATTGGTTATAATGTTTCAATTAATGTTCCAATTTAGCATGTTTAATCCATGAGTAAATTGTTACTCTAAAGTCCGTAGTCATTCAGACTTGTGGGAACAACTGTGAGGGTAAGATTATTATGAACTTGGATTGGTTGATATTCTAAAGATGAATATAGAGCAATGTGTTTCTGCCAAGGTTCATAGATATTTGTCGGATACAAATATTGACTAACCCGCATCTCAAATTTTACTACATGGAATCTTATGATTGATCATAAGTAAATTTGAGTAAAGGCGAATATCATTGGTATCCTCAGACCTGAGATACATATTGGGTTTTATATTCACCAAGTATCATACCTTGATCTAGTTATCCGCTGTTCTAAAATAATGGATAGTACATGAGACTATGTTCAAGAGTGACACGAGGTGTTTGTGAGAAACGTATGTAGTCAAGATGGGATTTGTTCCTTATTTGTGAGAGCAAGATGTCTAAGGCCTGATTAAGTTAAATCAACAAGGAATGATCATTCTGTGTCTTGGATTTAACATGACATCTAAACAAAAGGATAAATGATTAATTCACCTAAATCATTTCAAGTAGGATACTTGAATGGGATGATGTTATTGAATGGCTATAAGTCATACGTATTAAGGGTAGTAAACATTGTTAGGCGGTATTTACTGCTTGCATCAATCTTCTATGAATCTTGTGCAAGTGGGAAATTGTAGGATTCTTTATGCTCAAGACACATAGAATATTGATGCGGTTAGTTTGTTATGTTACAAGTCGGGTTATACCCAATAATAAGCTTTGCAAACACAAACAATTATTTAATTGATGATATGATCATGCAATTAAATAACACACACAAATTTAGAAAATAGGTTTTCTAAATAAGTTTCATAGAGAGGGAACAACTTATTAGAATATTTTGTTCAAGAATATTATTTGTAATGTTATTTAAGTAGGTTAGATAACATCAAATAATAAAAGGGGTGTATAACTTATACAATTAAATGGTTAATTGTATAACTATTAAGTGACTAGTTTAATAATGTGTGTTTGTTTAAGAGGGAAACTTTTTTTAATCTTTGAAAATCGGTTGCCCCTTTGAAGGGTATTGGCCCTTTTGTTCCTTGAAAACACATATAATATCACTAGTCCCACACTCAATGTAATTACACTCTGAACAAGGACATGCAAAATTGAAAATCTCTCTCTCTCTCTCTCCCCAAAATCGCTTGGCACAAGCAGTAGCAGTTTGGAGTTTGAGTTGATTTTTGGTGGTGTTTTTCCTAACAAGAAAGGTTTTGCAATCAATCTTGGGGTATACAAGCTTCAGAGGACCTCCTTTGGTGCCTTGGTCGATTTCTTGGACAACATCATCTTCCATTCTCGAACATCTTGCTGCTGAAAGGTAAATTATGGCAGCTTCTTCATAGCCGTCCATAATGTGTTTGTTTTATGATCATAGTAAGCATCATTCACATATAATAGATTCTCTTGTTCTTGGGTTGTTTAAGACTTATAACATAAAAATAAATCTGGATTTTTCAGTTTATAAACAATGTTATAATGTTACTCTTCCGCTATGTTTTTCGGAAAGTTTAATAGGTTAAACTTGGATTTCATCTTCTAACAAACCCAACACTTCTCGTACAGCCTAATCACTTCAGTCACTACAGATGGTAAGATCTTCTACAAACAACCTCCTTTACTAAGGCTCTCAGATTGGTGCTTTCATCACGCCCTCCGGATGAGGGGTCTCAAGTTCTTCATGAACCACTTTTCGGCTATAGGCCTTCCTTTAGTAACCTATGGTTGAGCACCATGACCTCCACCATGTGAAGCTTTAGATGATCCACCACCAGCCATCCTCTAACACACACAACGGAAATATTCAAATACCAACATGGTCATTCAAGGGAACAACTTAGTTTATGTCAAGTCTAGTAAGTCCCTAATTATAGTGTCAAGTTGTGATTAGCCACTTACTTTACTCTTAATACCCCAAGCATTAACTATCCTGACTACATCAGTATCTAAATCTCAAACATCACGTAAACTACATATCATGCGCACGTAATTCCGGTTAACATTAAGAAAATACCTGATGGCACGCAGCTACTCGTACCGGCATCCCTTCCCTTTCCGTCCCATTTTCAGTTTAAGTTAAGGTTTATTTTAAAATTTTACCCGTTTCACTTAAACTTTGGCACTAATACCAACTTGTAAGGCCCCGTTCCCGGGATGCTCACAGTTGGTCAATCATTGCCCATAAAACATATAATTACATTTATCCTTCATAAAACATCACAGTGGAACATTAAAATAACCTTTAATTTCATCATAAATGCTTTTGCAAGTTAATACAATTATTCATTTCAAAACACCGTTCATTCGCATTACAATGCAAAAACATTAAATAGAAGAATGCGATCCAAAATAGCCAAGTAGCCGCTCCGTGCCATCCTCAACAACTTTAACTGCCAACTGGAAAATGCATAAAAAGTCAGCGTTGCTAAGTGAGTTCTAGTTTTAAAAAAAAACATACTTTATCTTTCCTTTAAAATCGTTCTTTACCATCGTACGTGATCATGCGTAATACATACACATGGATAATATCATAATTATCCTCATCATCATTCATTTCATACATTTATTATCTTTCGTGTCCGTCTAGGTCCTGTCATGTGCTTAACCACCTTATAGAGCACCAAGCAATTCATTTAGGGTTAAGTGACAAGGACCCCATTCATATGGTCAATCACAAAGATTGAACCCCTGTGATTCATTAACATTCAACGTAAAGCCACAGGAAAATAATCATGCATAACAAGGAACACAAACATAAACATACAACATCATCATACAGGGCATCATCATGTATACCTACCATACATCATACATACCATCATGCATAAGCATCAATCATACATCATATCATGCCCATCATAACATCTATGACCTCAAAAAGTCAGCTTACATAGCCCCCGGGAACCTCCCAAGTCAAAGCCTACATTTCACTTTTTTTCCCAAAATGTCACAAAATATTCTAAGTATTCATCTGCATTTCCTCTTTGTTCATCCGCATTAACCTTTACTCATCCGCATTTCCTTACTCATCTGCATTTCTTACTCATCCGCATTTCCGTACTCATCCGCATTTCCTTCTCATCCGTCTCATCTGCATTAATTTGCTCATCCGCATTAACTTGCTCATCCATCTTTCCTTCTAATCCGCATTAACTTACTCATCCGCATTTCCTTCTCATCCGCATTAACTTACTCATCCGCATTTCCTTCTCATCCGCATTAACTTACTCATCCGCATTTCCTTCTTATCCGCATTTCCTCATAATCATCCGCATTGACTTATACTCATCTGCATTGACTTTTACTCATCCGCATTGACTTTTACTCATCCGCATTGACTTTTACTCATCTGCATTTGTCAGTGCTCATCTGCATTTATCAATGCTCATCCGCATTTGCCAATGTTCATCCGCATTTGCCACACTTAAGCAGTTATTCTAAAACTTAGGCATATGAGCTACTGTTTTGGCGCAGGAGTAGCCTAGGGCACACTTAACATCATAATTCGGTCCCCAAACACCATCTATCATGTTCTAAGCTTAAACTTACATTGTAAGCCTAGAGAAACACAACCATAACATCATCAAACATGAACATAGCCCAAAATCAAACCCCACCCACAACATACACACATTCATACATACGGGTATGAAACCCAATTTTATAAGAACATACATTCATGCATTTCTACCCCAAAATCAGTTAAAACATGTAAAAAAAGGGGTCTAGAACTCACCTTTGTAGCTCTTGAGTATGGCTTCTTCCAAACTCATTTGCAATTGAGTTCAACCACCTAGAAACCCACTAAAAACATACAACCGAACACACACAACACATATGAGCATAAATCTAAGGACATAACCAGTTAAGAACATCATAAACACACGAATTCTTACCTTGAATTCACACTTTTCTGGTTTTTCTTCAAAAAAACCCAAGAGTCCTGCTTCTCCTTTTCGTCTGCACTCTCTAAAAATCTAAAGATTTGGATGTTGTAAGAAGAAAGTGGGCGGCCATGCCTACTTTACACCCACTTTCAAACCTTTTTGTCCTTTTGACACTTTTTACCCCTCAACTTGGGTAAAATATCTTTTCGTTCTTTTTCTTCACTTTATTCTTTCTTTACTAACTTAACAAAAATAATGGGGTGTTACATAATCTATTCGCAATCCATTGTTATTAACAATTTTAGTTTTAAAGTTTACTAACAATCATAATGAATCAACAATTTTAGATTTATACAAATTTTTAGGGTTCGAACGCCCAAATAGGGTTCAAACGCCCGATTGATTTGATGATAATGTTCACTGATTTAGTTATATAATCATAATGTGTTGATCGCAAACACTGATATTACCTTATAAGATCAATCAATCTTAGAACAAACAAGAATTTGTGAATATTTGAGTGAGTCAGTGCTTTTGAGAATAACAACAAAGAGAATTAGTGTGAGATTTTCGAATGAAATATATAAGTGTTAAAAAATTCTAAGACGCATTACAACTGTTGAGGCACATGATCACTGTTTGAACTCATGAGCTCTAGGCGCATTGGCATTGTTCAGGTGTATTACCCTATTCAGGCGTATGAACCATACACGCATGAGTTATACTTGGTCATATTTTGTTCAAAAACATATAGGTGCATTTGTACTGTTCAGGCGCATGAGAATTTTTCAGGCGCATCACGTATAATGAAACACCTAACACTTCTTAATATTGAATATATGATCGTCTAGTACTATTTAGGCGCATGAGATTGTGCAAAACGCCCAACACTTAACAATGATTTCATACTTATGACTAATGTTTACGCGCATGAGGATTGCTCAAAACGTCTAACTTATCATAAAACTGAAATTTTATCATGCGGCTTAACATAGACTTATGGACACTGTTTAGGCGCATGTGACATCCAGACGTCTAACACTTATATAAATTTCACATACTTCATTCAAATCACAATTTTAATTAATTTTACTGTTCTTCAAAAAAATTTCCAAACTTTGGTCAAACTTTGAAAGATTGACTAAGGTTTTGACAGTTTGATGAAAACTTTGACTTTTTGACCTTGTTATTTTAATTCATTTCCTGTCATTTTTACTCTCGAAAATTTCATAACTACAAATGTTAAGTGCTCTAAGAAAGATTAACATGTTGTCTTTATTTGTCTTTTGATAGTTTGTAATAGTATAGGGACTATTTGTGTAATTTGTTAGTTCCTTTACTTTTTGTTTTCAGTATAAATAGCTTAGATTTGCAGGTAGATAAAAACGAATACACAAGATATTCGAATCTGCTTTCATACTTGTAATTGTCTTAGCTTGATATTAATGAAAACTTTAATTTTATTGATATCTTGTTTTGATTTGATTACTTTGTGTGAATTTCATTGAATTGTGTTACAAATCATCACAGATTTATCATTTGATCCTATCAAATGGTATCAGAGCTATTGGTAAGCTGTTAGTGATTGATTTTCCTTTTAAGTTCATCGAACTTGAAAACCTAAAAATCTCACTGAATCTGTGATTGAGATACAATTCAATTGAAAATTTGTGAATTTCAGTTGTGTTTCATCATCAGAAACATGATTTGAATCACGATTAGCAGATCTATTCATCAAATTCAAGTCAATTTATTGAATTTGTTGTTCGAAAAAGGTTTAAAGTTTCGAACTGAAATTCTCAAAATTGAGGAATTTTGTTCAAATTGAAGAAATTGATATTAAGAAGAACGTTATCGGCATAAAACTTGTCTAATTGAAAAGTTTCAATCGAATTCATCAACATTTGAAGAATTCAGAAGATTTGAGTTTGTTATATTCATTTGAAGATGATGATTGTGTCGCATGAGCTGAGATTGACTGAATGTCTAAGTGTTAGACGCATTAACACTGTGTAGACATTCTTAGTCAGTCATTTGAGTACTGTTGAAGAGAAGAATCTCAGATGTATCACCTTTGTTGAGTTGATAATTGTTAGGCCCTTGATAACTGTTTAGACGCTTGACAACTGTTTAGGCATTTGACAACTATTCAGGCGTTTGACAACTGTTTAGACGCTTATAAACCTTCCAGACACATTAATACTTAGACGTTTTGGAAAATTTTCTAAGGCATTCCCTTAGACGTTTCTCAACTTAGATGCATCAACTGTTGAGGCGTTTGAATACTGTTCAGACGTTTTAACCTTGATACTTAGAATTTTTTTTTAAGAAAATTCTTTGAAAATTTTTCATTTTAAAAAATAAAATAAAATTCAAAATATAAGAAAACAACAAAAATATAAGAATGGTAAAATCAGAAGATTCTGAAAACAGAGTTCCAAAGCTTAAAAATAGAGCTGATTTCAAAATTGGTCTCTTAGACTAAAACAGCACTTTAATTCCGTGATACTAATCTCTGGAAATCTATAGAAAAAGGAGCATACATTCCTATAACAACTGATGGACCAGACAGAAGATTGTGTATACTAAAGATTCTCCAGAACCTTATCCAGAAGATGATCTTCAAGGAGATGATCTGAAAAGAGTTAAGAATGATATTAAAGCCTATTCATTGATGTGTAAAGGACTGCCTTTAGAAGTTCTTACAAGGCTTGATGCATATTAAACTGGATATACACTATATAATGCATTGAAAATCATTTGTGAAGAAGGAAAGGAGATTCAAAATCTAAAGAAACAAAAGCTGAAAAGACAATTAGAATTGTTTCAACATTTGTCTGGAGAGACAATAAATCAAATGATGAACAGATTTGTTCAACTCATAACTGAGATGTCAACAGCTGGTATCAAACCTGATCTTGAAGATTTAAATCTCAGACCACTCAATGCTTTACCATCATCATGGAAACAAACTGTAACTCTACTAAAGCATACTGAGAAGTTTCTAATGGATCTAGATCTTCTTATTGCAAAAATAGAATCAGTGGAGATTGATGAAAGCTCAAGGAACAATGATAGAGCAGCATCAATGTCTTAATATGAGTTTGTTGCTTCTCCTGCAACCACCATAGAAAATGCATTCATGGCAAAGAGTGAGAAAAGTCCTGAAGAAGAAGGAGATCTGTTTGTTGGAGTAGGATTTTTCACTGACTCATCATTTACCAGTGCACCTGCATATACAACTCAGTCTCATTCTCAATCTCCTCCTAAACCACAGTCCCAATCATTAAATATTCAGACAGAGACTTCTTCAGCATCTAACTCTGCTAAATCTAGCAAAGTTAAAGATGTGATTAACATCCTATTAGAGGATGAAGAGTCCAAAACTACATTTACTACTTTTATGGCCAGCTTTCAAGCATATCAAGGTAGCCATTTAACTCAACTAGATTTTGTTTTGCAGGATTTATTTGAGATGGATCCTGAAGATGTTGAAGAGATGGATCTGAACAGGCAGATGGTGATGATTGCCTACAGGACTCAAAAACATTCTTATGTCAACAAGAAATACAAGCCTAGTGCAAAAGAATGTGGATTTGACAAGTCAAAAGCTAGATGTTTTCAACTGCAACAGTTATGGACACTTCTCAAGAGAATGCAAAGCTCCAAGGAATAATGGAGGAAGTACTCAAACAAGCTCAAATAATCAAAGGTTTCAACAAGCTCAGAAGACTTTCCAAAAGCCTTATCAAAGTCATCCTATGCCAGAACTTAAAGATGAAACCAAATCATCTGATGAAACAAAGAAAGCACTAGTAGTCAGCATAAAAGATGGATATGATTGGAGTGCATATACAGATCAATCTACAAATGAATTAACATCAAGTTTATCTCTTATTGCAGAAATTCAAAAAGAAGATTGGTCAAAAAACAATGACCCAAAAGGGAAAGTGATGAAGAGGAAGATATACTATGATTGGAGTGACAAGTCTGATCCTAAAGAGGATACAGAGGAAGTAGCTCTAATGGTTGAGTCTGATCAACCAAAGGTTAACTCTTCTAATTCAACATCTGAAACCACAGTTCTAAAATTCCTGAAATACCATCAGAGGTAAGAGAAAAGCTTTGCACACAAATCATGCTTTGAACATGTTGAACACTACAGAAACTATTCATTCAAAATCTGTGAAAAGCTAAAGCAAGAGAATCTATGCATAACCAACTTAAATCTGATCATAAAACTGCAGATCAAAAGATTTCTCTCTTCAAAATTCATGGAACAAAACACTCAAAGATTTAGAAATTGTTACAAAACAATTAGAAGAGATGACTAGAATCTTGAACAAGAGAAAAAGCACATGCTACTACTCAAGTTGATCTGGCAGAAGTAAAGAGTTCAAAAATGATAGTAGAAAAACTAATCAGTGAAAGAAAAGATAAACAAAAGGCAGGATTAGGTTTCACTCATGAACCTATGCCTGAATCTATCACAAACACACTACCACAGAACTTCAATACTCATGATCATTCACTTGAAAATAAAGCAAAGCTTAAAGTCTTCCAGATCAAAAACAAGAATGCAAAAGAAGAAAAAGAAAATGTTCAAGTGTTTGTTGAAAAAGATGAAGAAAAAATAAAAAATGGTCATCCAATCAAAATAAAATCATATGAACCAAAACAACCAAAACAAAATTATCTTCTCATCAATTCATAATGTAATAGAAGAAGTCAGAGTTCAAACAAGGATAAACAACAGATAGGAACATCAGAAGATTCAAACACCATCAATATGAAACAATTACAATCAAAAAAGGAATCTCCTTCGATGATGTTCAATCTGAACATAAACCAAGTTCTTCTAAATCAAAGAATCAAAGAAGAAGAAAGAAATCTGCAAAAGCAATATCTGAACAAAACAAAAGTTCAGAAAATTTGATTAAAGCAACAAATCAAACATCAAAACTAAAACCAATTAAATTTGTGTCAGCAGGTATGTTAAATATGAATTCTCTTCCAAATAATAAAGCAAATATTATGAACAAATCAAACTCTGATGGAAATCTAGTTCAGATTCAAAGACTTCCGCTGTAACAAAAATTGTTTCTAATACATTCAAGAAGGAAGTTCATGTTAAACAAATGAACAATAATCTGACACAAAATCAAACTGTGAAAAATGAAAGACAACAGTTTAACTATATTACACCAAAATCAAAATTATGTCATTGTCAAAAGTTAATAAAAAGTTGTTTTTAACTCCACAAAAGTACTATGAAATTTGTGATACGAAAAATCACAATACTGCTGAGTGCCACTTCAACAAGTATTGTCACATATGTGACATGAGAAATCATTCAACAGCAGATTGCTATTATAACAAATATTGTACTTATTGTGATGAAAAGACTCACAACACTGCAAATTGTTACTTTAGAAATAGATCTCCCACTAGAAACTTTGTAAACCAAACATGAGCAAAGGATTTGCTAATCCATAGTATTTGAGAAATCAAACTAATGGATTTCAAAGACATTAATCAACCTAATGTAGGTTTGAGATCTTTTCCTAAGAACAATTATATGAGCTCAAAACATAACATGCTAGAACACTTCATACCAAGACGTGTAAGGATGAATAATAAAATTGTTAGTCATCAATACATTTCAAAAGATGATCAATCAAATGGTATGAATGTTCACAAAAATAAAGCAATAATTTCAGAATAAAATTGGTAAATTCATCAAAAATACCTGATTTGAAAAATCTCCATTATAAACAATTTACAATGGTTGATAAATTTGGAAAGCCAAGACCATTTCGGCTTGGGTAGATATTTCAACTTAACTTTCTTGTAGTGCAGGTACCCAAAAAGACCAATCAATACATGGTATGTGGATAGTGGGTGTAGTCGGCACATGACAGGCAATACTGCCTTGTTACAAGACTTTAAGTCAAAAGATGGAACTCACGTCGCCTTTGGTGGTGATGCTGGAGGAAAAATAACCGTGAAGGAACACTATCCAATGGAATAATAAGCTTTGATAAAGTCAACTTTTGTTCACAGTTCAACTTTAATCTTTTAAGCGTATCTCAAATATGTGACAAATCTTATTCTGTTCTGTTTGATGATTCATTCTGTTATGTTTTGAAGCCAGGTTCAAGATAAGCAAAGATTGGGTGATTGTTACAGCTGAGAGAGACAGAGATGTATACAAATTGGATATGTCTCAAGTTGATCTTTCAACTGAAACAACATGCCTATTGCAAAGGCATCAAATGATGAAAGCCAGCTATAGCATAGACGTCTCGGTCATTCAAACTTCATGAACATGAACAAGCTTGTAGCAGGAAATCATGTAATTGGACTTCGATCTAAGAAGTTTGCAACAAATGATCACTGCTCAGCATGTTTGAAGGGAAAGCAACACAGAGCGTCTTATAAGTCCAAGCCTATAAACTCAACATCCAAACCTCTCCAGATGTTACATATGGACCTTTTTGGACCAACAAACGTCAAGAGTATTGGATGAAAATCATATTGTTTAGTTATCATTGATGACTTCACAAGATTTTCATGGGTTTTCTTTCTTTATGCCAAATCTAAAACAACTGAATTACTAAAAGAATTTATCATTAAAGTTGAAAATGATTAGAAAACAAAGTGAAAATAATAAGAAGTGATAATGGAACGGAATTCAAAAATGCTAACATTGAAATGTTTTGTGCATAGAAAGGGATAGCTCATTAGTTTAGTGCTCCCAGAACTCCTCAACAAAATGGAGTTGCTGAAAGGAAGAATAGAACACTGATTGAAGCTGCTCGTTCTATGTTAGCTCATGCAAAAATCCCTATCACTTTTTGGGATGAAGCAATGTCTACTGTGTTTCATTCAGAATCGAATATTAATGGTCAAGATAAACTGAAAACTCCATATGAGTTAATGTTTGGCAGAAAACCGAACATAAACTTTTTAAAATCATTTGGTTGTCCTGTTATGATTCTTAATTCAAGTGATCAATTAGGAAAATTTGAAGCAAAATCTGATAATGGATTTTTCGTTGGATATTCATCGGTTTCAAAAGCCTATCGAGTCTATAACTCTAGAACAAATGTAATTCTTAAAACATTCAACGTTAAATTTCTAGAAAATTCTTTTCCATCAGTTCAAATGGTCCTGCATGGTTATTTGACTTAGATTCATTATCAAACTCTTTTCAATCTAATTTGTTTGATCAACCAAATTGTCTTAATTCTACAGATAAGAAGAACTCAAGAGGAGATCTTGGATCTTTCAGTGAAGATTCAGATTCTGATGACCCAGATGATTCAAGCTCAGACTACCCATTTTTGTCATTTGTCAAGGATTCAATAATACAAAACCATGAAACTACAGTTTTAGATCTTTCAAAGTCAATTAATTAGGAGGATCACAAAATTCCTAATGATGGTAATGAGTTTGTGATACCTGAGTTTCGAACATCATCCATTTCAGGTGATGTAGTTGATACAGGTAACTTTGATTACTTCATCAATTCACCTACTCAAGTTCCAAACTTCAATCCACATTCTTCTACTTTGATACATGAGTTTTCCAACTTGAATCAAACAAATCTGGATGTTAATGTTCAAAGTGATGAGATTACTACATCTCGCATTCACAAGAATCATCCAATTTCTCAGATTATTGGTTCATTGAATGAGAGAATAAGAAGGAGTAAATCAGAACAAGCAAACGTATGCTTAACTCTTGTTTTCATTCTCAAATTGTTCCTAAAAATGTTACCGAAGCATTAAAGGACAATGGTTGGATCGAAGCCATGCAAGAAGAATTACTTCAATTACACAAACAAGAAGTGTGGAATTTGGTGGATCTACCTGAAGGAGAAAATGCAATTGGCACGAAATGGTTATTTAGAAATAAGACTGATGATCATGGTGTTGTAATAAGGAATAAGCGAGACTTGTTGCACAAGGATACACACAGGAAGAAGGTATAGATTATGATGAAGTGTTTGCACCAGTTGCAAGACTTGAATCAATTTGAGTTTTTCTGGCTTATGCTTCATTCATGAAATTCAAGGTGTATCAAATGGATGTAAAGGGTGCATTTCTATATGGTCCAATCACTGATGATGTGTTTGTGAAGCAACCTCCAGGCTTTGAGGATGCACAATTTGCACATCGAGTATATAAACTGAGTAAAGCTTTATATGGACTTCATCAAGCCCCTAGAATTTGGTATGAGACGTTATCATAACACTTAATCCAACATGGATACACACGAGGGAAAATTGATCCAACTTTATTCATAAAGAAGGATAATAATGATCTTTTATGTGTACAAGTGTATGTTGATGACATCATATTTGGTTCTACCTATCCAAAATTGTGCAATGAATTTGAAGAAATCATGAAATCTCGATTTGAAATGAGTTCTATGGGAGAGATTAACTTCTTTCTTGGACTTCAAGTCAAGCAAACTACAGATAGAATCTTTATCAATCAAGAAAAGTTTGTTGACAAGCTCTTAAAGAAATTTAAGTTGCAAGACTGTCAGTCCATACGAACTCCAGCAGATGTTAACACCAAGATTGAACCTGATCCAAAAGGAAAATCTATTGACCAAACATTATACCGATCAATGATTGGATCTTTGATGTATCTTACCGCATCTAGACCAGACATTATGTATGCTGTTTTTGTATGTGCCAGGTATCAATCAGACCCGAAAGAATCTCACTTAATTGTTGTCAAAAGGATATTCAGGTATCTCAAAGGTAAACCAGCCTTAGGGCTTTGGTATCCTTACGAGGGTAACTTTGAACTATATGGATATACAGATAGTGATTATGGTGGATGCTGTCAAGATAGAAAATCTACTTCGGGTGGGTGTCAATTTCATGGTCCCAGATTAGTCTCATGGAAATATAAGAAACAAACAAATGTCTCTGTTTCAACTGCAGAAGCTGAGTACATTGCTGCATGAGCAGGATGTTCTTAAATCCTTTGGTTGCAAAATCAATTACTGGATTATGATTCAACTTTCTTAAAACACCAATTTACATTGATAACACAGCTGCTATGTCCATAACAGCTAATCCTGTTCAACATTCAAAACAAAACATATCGAAATTCGATATCATTTTCTTAGAGATAACTCTGAAAAAGGATTAATCATATTGATTCAAATTGCAACAGAAAAACAATTGGCAGATCTATTTACTAAAGCCTTCCTACCAGGACGGTTTGAGTATTTAGTAGAATAAATTGGTCTTATAAATCATATGTGATCTCCCTAAATCAAAAGATCATAATAAGTGATACTCTCATTGTTAATTGCCTATTATATTTTTTGTGTGTGTGTGATTTTATGTTTTTCATAGAAAAATCAAATACAAAAATATATATCAAAAATACAAGAATAGATTTTTTTTAAAAATGATTATGTTTTGCAACATGTGAGAAATGATAGTACATTAGTGAGATCAGTTGCAAACTTCACACATTATAAAGTCTAGACATGATCAGATATGATGTGTAGACAATATCTGACTATTATGCTGAAAAACTAAATTCTTGTGATCAAACTAAACATACATGCTTGTGTGTATTCATCTGAGTACTTTTGAGTTGTTTTAGCTTATGAGAATGAATGTTTGTTAAGATACATCTCTCACACCTGTTGAAACTATGTGAAATCATGAGATCTGTTACAAAGCATCATTTCACTTCTTGTTATGAGTCATCATAGACCTGAAGTACTGAGATATCCTCTGTTGTAAGTCATTACAGACCTGGATTCTCTTTTTGATGCAAAAAGATGCCAATGTGCACAACCTATTCAAATGAATAGTCAGAGCTGATCAAATGGTTATCCATGATCATCCTCTATAAACTAAGTAACATGAACTCTGGTGATATCTATGTTTCAGGTAATAAGTTGAGCATGTGTTCTTTCTTACATTTCATGACGATAGTTGCGCTCTCTTAGTCTCTGTATGCTTTACATCATGTATATCTAAATCAACCCTAATCAATCCAAGAATTGAAAAGTAAGTGAGTTGATAATTGTGTCAAAAACACTCATTGTCTGTCCTTAGATCTTGTGTCTCCTTTGCTGTGATATCACTGACCTGGAACAACATTGATCAGGATTTATTTATTGTCTATGACTCTCCACATTTATTTTATTTTACTGTGCTGATCTTCATTAATATGATCTCTCTGCAGACATTTATTCTATTCTTAATATTAGATTTTGATTCTATTTTCATTTTTTTTTATGCATGTCTTTGTGTGTGAAGGCAATGTCTCAATGTGTTGTGTGATCTTATTCTCTTTCATAAGAAACTTATAAGTTTTTCAAACTTAAAAGTTTAGGGGGAGTAATAACCGAAAGACTTGTTCTCAGAAAATATTCAATAATCATAATCAAAATTTGAAATGTTGAATTGAAAGGATTATGCTTTATGTTCAAAGTATTTGTGTAAACTGAAAATAGAATGTGTTTGAAAATTAAATATGAATCTACAAATCTTTGCAAATAAATGATTTTTAAGTTGAAAATCAGATGTATTTGATTTTATGTTGAGACTAATATGAAGGGAAAAAAAGAAATTTAAAAAGAAATAGAAAATAAAATTTTATAAATTGAAAGTGCAATATGCAAAATGTTCAAATTTGGGGATCTAAATGGTAAAAGAGTGCAAATGAAGAAATTGGAAATCACAAGTGTTTAATCATGAAAGTTGACAGGTCACCGATCACACGTTTGATGTATTAGAGTTCAAGCAGCGGAATAAGAATAGGATTAGACAAATTGTAGCAAGAAGTCGATGCTTGTATGCATTAAGAGCACATACGGTTATAGCGAGAGAATATATTTCTGATTCAAGGAATGTTTATAGATATGGAATGTTTCTAATCAAATCATTCAAATCATTCATTCATGCATATTACAATAGGTGACACTCCTTATATAGAGTGCAATCGCTGTTGTTATCACGGGAAAGTGACAACTGGCAGATCAATACAAAAATAACTAACTCTTAACAAACTACTGAAATGTTCACAACTACTGAGAACATATCAGAGTGTTAAGTACAGAATATAAAACTACTGATTAGAAACTACTGAAACTACAACGACTGAAGAACAAGCTCTTCAGTCGTTTTACAAAACTACTGAAACATAAATACTGAAACTAGAAATATAAAACTACTGATATCACAACTACTGAAGAAGTACTCTTCAGTATTGTGACAAACTACTGAAGAAGTACTCTTCAGCAGTTGTGACAAACTACTGAAGAAGTACTCTTCAGCAGTTGTGACAAACTACTGGCTTCAGTATTTGATCTTCAGACTTTGACCTTTAGATGTTTCATCAGCTGATGACTTCAGTAGATTCATCAGCTAATGTCTTCAGTCTTTGTCTTCAGACTTTGTACATCAGTTGTTGATCTTCAGCACTTGTAAACTCTTCAGCGTTGTACTTCAGTACTTTAGTCTTTTAGCTTCAGCACTTGTGTTCTTCAGCTGTTGTACTTCAGCACTTTAGTTCTTCAGCTGTTGAAATCTTTAGCACTTGATCTTCAGCTGTTGAAGTCTTCAGCACTTGTCAACTGCTGATGAGGCTTTCAGCAGTTGTTGTGATACCATGTGGGACTTAGAGGTTTTCTGATCTTGGCTCATGGTTCTTTTGGTCCAACAAACTCCCCCTGAACCAATGCAGCCAAAACCTCTAAATTATTCATTATCCCACTTATTGTTGGCAAAATGTTGGTCTTTTTCCTTCTTGATCAGTAGAGAAGATGACCCATGTAAGCTCCGGCCTGGGAAGAATCTTAGATATTTGTTTGGCAGGGTATGAATGGGAACTCTGTTTTGGGGAACTGGACCCAGAGTTGTTATCCCATTCATGAGATTTACTTCCCCATAATGAGTCTGTACGACTCTCTTGTGTAGGCCTCAAGGAAGGTGATTTGTTCCTCCATGGTTAGCTCTTCAGCACCTCCTTCAAACAATGATTCAGGCCCATAATACTAGACAGGTATTTGGCCTGTTTCCCATTCTTTAGCTCCACAGTTGTTATTATTCTGTAAGCAAACTCATCCGGGTGATTACCCTCTAGGAACAACTGGAGCTCATTTTTCCTGACTTCCTCAAGCCTCTTGTAAACTAACCCCTTTTTCACTATTTTGTTTTCCAGCATCTTCTGAGGGGTTAGATTAGCTTTGTAGCTTTCTTGAAGTCTTCAGGATTTCCCAGGGTGAAACTACAAAGACCAGAGAGATCACTTCATCTACGATCTTTTTCACCTGCCAATGTATCTCTGAGGTATGTTTTTCTTATGAATTCTGTGAGAGACCCTGGGATCAGGCCAAATCCTCACTCTTTCCTTTTGATATTGAAAGGTATGCCTGAGAGTGTAAAGTCTGAGGGCTTGCTTTTTCATATTGGTGATAGAAGATGTGGCTGCATAAGCTTTGTCAACTCTCTTCAGCAATTCCTCATCATGCTGTTTATGAAGCTCTTCTTCTTCTAGCTTCACTTTAACCATTTGTCTTTGGACTTCAGAGTAATTGCTGAGGAGTGACTTGTGGCCTTAGGCAACTGAATCACAGCTGAGAGTGGCAGCCTATCTTCATCATCTTCTTCATCATCTTCTAGCCTCAATACCTTCTCTTCTTCTTCAAGGTATATCATCGGCTATGGTTTTGAGGGTAAGGGAGTTGGTTTGGTGGGTTGTGATTTGGGTGGTTTTGGTGTGGAATGTTGACAGGCTGTTCTAGCATTCTTGAGGTGAGTGTGGCTTTTGATTGCTTGGCTAGCTCAGTCCTGCTCCCAGCACCCGCTTCATTCAAAGCTTCAATAACAAGCCCCTTAGTATATGCTTCAGACGAACAGATCTTCGTGGTGATTGCCAAGATACTGTCCCTGGACCAAGCTTTGATTTCGATCATTGATCTTCCAAGATATTTTGCAATAAATCTAATCATGATCTCAAGCCTTTCTCTTTCTAACACTTCATAACTTGCCCATCTATTCTGGATTTCTTCAATCTCTATCGTCGAATCTCAGAGTCAAGTTTATTGGTGTCATGGCCTTGCCTAAACACTGATCAATGATGTTGTCCATTGATCTGCTGTGTTTGGCATCAGCCTCTTTTATCAGTAGCTCCAAGGCTTTATCTTCAGCAATATGATCATCAGCACCTTTCTTTCGCTTGTAGTGAGCAGTGGTTGTTGTTCTTTCCCTTCTCTTGGGCTTGCTTCGCTTCCTTCTTTTCCTCGGATCTTTTCCTCTTCTTTTCTTTCACTGCAGTACTCTCCCCCTTTTTGGATGCATTGGAGGAAGGGGTTTGTACCGCAGAAAGAGTCCTTTGTACAGCAGCATCAATCAAGGGTTGTAAAGTTGAGGAAGCCTCTCATCAATGGCTTTAGTCACAATATCAGTGATTATGGGTGTGATGAGAGGGAGGGAATTTTGAAGTACAGCACCTATTTGCTCAGGAGGGTTCTGTTCCTGAGAAATAGGCCTGAAGCAGAGGCAGGTGGTTGAGTTTGGAGTAGCTCAGTGTTTGGGAACCTTCAAGTGAAGGTGCCATCTGTGGGTGGTAGAGGCAGATGGTCTTTCTCCTTGTGAGAGTTGATCAAGTAGGTTTTGCAGCCTACTGACTTTCTCTTCAAGGATTGTGTTCTGGGCAAGAACATCGTAGAAAAAGCCCAGGTCATCATCAGCCGAACTAATCATCTGACCTCCTGCTTAGAGCAAGATTTACATGCACTGGGTGTAGACCAGTTGTTGCATGTGCCCCTTGTGCTTGGTACTGGGGACTTCCAGCCTCAGGACAATGTCATCATCAGCTGTTGCCTCTAGTGAGGTCTGAGCAATGTACCACCAGCCTCAATCTGATCATGTGCTGAGTTAGAGGAGGTGGCAGCCTCACTAGATATTCTAAGCTCCTTGTCTACACCAGGAGATAGAAGTGGTAAACCCCTGTGCTATGGGTTCTCAATTGCAGTTTGTTCCTCCCCCTCAATTGTAGAGGTGTTCTCAGTAGTAAGTGGTTTCTGGGGAGGGGGTGAGGAGTGCAGTTGAGTCAGCACTTGTGCAACTATTAAAGTTGGGCTGTGAGGGGCGGTTGTTTGGGGTGAAGGGATAGAAGCAGTGTGCACCTGGGGAGGTTGGTGCTCTTCAATGGCAATACCCAAGTGAGGAAGATCCCAGATATGTAGGTACCCCTTGTGTGGTTGCTGCAGGCTCCTGTTGAGAGGAAGCCTGAGCGGCTATGGCTAGAAGAGTCATTGTATCCACTAGGGGGTTTGGACTAGTTGATATATCCTACGTTTGTGTTGCAGGGGCATCCTCAGGGGACTCAATTCCCTGAGTAGCCGTTTTGGGTTTTTTTTTGGTGGGTTTGGTGGGGACTTTTGATTTGGAGGTGGTGGCTGTGGGTTCCAGCTGCGTGGGTTTTTGCAGCTTGGCAGCCATTTTTAGTGTCTGGTCAGAGTTGTGCCGGGAGTATACTTTCGGCAGAACAGCCGTAGCAGGGACTCCCAAGCCAACAAGTCCCTCAGCATTAAGCTGGTTTGTAATGATGGCCATTATGAACCGTGGATATAGTATCCAACGGTTGGCAGTTAGTTTTTGAGCCATATCCTTGAGCTCCGAAAATATTATTTCTGAAAAGTTTAGCGGTTGTTGCTCAAGAATAGAATACATTACCTGCTGCCATTTTGTCGACATTTGATCCCAAGACGACGTCTTAGGAGCCAAACATACATTCACCATGTGAAAAATTAGGCGCTCAGCGTCATTAAAGTGTTTCTTCAGGATAGTGGAGGCACTGAGATTGCCTTGATATCCATGTTGGGCAAAGGATAGATCTGTGGTGCCCTTCGGATATCCAGCAGGAGAGATAACATCATCCAGATGAAGAATTTGGTGGATAACTACAGGAGTGATGACTACTTCTTTGTTATTGACGACCGACTGGAGAGATGTGTGTTGTTCTCCCAGTGGTAATAGTAACGTTCATCCAAAATTGTTGAAGGGATTCGGCATGTAGTATGGGATTCAGAAGAAATGCCGTATTGTATTGGGACTGAACCATAAGATCGATAGCAGTATCAAACTTAGTCCAGATAGGCGATTTAGTAAGGTAGGCAACACAGTTGTGTCGCGGTTTAATTTGCATGGACGCCATTGTGAAGAGGGAAGTTTTGGAGAGGAACGTTAGGTTTGAAGAAGATGAAGCATTGAAGGCTTAGGTCAGGGATATTATAGGGTACGGTAAGAAAACGACTGAAGGATGTGGTGTTAGTCATCAGTAGTTTTAAACGACCGTTGACATGGTATTATCTGTTCAGACGTTGAAACAGCTGAAGTCGTGGTGTTAGGCATCAGAAGTTAGAAAACTACTGAAGACCATGGTTTTAACTTCAGATGATTGAAACAACTGAGGACTTGTTGTTTGTCATCAGTAGTTGTGAAACTACTGAAGACAGTGGTTTTAGTCATCAACTGTTGTAAACAACTAAAAACTTGGTCTTAGTCATCAGTAGTTATAAAACTACTGAAGACATGGTATTGCTTCAGTTGTTTAGAAAAACAGCAGTAGTACAAACGACTGAAGAGAAATTTCTCATCAGCTGTTTTTCGTCAATTCTTAACTTTTCAGTTGTTTCATACTGTCCTCAACACATTCATCAGCCTTTTTGGCGGATTTCAGTTGTTTCATGGGACATCAGTACTTATCCTTTATACTGATTTCAGTAGTTGTAACTACATCAGTAGTTTTAACTACATCATAGTTTGGAATAGATAAGTACTTCAGTACTTATGAGACATTTAGCCATCAGTAGTTATAAAAACTGAAGGGAAAAGGACTCATCAGTACTTATATGTGACGGGTACCAATGATCACCAGTATTTACTACTGAAATCATCAGTAGTTGTCACTTATTCTAGCTGCAGCATACCAAGCCTTAAACCAGGTTTTGGAAAGTTGAACTATCCAAAGGCTTAGTAAAAATGTCTGCAAGCTCATCAGCACTAGGCACAAACTTAGGATCAATCAGACCTTTTTCAAAACAATCCCTTATAAAATGATGTCTGATCTCTATATGTTTGGTCCTAGAGTGCTGGACTAAATTTTGACAATGCAAAGCTGAAGCACTATCCATTAACAATGGAGTCTTAGTCTCTGTAATGCCATAATCCAAAAGTTGGTTTGAAGCCAGAGTACCTGAGATGTACAACTTGCAGCTGCAATGTACTCTGCTTCAGCAGTTGATGTAGCAACTGAGGTCTGTTTCTTGCTCTGCCACGAAATCAAGCAGTTGCCTAGAATTGACATCCACCAGAAGTTGATTTCCTGGTCAACTTACCCTGCATAGTCACTGTCAGAAAAACCTAATTTACCAGAATGTCCGGTAGAATACCATAAACCTAGAGATGGAGTGCCTTGCAGATATCTAAAGATCCTCTTGACTGCAATCAGATGAGACTCTTTAGGTGCAGCCTGAAATCTAGCACAAACACATGTAGCAAACATAATATCTGGTCTAGAAGCTGTTAAATAATCAAGGACCCAATCATACATCGTAAAGTGTTTCATAAACCACTTTACCTTCTGATCTGTATCCAGTTGTGTGGTGCTGCACATGGGGGTAGAACAAGGCTTACAGTTTTGTAAATCAAACTTTTGCAAAAGATCTTTTGTGTATTTGGACTGATGAATGAAATTCCATCAGCCTTTTGTTTGTTTGCAACCTAGAAAGAACAGTAATTCTCCCATGGCACTCATTTCAAACTTCTGTTGCATCAACTTTGTAAAGGCATCACACAACTTTGGATCAGAGGATGCAAAAATGATATATCTACATAAATTTGAACAAGTAGATTATGCTGCCCAGCTTTCTTAATGAATAAAGTCTTATCTATGGAGCCTCTAGTGAAATTATTTTCCAGAAGAAAGTTTGATAATGTCTCATACCAGGCTCTAGGAGCTTGTTTTAACCCATAAAGAGCCTTATCAAGCTTATACACCAATTAGGATGTTTATGTCCTCAAAGCCTGGAGGTTGACATACATAAACCTCTTCTTTATTTTCCATACAAAAATGCACTTTTGACATCCATTTGAAAAACTTTAAGGTTTGATAAGCAGCATAAGCTAAAAACAATCGAATTGCTTCCAGTCTGGCTACAGGGGCAAAGGTTTCATTATAATCAATACCTTCTTCTTGTGCAAACCCTGAACAACCAGTCTGGCCTTGTTCTTAACAATAAGCCCATTTTCATCAGTTTTGTTCCTAAACACCCATTTAGTGCCTATTGCACACTTACCTGGGGTAGAGGAACCAGTTCCCACACTTGCTGTTTCTTGAACTGAAGAAGCTCAAGCTGCATGGCATCAACCCATCCATTGTCCTTTAAAGCAATGTGATAATTCTTTGGCTCTTGCTGACTGATGAAAAGAGCATAGAAGCAGAAATTTGACAATTGACTTCTTGTTGATACTCCAGCAGTGATATCACCAATGATTTAAGACATAGGGTGATTCTTCAGATCTTGATACACAATGAGATCTGTGTAAGTGTTTGTAGCAGGCTCAGCAGTAACAGATGGTGATGGTGAATCATTTCCTTGAAACCAATCAGTGGATGGTAATTCAAAGGAAGTTGAATTCTAAGAGATCTCATCAGCATTTGTTGTGGATGGTGCTACTGGAGCTACAGGAACATCAGGTCTAGCTGAATCAGGCAGCTGATCACTAAACCTGAAAAGGTGAGTACTGCAATCATCATCATCATCAGCAGTACCACCAGGTGGTGAACTGTTGACAGGAGCAACAGCAGGAGTTTGATAAGGAACGTATTGCAGTATGTCCAAATCAAATAACTCCACAGGGCTTTGTGGAATCTTGTCCTTGGAGATTCATTGAACTAACATGTAGAGTTTCTTCAACCATCTTTGTTCTGCAGTTGAAGACTCTGTATGCCTTGCAAGTAGATGAATAACCAACAAAATACCCTGCATCCACCTTAGGATCAAATTTATGGAGTTGATCCTTTGTGTTGAGAATGAAACAGGGACACCCAAATGCTTTGAAAAATGAAATCAGAGGAGCCAAATGATGGAGGACTTCATATGGAGTCTTCATCACCTCTGATTTACTAAACTCTATTTTGCACATAGCAAGCTGTGTTGACAGCTTTAGCCCAAAAGGTCAGTGGCAAACCTGAGTCAGCCAGCATGGACCTTGCAGCTTCAATGAGGGTCCTGTTCTTTCTCTCCACTACTCCATTTTGTTCTGGAGTCCTTGGAATGCTAAACTGCCTTTTGATTCCCTTTGAAAGATAGAAGTCATCAAGTGTATGATTTCTGAATTCAGTTCCATTGTCACTCCTAATACACTTGACTGGAAGGGAATACTGCTTCTCAATATACAGCACAAAGTGAATAATCTTCTGAGCAGCCTCATCCTTTGAATGTAGAAAGAAAGTCCATACAAATCTGGAGTAATCATCCACAATTACCAGACAGTATTTTTTCTTTGCCATGCTCATTACTCTCACAGGACCAAATAGATCCATATGCAGTAATTGCAAGCAGGCAGTGGACTTAGGCACTTCAATAGGAGGAAATGAGACTTTGTGCTGTTTTCCATTTAAACAAGCAGTGCAGGTTTCATCACAGTGAAACTCCTTTATTGGTAAGCCTTGACTAAACTATTGTGGGTAAGCTGATTCATGTTTTTGAGATTAACATGACCAAGCCTTCTGTGCCACAGTTAGATTCTTGAGAAGAGGCTTTGGAAAATAGGCAAGGATTGCCTTTGAGATCTATTTTCTTAGAAAGATCTAAGGCATACACTCTTCCTGTCCTGTTGGCTCTCAGGAGAGTGTGATCATCCAACACCTTGTCAATCAGGTGCAAAACTTTGGATGACAGAATCCTACAGTTTTGACTGGTGAAAAGCAACATGGCCTTTATCACACATTTGACTGACACTCAAGAGATTGTACTTGAGATTTTCCACATGATTAACATCATCAAATTTGATTTCTCCATTGGAAACAAACCCTTACCATGATGTAACCCCTAGCATCATTGCCAAAAGAACAAATCCTTCTTCCTTGAGAGTAGTCATAAGAAGAGAGCTGTTTCCAGTCATGTGCATAGATCCCCCACTGTCTACATACCAGATGCTACTTTGGCATGTTGAAGAACCCTGCAATAATAAACAATCAGTTAGTTTTGGAGACCCAAACCTTTTTGGTTTTGGGCCTGGTCTCATCAATAGATGGTAAACTAACAGGTTTATCTGAAACAACCCTGAGAGGAAGAAGATGGTGTAGAAGAGGAGTCCTTTGGCTTGGACCTCCTTTTCTGTGGTTTCAACATAGGAGATCTAGTTGGTTAACTCTACCCAAAGATGTTGAACCATCATTACCAGCTATGTCTGATTTTGTGATAAAGCTTTCAGCTCATCAGACACATTGCCAGTGGAGTTTGATAAGTTCCTATGTTGCACCTTCTTCTTCTGAGCACTCTCCGCTGTCACCTGTTAAACCCCTTCCTTTTTGGATTTCTTTGAGGACTTAAGGGTTACAGGATTTGATGTTGCTGATACAAATGTGGTCTCAAACTCAGTTTTCATTTTTACCATTTTCTCTTTATTTCTTCTTTTTGTTTGAGTTGGAACCTCTTTTGTACCAACAATCATCTGTAAGATGATTGAACAAACCACATACTTCACATGGTTTCTTCTTCATCTTAGGTTGATCATCAACTAAAGAGGGTGAAGCAACTGAAGACTTGTTCTTCATGCTTTGGAAGCATTATTTGCTTTCTTGACTGCCTCTTTAGTAGTCTTCAAACTCTTCTACTGTTAGTTTTCTTCTCTTCAGTACTGACAGCAGTTGAAGTTTGAACTTCAGGTGTTAATCCTGCTCTCTAGTCCTTTCAGGACCTTCAGAATTAACTCCTGAGTTGATCAACTCATTGATCATGTGAGTGTCAGCATTTGAACCATCAACATCAGCTGATAGGTTCAAAGAGGGCTTGATGCTGACTGCTACTTCTGATTGTGCGTATCAGAAGGTAGATCACATGATGTGATGGATTGGTTATCACTCTCACCATCAGATTCTACTTCTGCTCTTGGAGTAAAATCTGTAGGTGGAGCAGTGTGATTGTAACCAATGCCAAACTTCACATTGGAAGCAGATTGCTTACTAAGAAGCATTTCAAAACCTTTGCATGATTGTACCCATCTATCACACTCTACCTGGGTAACTACAAGGGTTTCTTTGAGATCTTTGTACTTCTCTAGAAGTACCTCTTCTCTAGCCTTATTATCAATTATTTGGCATTTCAGTTTGTAAATCTCATCATTTTTATCTTTAAGTACAGACTCAAATTCGTTGTTTTGGAAATTATCTGTTCTAGCTCAATGTTCTTATTAATTAAAGCTACATTTGCTTCTCTAATGGAAGCGAATGCTGCTATGCATAGTTAAGAACATAATTTGGCTTTTGACTCAGAGGATACCTGTGATACCTTAGGTGTAGAGGCACTAGAAAATGAAGTATCAGCAGACTCCAAAGCCATAAGAGCTAGATTCCCAAAAGAACTGTCACCACCATGTTGACCAGCACCTGAGAACAGTTGGTCATGACCAGACATGTCATCTGGTAAACTGCTCCAGTCAACAACTCCTGGGGTGAAGAAGCTGTGTTGTTGAGGTGAGTTTGTTGATGAGATTGGGATGGCTGAGGTTCTGGTAGTGCATGAGGTTGTGGTGCCATAGGAACTTGAACTTGATTTGACTGTGGCATGTAATAACAAGGGTACGGATATGGCATTTGACCCTTAGGAACAAAATATGCCGGAGATTGTTGTTGAGGATGATGACTAGAAGTGACAGGATGTTGCCCTCTGTGTTGTTGACTATTGCCAGGAAAAGTCACAAAGGGTGCAGTGGAGTTAGATCAAGTTGATCTACACTCTCTTGCAAAGTGTCCAAGCCTTTGGCATTTGTGACACCTCAACTTGCTCTTGTCAAAACCAACTTTGGTTTTGCCAGAGAGTCCTGGGAATTTTCTTCCAGTTCTTTTATAGAACTTCTGAGATCTGATATTTATCAGGGCCATTTGACTCAAAATATCCATCTCTTCTAAGTCGTCATCAGCAATCCCCTTGAGATCATCCATAATGAAGCATAATTGTCATTATTACACCCAGTAAACTGACCATCAACACTCACAAATGCAGAGTCAGAAGTGCTTGAAGAGAAATTAATATGCTCATCATACTGGCATTCAGATGAAGCATATTCTGACTCATGACCAACCAAGGCAGTGTTGCCTGGTACAAAGTCTTCAGTGAGCTTTCCAGATGAAGACAGCTTTCTCTTCTGTTCTATCTCTCTCTCAAACGTGAGCAGTTTCCCATGGAGTTGGGTGAGAGATAGTTTGTCCAAACTTGCACTGGAGCGTAGGACAATAGTATATGTGTCCCATCTCTCAGGCAGTGATCTGAGAAATCTGTTATTCATCTGGATATTTGTGTACTCATGTTTGACCATTTTTAATTCAGAGATCAAACAAGAGAACCGCTCATATTGTTGAGTCAGTGTCTCACCCTTTCTATGAGAAAATGTCTCATATTGTTGGGCGAGGATTTCTCTATTATTTGCCAAGACCTCATCTGTTCCTCCAAATTGTTCTTTCAAGGCATTCCAGAGGTCATGGCCAGTTTCATGATGCATTAGCCCAGAATAGATTTCATTTGGTAGTGCCATGGCCAGAATTCCATGGGCTTTTGCATCAATTTCAAGCAACTTCTTATCCTCATCTGAGTATTGCTCCCTCCTCTTCGGAACCATTTGATTGGTTTCCGGTTATTCACCATAGGCTTGTGTGACCATGTACACTGATGTCCAACAACCTGCGCTGTTAACAGACAGGTGATGGAGTATTCGTCGTTGCCATATGTTATACTCTTCCTAACCAGCATTGGGGCTTGGTTGAGGAACCAGTATTGTGAGGATCATTGGAGGGAGTGTCATTTTCATTCAAAAACAATTTAATTCAAGCTTTTAAAAGTTTTACACAGACCACAACAAACTCAATGAAAACCAAGAAAGATCTCAGGATGAATGACCAGAATACAGAAAATTCAACTCTATAACCGTTTCTTGCAAAAACAAAAGCTAATCATCAAACTTAGATCTTGAATAGCAGTTTCAATGATCAATTATTAGATCGATCAATGATTAACCCCTCTGATATATTTGGAGGATCAGCGATCACACTTTTGATGTATAGAGTTCAGCCGGATAAGAATAGGAATTAGACAATTGTAGCAAGTAGTCGATGCTTGTATGCATTAAGAGCACATCGGTTCTAGCGCTAGAATATATTTCTGATTCAGGAATGTTTATAGATAGAAATGTTTCTAATCAATCATTCAAATCAATTCATTCATACATATTACAATAGTTGACACTCCTATATAGATGCAATCATGTTGACCAAAGACCATGAGCCAAGATCAGAAAACCTCTAAGTCCCACATGGTATCACAACAACTGCTGAAAGCCTCATCAGTAGTTTGACAAGTGCTGAAGACCTCACAGCGGAAGATCAAGTGCTGAAGACCTCAACACTGAAACCACAGTGCTGAAGTACAACAGCTGAAGAACACAAGTGCTGAAGACCTCAACAGCTGAAGACCAAAGTGCTGAAGTACAACAGCTGAAGAACACAAGTGCTGAAGCTGAAAGACCAAAGTACTGAAGTACAACAGCTGAAGAGTTTACAAGTGCTGAAGATCAACAACTGATGTACAAGGTCTGAAGACAAAGACTGAAGACATCAGCTGATGATATCTACTGAAGTCATCAGCTGATGAAACACCTGAAGGTCAAAGTCTGAAGATCAAGTACTGAAGCCTCAGTAGTTTGTCACAACTGCTGAGAGTACTTCTTCTTAGTTGTGATATCAGTAGTTTTATATTTTTATGTTTCAGTAGTTTTGTAAAACGACTGAAGAGCTTGTTCTTCAGTCGTTGTAGTTTCAGTAGTTTTATATTTTGTACTTAACATGCTGATATGTTCTCAGTAGTTGTGAACATTTCAGTAGTTTGTTAAGAATTAGTTATTTTTGTATTAGATCTGCCAGTTGTCACTTTCCGTGATAACAGCAGTGATTGTTGCACTCTATATAAGGAGTGACAACTTATTGTACTCGGGGGAATGAATGAATGAACGATTGATTTGATTAGAATATTCTACATCTATAAACATTCCTTGAAATCAGAAATATATATTCTCTCCCTATAACCGTATGCTCTTAATGCTTACAAGTATCGATTGCTTGCTACAATTTGTCTAATTCTAGTTTGTATTCCGCTGCTTTGTATCCTAATACATCAAACTGTGATCGCTGATCCTGTCAAATGGTATCAGAGCAGGTTAATCATTGATCGATCTAATAATTGATCATTGAAACTGCTATTCAAGATCTAAGTTTGATTGAATTAGCTTTTGTTTTTGCAAGAAACGGTTATAGAGATTGAATTTTCTGTATTTCTGCTCATTCATCCTGAGATCTTTTCTTGGTTCTCATTGAGTTTGTTGTGGTCTGTCTAAAACTTTTAAAAGCTTGAACTAAATTGTTTTTGAACTGAAAATGACTACTCCTTCCAATGATCCTCACAATACTGGTTCCTCAACCAAGCACCAATGCTGGTTAGGAATGAGTATAACATATGGCAAAGACGTATGCTCCATCACCTGTCTGTTAACAGCGCAGTTGTTGGACATCAGTGGTACATGGTCCACACAAGCCTATGGTGAATAACCGGAAACCAATCAAATGGTTCCGAAGAGGAGGGAGCAATACTCAGATGAGGATAAGAAGTTGCTTGAAATTGATGCAAAAGCCCATGGAATTCTGGCCATGGCACTGCCAAATGAAATCTATTCTGGGCTAATGCATCATGAAACTGCCCATGACCTCTGGAATGCCTTGAAAGAACAATTTGGAGGAACAGATGAGGTCTTGGCAAATAATAGAGAAATCCTTGCCCAACAATATGAGACATTCTCTCATAGAAAGGGTGAGACACTGACTCAACAATATGAGCGGTTCTCTTGTTTGATCTCTGAACTAAAAATGGTCAAACTTGAATACACAATATTCAGATGAATAACAGATTTCTCAGATCACTGCCTGAGAGATGGGACACATATACTATTGTCCTACGCTCCAGTGCAAGTTTGGACAAACTATCTCTCACCCAACTCCATGGGAAACTGCTCACGTTTGAGAGAGAGATAGAACAGAAGAGAAAGTTGTCTTCATCTGGAAAGCTCACTGAAGACTTTGTACCAGGCAACACTGCCTTGGTTGGTCATGAGTCAGAATATGCTTCATCTGAATGCCAGTATGATGAGCATATTAATTTCTCTTCAAGCACTTCTGATTCTGCATTTGTGAGTGTTGATGGTCAGTTTACTGGGTGTAATAATGACAATTTATGCTTCATTATGGATGATCTCAAGGGGATTGCTGATGATGACTTAGAAGAGATGGATATTTTGAGCCAAATGGCCCTGATAAATATCAGATCTCAGAAGTTCTATAAAAGAACTGGAAGAAAATTCCCAGGACTCTCTGGCAAAACCAAGTTGGTTTTGACAAGAGCAAGTTGAGGTGTCACAAATGCCAAAGGCTTGGACACTTTGCAAGAGTGTAGATCAACTGGATCTAACTCCACTGCACCCTTTGTGACTTTTCCTGGCAATAGTCAACAACACAGTGGGCAACATCCTGTCACTTCTAGTCATCATCCTCAACAACAATCTCCGGCATATTTTGTACCTCAGGGTCAAATGCCATATCCGTACCCTTGTTATTACATGCCACAGTCAAATCAAATTCAAGTTCCTATGACACCACAACCTCATGCACTACCAGAACCTCAACCTTCCCAATCTCATCAACAACCTCAATCTCAACAACACAGCTTCTTCACCCCAGGAGTTGTTGACTGGAGCAGTTTACCAGATGACTTGTCTGGTCATGATCAACTGTTCTCAGGTGCTGGTCAACATGGTGGTGACAGTCCCTTTGGGAATCTAGCTCTTATGGCTTTGGAGTCTGCTGATACTTCATTTTCCAATGCCTCTACACCTCAGGTATCACAGGTATCCTCTGAGGCAAAAGCCAAATTATGTTCTGAACCATGCATAGCAGCATTTGCTTCCATTAGAGAAGCAAATGTAGCTCTAATTAATAAGAACATTGAGCTAGAACAAATAATTTCCAAAAACAAAGCTGAGTTTGAGTCTGTGCTCAAAGATAAAAATGATGAGATTTATAAACTGAATTGCCAAATAATTGATGATAAGGCTAGAGAAGAAGTACTTCTAGAGAAGTACAAAGATCTCAAAGAAACCCTTGCAGTTACCCAGGTCGAGTGTGATAGATGGGTACAATCATGCAAAGGTTTTGAAATGCTTCTTAGTAAGCAATCTGCTTCAAATGTGAAGTTTGGAATTGGTTACAATCACACTGCTCCACCTACAGATTTTACCCCAAGAGCAGAGGTAGAATCTGATGGTGAGAGTGATAACCAATCCATCACATCATGTGATCTACCTTCTGATACAGCACAATCAGAAGTAGCAGTCAGCATCAAGCCTCTTTGAACCTATCAGCTGATGTTGATGGTTCAAATGCTGACATTCACATGATTAATGAGTTGATCAACTCAGGAGTTAATCCTGAAGGTCCTGAAAGGACTAGAGAGCAGGATTTAACACCTGAAGTTCAAACTTCAACTGCTGTCAGTACTGAAGAGAAGAAAACTGGCAGTAGAAAGAGTTTGAAGACTACTAAAGAGGTAGTCAAGAAAGCAACCAATGCTTCCAAAGCATTGAAGAACAAGTCTTCTGTTGCTTCACCCTCTTTAGTTGATGATCAACCTAAGATGAAGAAGAAACCATGTGAAGTATGTGGTTTGTTCAATCATCTTACAGATGATTGTTGGTACAAAAGAGGTTCCAAACTCAAACAAAAGAAGAAATTAATGAGAAAATGGTAAAATGAAAACTGAGTTTGAGACCACATTTGTATCAGCAACATCAAATCCTGTAACCCTTAAGTCCTTAAAGAAATCCAAAAAGGAAGGGGTTAAACAGGTGACAGCTGAGGGTGCTCAAAAGAAGAAGGTGCAACATAGGAACTTATCAAACTCCACTAGCAATGTGTCTGATGAGCTGAAAGCTTTATCACAAAATCAGACACAGCTGGTGATGATGGTACAACATCTGTTGGGTAGAGTTAACCAACTAGATTCTCCTATGTTGAAACCACAGAAAAGGAGGTCCAAGCCAAAGGACTCCTCTTCTACACCATCTTCTTCCTCTCAGGCTGTTGTTTCAAATAAACCTGTTAGTTTACCATCTATTGATGAGACCAGGCCCAAAACCAAAAAGGTTTGGGTCTCTAAAACTAACTGATTGTTTATTATTGCAGGGTTCTTCAACATGCCAAAGTAGCATCTGGTATGTAGACAGTGGGGGATCTATGCACATGACTGGGAACAGCTCTCTTCTTCATGACTACTCTCAAGGAAAGAAGGGATTTGTCTCTTTTGGCAATGATGCTAGGGGTTACATCATCGGTAAGGGCTTTGTCTCCAATGGAGAAATCAAATTTGATGATGTTAATCATGTGGAAAATCTCAAGTACAATCTCTTGAGTGTCAGTCAAATGTGTGATAAAGGCCATGTTGCCCTTTTCACCAGTCAAAACTGTAGGATTCTGTCATCCAAAGTTTTGCACTTGATTGACAAGGTGTTGGATGATCACACTCTCCTGAAAGCCAACAGGACAGGAAGAGTGTATGCCTTAGATCTCTAAGAAGATAGATCTCAAAGGCAATCCTTGCCTATTTTCCAAAGCCTCTTCTCAAGAATCTAAACTGTGGCACAGGAGGCTTGGTCATGTTAATCTCAAAAACATGAATCAGCTTAGCCACAATAGTTTAGTCAGAGGCTTACCAATAAAGGAGTTCCACTGTGATGAAACCTGCACTGCTTGTTTAAAAGGAAAACAGCACAAAGTCTCATTCCCTCCTATTGAAGTGTCCAAGTCCACTGCCTGCTTGCAATTACTGCATATGGATCTATTTGGTCCTGTGAGAGTAATGAGCATGGCAAAGAAGAAATACTGTCTGGTAATTGTGGATGATTACTCCAGATTTGTATGGACTTTCTTTCTACATTCAAAGGATGAGGCTGCTCAGAAGATTATTCACTTTGTGCTGTACATTGAGAAGCAGTATTCCCTTCCAGTCAAGTGTATTAGGAGTGATAATGGAACTGAGTTCAGAAATCATACACTTGATGACTTCTATCTTTCAAAGGGAATCAAAAGGCAGTTCAGCATTCCAAGGACTCCAGAACAAAATGGAGTAGTGGAGAGAAAGAACAGGACCCTCATTGAAGCTGCAAGGTCCATGCTGGCTGACTCAGGTTTGCCACTGACCTTTTGGGCTGAAGCTGTCAACACAGCTTGTTATGTGCAAAATAGAGTTTTAGTAAATCAGAGGTTGATGAAGACTCCATATGAAGTTCTCCATCATTTGGCTCCTCTGATTTCATTTTTCAAAGCATTTGGGTGTCCCTGTTTTATTCTCAACACAAAGGATCAACTCCATAAATTTGATCCTAAGGTGGATGCAGGGTACTTTGTTGGTTATTCATCTACTTGCAAGGCATACAGAGTCTTCAACTGCAGAACAAAGATGGTTGAAGAAACTCTACATGTTAAGTTTAATGAATCTCCAAAGGACAAGATTCCACAAAGTCCTGTGGAGTTATTTGATTTGGACATACTGCAATATGTTCCTTATCAAACTCCTGCTGTTGCTCCTGTCAACAGTTCACCACCTGGTGGTACTGCTGATGATGATGATGATTGCAGTACTCACCTCTTCAGGTTTAGTGATCAGCTGCCTGACTCAGCTAGACCTGATGTTCCTGTAGCTCCAGTAGCACCATCCACAACAATGCTGATGAGATTTCTTCGAATTCAACTTCCTTTGAATTACCATCCACTGATTGGTTTCAAGGAAATGATTCACCATCACCATCTGTTGCTGCTGAACCGGCTACAAACACTTGCACAGATCTCATTGTGTATCAAGATCTGAAGAATCACCCTATGTCTCAAATCATTGGTGATATCACTGCTGGAGTATCAACAAGAAGTCATTGTCAAATTTCTGCTTCTATGCTCTCTTCATCAGTCAGCAAGAGCCAAAGAATTATCACATTGCTTTAAAGGACAATGGATGGGTTGATGCCATGCAGCTTGAGCTTCTTCAGTTCAAGAAACAGCAAGTGTGGGAACTGGTTCCTCTACCTCCAGGTAAGTGTGCAATAGGCACTAAATGGGTGTTTAGGAACAAAACTGATGAAAATGGGCTTATTGTTAAGAACAAGGCCAGACTGGTTGTTTAGGGGTTTGCACAAGAAGAAGTATTGATTATGATGAAACCTTTGCCCCTGTAGCCAGACTGGAAGCAATTCGATTGTTTTTAGCTTATGCTGCTTATCAAAACCTTAAAGTTTTTCAAATGGATGTCAAAAGTGCATTTTTGTATGGAAAAATTAAAGAAGAGGTTTATGTATGTCAACCTCCAGGCTTTGAGGACAATAAACATCCTAATTGGGTGTATAAGCTTGATAAAGCTCTTTATGGGTTAAAACAAGCTCCCAGAGCCTGGTATGAGACATTATCAAACTTTCTTCTGGAAAACAATTTCACTAGAGGCTCCATAGATAAGACTTTATTCATTAAGAAAGCTGGGCAGCATAATCTACTTGTTCAAATTTATGTAGATGATATCATTTTTGCATCCTCTGATCCAAAGTTGTGTGATGCCTTTACAAAGTTGATGCAACAGAAGTTTGAAATGAGTGCCATGGGAGAATTACAGTTCTTTCTGGGGTTGCAAATCAAACAAAAGGCTGATGGAATTTTTATTCATCAGTCCAAATATACAAAAGATCTTTTGCAAAAGTTTGATTTACAAAACTGTAAGCCTTGTTCTACTCCCATGAGCAGCACCACACAACTGGACACAGATCAGAAAGGTAAAGTGTTGATGAAACACTTTACAGATGTATGATTGGGTCCTTGATGTATTTAACAGCTTCTAGACCAGATATTATGTTTGCTACATGTGTTTGTGCTAGATTTCAGGCTGCACCTAAAGAGTCTCATCTGATTGCAGTCAAGAGGATCTTTAGATATCTGCAAGGCACTCCATCTCTAGGTTTATGGTATTCTACCGGACATTCTGGTAAATTAGTTGCTTTTTCTGACAGTGACTATGCAGGGTGTAAGTTGACCAGGAAATCAACTTCTGGTGGATGTCAATTCCTAGGCAACTGCTTGATTTCTTGGCAGAGCAAGAAACAGACCTCAGTTGCTACATCCACTGCTGAAGCAGAGTACATTGCTGCTGCAAGTTGTACATCTCAGGTACTCTGGCTTCAAAACCAACTTTTGGATTATGGCATTACAGAGACTAAGACTCCATTGTTAATGGATAGTGCTTCAGCTCTTTGCATTGTCAAAAATCCAGTCCAGCACTCTAGGACCAAACATATAGAGATCAGACATCATTTTATAAGGGATTGTTTTGAAAAAGGTCTGATTGATCCTAAGTTTGTGCCTAGTGCTGATGAGCTTGCAGACATTTTTACTAAGCCTTTGGATAGTTCAACTTTCCAAAACCTGGTGTTAAGGCTTGGTATGCTGCAACTAGAATAAGTGACAACTACTGATGATCTCAGTAATTCATACTGATGATCATGAGTACCTATGTCACATATAAGTACTGATGAGCTCCTTTAACCTCAGTAGTTTTATAACTACTGAAGGCTAAATGTCTCACAAGTACTGAAGTACTTCATCTGTTCTAAACTACTGATGTAGTTACAACTACTGATGCAGTTACAACTACTGCAATCAGTAAAAACAGATAAGTACTGATGTCCTATGAAACAACTGAAATCAGCCAAAAAGACTGATGAATGTGTTGAGGACAGTTTGAAACAGCTGAAAAGCTAAGAATTGACGAAAACAGCTGAAGAGAACTTTCTCTTCAGTCGTTTGTACAACTGCTGTTTCATTCTAAACAACTGAAGCAAAACCACGTCTTCAGTAGTTTTATAACTACTGATGACTAATACCAAGTCTTCAGTTGTTTACAACAGCTGATGACAAAACCACTGTCTTCAGTAGTTTCATAACTACTGATGACAAACACCAAGTCCTCAGTTGTTTCAATCATCTGAAGTCAAAACCACGGTCTTCAGTAGTTTTCTAAACTACTGATGCCTAACACCACGACTTCAGCTGTTTCAACGTCTGAAAGGATAATACCATGTCAACGGTCGTTTAAAACTACTGATGACTAACACCACATCCTTCAGTCGTTTCCTTACCCGTACCCTATATATATCCCTAACTTAGCTCTCATTGCTTCATCTTCTTCAAACCTAACGTTCCTCTCCAAAACTTCCCTCTTCTCAATGGCGTCTATGCAAATTAAACCGCGACACAACTGTGTTGCCTACCTCACTAAATCGCCCATCTGGACTAAGTTCGATACTGCTATCGATCTTATGGTTCAGTCCCAATACAACACGGCATTCTTCTGAATCCCATTTTACATGCCGAATCCTTGCACCAATTTTGGATGAACGTTACTGTTACCACTGGGGAGAACAACACACCATCCCTCCGGTCGGTCGTCAACACCAAAGAAGTAGTCATCACTCCTGCAATAATCCGCCAAATTCTTCAACTGAATGATGCTACTTCTCCTGCTGGATATCCGAAGGGCACATAGATCTATCCTTTGCTCAACATGGATATCAAGCGATCTCAGTGCCTCCACTATCATGAAGAAACACTTTAATGACGCTGAGCGCCTGATCTTTCACATGGTGAATGTATGTTTGGCCCTAAGACGTCGTCTTGGGATCAAATGTCCACCAAATGGCAGCAGGTAATGTATTCTATTCTTGAGCACCAACCACTTAATTTTTCTGAAATAATATTTTTAGAGCTCAAGGATATGGCTCAAAAACTAACTGCCAACCGTTGGATACTATATCCACGGTTCATAATGGCCATTATTACAGACCAGCTTAATGCTGAGGGACTTGTTGGCTTGGGAGTCCCTGCTACGGCTGTTCTGCCGGAAGTATACTCCCGGCACAACTCTGACCGGACACTCAAAATGGCTGCCAAGCTGCAAAACCCACGCAGCTGGAACCCACAGCCACCACCTCCAAATCCAAAGTCCCCACCAAACCCCCAAAAGAAACCCAAATGGCTACTCAGGGAATTGAGTCCCCTGAGGATGCCCCTGCAACACAAACGCAGGATATATCCACTAGTCCAAACCCCCTAGTGGATACAATGACTCCTCCAGCCACAGCCGCTCAGGCTTCCTCTCAACAGGAGCCTGCAGCAACCACACCAGGGGTACCTACTTATCTGGGATCTTCCTCACTTGAGGAGATTGCCATTGAAGAGCACCACCTCCCCAGGTGCACACTGCTTCTATCCCCTCACCCCAAACAACCGCCCCTCACAGCCCAACTTTAATAGTTGCACAAGTGCTGACTCAATTGCACTCCTCACCCCCTCCCCAGAAACCACTTACTACTGGGAATACCTCTACAATTTAGGGGGAGGAACACAGTGCACTTGAGAACCCACAGCACAGGGGTTTCCCACTTCTATCTCCTGGTGTAGACAAGGAGCTTAGAATATCTGGTGAGGCTGCCACCTCCTCGACTCAGCACATGACCAGAGTGAGGCTGGTAACATTGCTAAGACCTCCCTAGAGGCAACAGCTGATGATGGACATTGTCCTGAGGCTGGAAGTCCCCAGTACCAAGCACAAGGGGCACATGCACCAACTGGTCTACACCCAGTGCATGTAAATCCTGCTCTAAGCAGGAGGTCAGCTGATTCAGCTTCGGCTGATGATGACCTGGGCTTTTTCTATGATGTTCTTGCCCAGAACACAATCCTTGAAGAGAAAGTCAGTAGGCTGCAAAACCTACTTGACCAACTCTCACAAGGAGAAAGACCATCTGCCTCTATCCACCCACAGATGGCACCTTCACTTGAAGGTTTCCCAAACACAAGCCACTCCAAAATCAACCACCTGCCTCTACTTCAGGCCCTACTTCTCAGGAACAGAACCCTCCTGAGCAAATAGGTGCTGTACTCCAAAATTCCCTCCCTCTCATCACACCCATAATCACTGATATAGTGATCAAAGCCATTGATGAGAGGCTTTCCTCAACATTACAGCCCTTGGTTGATGCTGCTGTCCAAAAGACTCTTTCTGCGGTACAAACCCCTTCCTCCAATGCAACCAAAAGGGGGAGAGTACTGCAGTGAAAGAAAAGAAGAGGAAAAGATCCGAGAAAAAGGAAGCGAAGCAAGCCCAAAAGGAGGAGAAAGAACAGCAACCAATGCTCACCTACAAGCGGAAGAAAGGTGCTGATGAGCACATTGCTGAAGATAAAGCCTTGGAGCTACTGATAAAAGAGGCTGATGCCGAACACAGCAGATCAATGGACAACATCATTGATCAGTTGTTCAGGCAAGGCCATGACACCAACAACTTGACTCTGAGATTCGACGACTAGAGATTGAAGAAATCCAGAATAGATGGGCAAGTTATGAAGTGTTAGAAAGAGAAAGGCTTGAAATCATGATAAGATTTATTGCAAAATATCTTGGAAGATCAATGATTGAAATCAAAGCTTGGTCCAGGGACAGTATCTTGGCAATCACCACCAAGATCTGTTCGTCTGAAGCATACACTAAGGGGCTTGTTATTGAAGCTTTGAATGAAGCGGGTGCTGGGAGCAGGACTGAGCTAGCCAAGCAATCAAAAGCCACACTCACCTCAAGGATGCTAGCACAGCCTGTCAACATTCCCACACCAAAACCACCCAAAACACAACCCACCACCAACTCCCTTACCCTCAAAACCCATAGCCGATGATATACCCTTGAAGAAGAAGAGAAGGATATTGAGGCTAGAAGAAGATGAAGAAGATGATGAAGACAGGCTCCGCTCTCAGCTGTGATTCAGTTGCCTAAGGCCACACACTCCTCACTCAGCAATTACTCCTGAAGTCCAGAGACAAATGGTTAAAGTGAAGCTAGAAGAAGAAGAGCTTCATAAACAGCATGATGAGGAATTGCTGAAGAGAGTTGACAAAGCTTATGCAGCCACATCTTCTATCATCAATATGAAGGAGCAAGCCCTCAGACTTTACACTCTCAGGCATACCTTTCAATATCAAAAGGAAAGAGTGAGGATTTGGCCTGATCCCAGGGTCTCTCACAGAATTCATAAGAACAATATACCTCGGAGATACATTGGCCAGGTGAAAAAGATCGTAGATGAAGTGATCTCTCTGGTCTTTGTAGTTTCACCCTGGGAAATCCTAGAAGACTTCAAGAAGGCCTACAAAGCTAATCTAACCCTCAGAAGATGCTGGAAAACAAAATAGTGAAAAAGGGGTTAGTTTACAAGAGGCTTGAGGAAGTCAGGAAAAGAGCTCCAGTTGTTCCTAGAGGGTAATCACCCGGATGAGTTTGCTTACAGAATAATAACAACTGTGGAGCTAAAAAGGAAAACAGGCCAAATACCTGTCTGAGTATATGGGCCGGAATCATTGTTTGAAGGAGGTGCTGAAGAGCTAACCATGGAGGAACAAATCACCTTCCTTGAGGCCTACACAAGAGAGTCGTACAGACTCATTATGGGGAAGTGAATCTCATGAATGGGATAACAACTCTGTGTCATGTTCCCCAAAACAGAGTTCCCATTCATACTCTGCCAAACAATATTTGAGGTTCTTCCCAGGCCGGAGCTTACATGGGTCATCTTCTCTACTGATCAAGAAGGAAAAAGACCAACATTTTGCCATCAATAAGTGGGAGAATAAATAAGTAGAGGTTTTGGCTGCATTGGTTCAGGGGGAGTTTGTTGGACCAAAAGAACCAATGAGCCAAGATCAGAAACCCTCTAAGTCCCACATGGTATCACAACAACTGCTGAAAGCCTCATCAGTAGTTTGACAAGTGCTGAAGACTTCAACAGCTGAAGATCAAGTGCTGAAGACCTCAACAGCTGAAGACCAAAGTGCTGAAGTACAACAGCTGAAGACACAAGTGCTAAAGACTCAACAGCTGAAGACCAAAGTGCTGAGTAAACAGCTGAAGAACACAAGTGCTGAAGCTGAAGACCAAAGTACTGAAGTACAACAGCTGAAGAGTTTACAAGTGCTGAAGATCAACAACTGATGTACAAGGTCTGAAGACAAAGACTGAAGACATCAGCTGATGATATCTACTGAAGTCATCAGCTGATGAAACCCTGAAGGTCAAAGTCTAAAGATCAAGTACTGAAGCCTCAGTAGTTTGTCACAACTGCTGAAGAGTACTTCTTCAGTAGTTGTGATATCAAGTTTTATATTTTTATGTTTCAGTAGTTTTGTAAAACGACTGAAGAGCTTGTTCTTCAGTCGTTGTAGTTTCAGTAGTTTTATATTTTGTACTTAACATGCTGATATGTTCTCAGTAGTTGTGAACATTTCAGTAGTTTGTTAAGAATTAGTTATTTTTGTATTAGATCTGCCAGTTGTCACTTTCCGTGATAACAGCAGTGATTGTTGCACTCTATATAAGGAGTGACAACTTATTGTAATCGGGGGAATGAATGGAATGAACGATTGATTTGATTAGAAATATTCTACATCTATAAACATTCCTTGAAATCAGAAATATATATTCTCTCCCTATAACTGTATGCGATCTTAAGCTTACAAGTATCGATTGCTTGCTACAATTTGTCTAATTCTAGTTTGTATTCCGCTGCTTTGTATCCTAATACATCAAACGTGTGATCGCTGATCCTGTCAAATCGCTGTTGTTATCACTGGAAAGTGACAACTGGCAGATCTAATACAAAAATAACTAACTCTTACAAACTACTGAATGTTCACAACTACTGAGAACATATCAGAGTGTTAAGTACAGAATATAAAACTACTGATTAGAAACTACTGAAACTACAACGACTGAAGAACAAGCTCTTCAGTCGTTTACAAAACTACTGAAACATAAACTACTGAAACTAGAAATATAAAACTACTGATATCACAACTACTGAAGAAGTACTCTTCAGCAATTGTGACAAACTACTGAGGCTTCAGTATTTGATCTTCAACTTGACCTCAGATGTTTCATTAGCTGATGACTTCAGTAGATATCATCAGCTGATGTCTTCAGTCTTTGTCTTCAGACTTTGTACATCAGTTGTTGATCTTCAGCACTTGTAAACTCTTCAGCTGTTGTACTTCAGTACTTTGGTCTTTCAGCTTCAGCACTTGTGTTCTTCAGCTGTTTTACTTCAGCACTTTAGTCTTCAGCTGTTGAATCTTCAGCACTTGATCTTCAGCTGTTGAAGTCTTCAGCACTTGTCAAACTGCTGATGAGGCTTCAGCAGGTGTTGTGATACCATGTGGGACTTAGAGGTTTTTTGATCTTGGCTCATTGGTTCTTTTGGTCCAACAAAATTCAACTCATGCACATAAACTGCACATGCGCCTGTAAGGCCCCGTTCCCGAACGCTTACAGCTGGGTTCTCATCGCACATAAAACATATAATTACATTAGTATTTAATAAATCGCAGCGGAAATAAAACAAACTTTCATTTCCATGTAAATGCTTTTGCAAACTAATACAACATTCATTACAAAATAGTTTGTTCGCATTACAATGCAAAAACATTAATCAAAAGAATGCCATCCCAAAAGAGCTGAGTAGTCCCCGTGCCATCCTCAGCAATCTTACCTGCCAACTGGAAACACATCAAAGTCAGCGTTACTGAGTGAGTTCTAGTTTTATAAATAAAACATACTTTACTTTCAGATAAAACCTTTCGTTACTTTTACATGATCACACATCATACGTACACATAGATAATATCATTATTATCTTCTTCATTCGTTCATTCCTTCTTTCATTACCTTACTTGCGCATCGGACATCATCCAAACCAATACCATGTGCTACACCCCGGTTAGTCGTAGCTACCGGCCGAAGTCAACGAATGACAGCTAAACGTATGCCACGGTACTAGGAGTAACCATCATCTTAGCTACTGGGCCGAAGTCAACGAATGACAGCTAAACGTATGCCACAGTACTAGGGGTGAGCGGTAGAGGTTCTACATTTAGGGTCAATCACCAAGAGGCCCCCGTATCCGATGTGTGCAAGACGTTTCATTCGTTCATTAGTACATGCATTCATTCAACATGTTCCTCTTTCTTTATCTTTCACTTTACGTTACATAATACTTCGTTCATTCATCATAACAAGTAAAGCCACAGGAAAGATATTATACATCACACTAAGGAACATTAACATGCATCAACATCATATCATACAGGGCAACGTCATACATACATAACCTACAACACCATCACCCTCATCATGCCCAACATGCTTTCTAAGACCTCGATCGTCATCTTAAAAACTCCTATGGGAACCTTTACATCAAAACTTACATCTGCACTTACCCCCGAAAATCAGAAGTCAATCTACACCTTCCTCGGGTTCAACAGCCCTATTCGGGCGTATGGACACCCTTCAGTCGCATGGCCTCCATACGACTGAACATCATGCGAATGAAGTAATACGGATGAACACTGTGTGAATGAACATCCAGTCGGGCGAATGGACAATGCGGATGAACACCTATGCGACTGGACCTTCAATCGTGCGAATGAACCCTCAGTCGCATGACCCCCATGCGACTGGCCCTCCAGTCATGCGAATGAACCCCAATCGTGTGAATGGACCCCAATCGCACCCTAATCGGCCGTATGGCCTCCATTCGGCCTCCAGTCGGTCGCCTAGCCCTAACTGATGCAGAATGCAGTTCAACCCGACTGCAGTCGAGGGTTTTCGGCCTCCAAACTCATCTAAACCCATTTTAAGCCTAAATCAACCATCCTAAACCTTAGGGATGCATACCATAACCTTATTCAAGCACAACCAAGCAAGAAATCAAGCCCCAAACGGGTCCTACGCATACATACACGCATACATACGGGTTTTCACCCAAAAACGCGAAAAAGGTTTTCAGATGTATTCCAGCCCCAAAATCCTTTGAAAACATGTAAAAGAGGGGTCCTAGAACTCAACTAAACGAGCACAATGACAAGAGCTTCGATTCGGCTTGCTTCACGACGATTTTGGCGACCCGAACCGACCCGAACCAACACTTTTTCCTCTTTTTCTCTTCTTTCTCTCTATTCTTCTCTTGGTAAGCTGAAATGTGTGTGTGGGAGAGTGGGCAGCCTCTCCCTACCATATCACCACATTTCCCAACTTTTCTTCGTTTGCGGGTTTGGTCCCTCGACTTTTGGACTTTATTTTCTTTTTTTTTTTTCGCCACCGGCTTCAAAATAATAAATATTCGGTGTTACAAGTCCACCCCCCTTAAATAGGTTTCGTCCCGAAACCTGTTGATTTGTCGAACAACGCGGATAATGTTGTCTCATTTCTTCTTCAGTCTCCCACATTGACTCGGATCCCTTCTGTGCTTCCACTGTACACGCACAAGAGGAACCACTTTATTCCTTAGCCTCTTTTCTTTACGATCGATGATTGCCACCGTTGCTCCATATAATTGAGCCTTTCATCTATTTCAACGTCCTCCAGTGGAACAATCATGTCTTCATCAGCTATACACTTTCTCAGATGAGATACATGGAATGTCGAGTGAATCCCGCTTAACTCATCTAGCAACTCCAATCTATAGGCCACCTCCCCTACTCGAGCAATGATTCGGAAAGGGCCTATGTATCTTGGGCTCAACTTGCCCCGCTTTCTGAATCTGATAATACCCTTCCAAGGTGAGACCTTCAGCATAACCCGGTCACCCACCTGGAACTCAATTGGCCTACGTCGCTTATCGGCATACGACTTCTGTCTATCCTTGGCTGCCTTCATAAGGCTTTAATCTTTTCAAGCTTCTCTGTCGTAGCCTCGATTACCTCGACGCTCCCCAATTCCTTCTGACCAATATCACCCCAACAAACGGTGTTCTGTATCTCCTACCGTATAGCATCTCATATGGTGGCATACCAATACTGGCATGATAGCTGTTGTTGTATGAGAATTCAGCTAACGGCAGGTGGTCATCCCAACTTCCACCAAAATCGATCACACATGCCCGGAGCATGTCTTCCAGTGTCTGAATGGTCCTTTCCGACTGACCATCAGTCTGGGGATGATAAGCCGTGCTAATATGTAACCTCGTCCCCATAGCGTCGTGGAATTTCTTCCAAAATTTAAATGTAAACCGAGTGTCACGATCAGACACAATAGACACCGGCACACCATGACGAGCTACAATTTCCTTGATGAACAGATCAGCCAACCTCTCCGATGAATATGTCTCGCGGATCGGTAGAAAATGAGCGCTCTTCGTCAGCCGATCAACTTTCACCCATATGGCATCATACCCTTTCGGAGTACGTGGCAGCTTTGTAATGAAGTCCATGGTGATGTGCTCCCATTTCCATTCCGGTATATCCAAAGGTTGTATCTTCCCATACGACTTTTGATGCTCTGCCTTCACCTGTAAGCAAGTAAGGCACTTACTCACATACTCCACCACGTCACGCTTCATACCCGGCCACCGATAATTCTTCTTCATGTCATGGTACATCTTCGTGGCACCAGGATGAATGGAGTATCGAGTCTTGTGGGCTTCATCCATTATCTTCATCCGTAGATCCCCAAAACGAGGAATCCACACACGACCGAATCGAGTTCTAACACCGAGTGTGTTTTCACCCAATTCCCCAACCAGACCTCTCATTCTTTCCGAGTTAAGATGATCTTCTTTCAATGCCTCATCTTGAAACTCCTTAACTTCTTAATCACATCGGAGGTCATGATTAATTGATAAGCTTTCACCTGAATCGGTTCGGGCCTTTCCTTCCGGCTAAGGGCATCCGCCACCACATTAGCTTTGCCTGGATGCTAATGGATCTCACAATCATAATCCTTTAAAAGTTCCAACCATCTCCTCTGCCTCATGTTCAGATCCTTTTGCTCGAAGAAGTACTTCAAGCTCTTATGATCGGTGAATATGGTGCACTTCGTCCCGTAGAGATAGTGCCTCCAGATCTTCAATGCAAAGACCACGACTGCTAGCTCCAAGTCATGAGTAGGATAATTAACCTCATTGACTTTCAATTGTCGGGATGCATAGGCTATAACCTTCCCTCTCTGCATTAACACACACCCCAACCCTGAGTAGGAAGCATCCGAATAAACCACCAGATCTTCGCTTCCATCGGGTAATGACAGCACAGGAGCTCGAGTCAGTCTTGCCTTCAGCTCTTTGAACGCCTTCTCTTGAGCTTGACCCCATACAAACTTCACATCCTTTCGGGTCAACTTAGTTAGTGGAGAAGCAATCTTAGAGAAGTCTTGGATGAATCTTCTATAGTAGCCCGCCAAGCCCAAGAAACTACGGATCTCGGATGGCGTCTTTGGTGACTTCCATTGCATAACCGCCTCCACCTTGTCGGGTCAACCATATCCCGTCAGGATTCACCACATGACCCAAAAACTGAACTTCGCGCAACCAAAATGCACACTTGGAGAATTTAGCATACAATTTCTCCCTTCTCAACGTCTCTAGAACCTCTCGAATGTGACCGGCATGCTCAATCTCGCTCTTTGAATAAATCAGGATATCATCAATAAACACAATCACTGATTTATCCAACATAAGCCGACACACACGGTTCATCAGATCCATAAAAGCAGCTGGCGCGTTGGTCAAACCAAAGGACATGACAAGAAACTCGTAATGGCCATAGCGCGTACGGAAAGCTGTTTTAGGGATATCTTGCTCCTTCACCTTCAACTGATGATAACCAGATCGAAGATCTCTCCTCGAGAACCAACTGGCACCATGAAGCTGGTCGAACAAATCATCTATCCTCGGTAAGGGGTAGCGGTTCTTCACTGTCAACTTGTTCAGTTCGCGGTAGTCAATGCACATCCTCATACTACCATCCTTCTTCTTTACAAATAAGACCGGAGCACCCCAAGGGGAGATACTCGGTCTAATGAACCCCTTATCAAGCAGCTCTCGCAACTGCTCCATCAACTCTTTCATCTCGGTTGGAGCCAATCGATACGGTGCCTTAGCAACAGGTTGGGCACCCGGTATTAGATCAATCTGAAATTCAATCTCTCTGTCAGGTGGCACCCCTGATAAGTCTTCTCGGAACACGTCTGGAAAGTCACACACAACAGGTACATCAGCTAGTTGTGGTGTTGGTGTATCCACATCCTTTACATAAGCCAAGTAGGTGCTACATCCACGCCTCGTACACTTTCCCGCCACCGCCATTGAGATCATCTTCGGGATTGTAGTAACCCGATCACCATAAACCGTTACCGAACTTCCGTCAGGCGCTGTCAACCGAACCATTTTCTTGCGACACACAATGTTCGCCTCGAAGTCTGCCAACCAATCCATCCCAAGAACCAAATCGAAACCACCCAAGGTCATCACAAACGGTCTAACAGGAAACTTATGACCCTCAAGTTCCACATCACAATTCTCTATCATCTCAGAAATCCTGGTAGACTTACCTATGGCAGTTTCTACATCAAAGGGCGTGTCAACACGTCTACTACTAACAGGCAGCTTAGCATAGAAAGCAGCAGAAATAAAACTCTTACTAGCACCCGAATCAAATAACACAGAAGCTAAAGTCTGGTTCACTAGAAACGTACCGGACACAACGTCAGGGTCCGTCCTAGCCTCATCCTGTGTCATGGTGAACGCCCTGGCACTCGCCCTCGGTCCATCACTTCCCGTCTTCTTCACCCCTGAACCCTCAGTCCTCGACTTCTTACAATCTCTGCTCATATGACCAGTTTCCCCACAGTTAAAACACTTGCTCGACACGCAATCCTTCGCCATATGCCCTGTCCTCCCACACTTGAAGCACAAGTTTGACCCAAACCTATATTCCCCGCTGTGCTCCCTTCCACACTTGCCACACCTTTTCGACCCCGCACTTGATGTGACCACACGGCGTTCATCCACCCGTGCCTTTTGTTACCATCGGGGCATCACCCCGACCGAACCGTTTCCCGTTCCAGTTCCGATCACCACTACCCTTCCTACTCGCCTCAGTCACCACCACCTCCCGCTCGTCATACAGCCTCCCTGCCAAATCAACTGCCGACCTAAACGTGCTTGGCGGGCGGCGATCATATGCCGGCGAACATCCACCGGTAAACCCTGAATGTACCTCTTGATTTTCCGAGACAGAGGCGTCACCTGATCAGGCACAAGCCGTGCCATTTCATTAAACTTGGTGGTATACTGCTGGTGTGTCATGGTTCCAGCCTCCAACTGCAGAAACTCCTTTTCTAACTTGTCCATTTCCCGATGAGGACAAAATTCCTTAATCACCAACCTTCTCAACTCAGGCCATTTCATTTTTCCAATGGCCCTACTACCCTCAGCTTGGACAATGTTGTCCCACCAGCACAGAGCTGAATCCACAAAAGAGTGGGTAGCAAACTTCACCTTTTGGTCCTCTCGGCACTCGCTGATATCGAGAACAGCTTCCATTTCCCTCACCCACTGGTGAGCGGCTGCAGCGGTGCCGTTTCCATCAAAAGTAGGGGGCTTGCATCTCATAAAAGCCCCATAATTACATCCTCGTGCCGTCTCCGGCGCAGGCTCTTCTTCTTCCTCTTCATCATCAGACAGAACCGTTTCCGGCCCTGGTTGTTCCCGTTCTCCAGAGGATCTGTTTCTTTCTTTTTGTTCCCCTTCTCGTACAGCCTTAATAACTTCAGTCACCACAGACGGTAAGATTGTCTGCATGACCTGATCGACTTCTTCTACAACAGCCTCTTTTACTGAGGCTCTCAGATTGGCGCTTTCGTCGCCACCCTCCGGATGAGGGATCTCTGGTTCTTCATGAACCACCCTCTCAACTCTGGGTCTCCCTCTCTTAGGTCGCGGTTCAGCACCGTGACCTCCACCCCTAGAAGCTTTCAAAGATCTACCTCCGGCCATCACACACACACTGAAAGATTCAAACACCAACACGGTCATTCAAGGAAACAACTCAGTTTATGTGAAGTATAGTAAGTCCCTAATTATAGTGGCCAGTTGTGATTAGCCACTTACTTTACTCTTCATACCCCAAGTATTTCCTGTCTTGACTACATCAGTATTTAAATCTACATACAACACATAACACATACCATGCGCACATAAAACCGGTTAACTTTACGAAAATACCTGATGGCACGCAGCTACTCAGTTTGGCATCCCATTCCCTTTCCGTCCCATTCTCAGTTTAAGATTAGGTTTATTCTGAAAATTTACCCATTTCACTTAAACTTTGGCTCTGATACCAACTTGTAAGGCCCCGTTCCCGGAACGCTTACAGCTGGGTTCTCATCGCACATAAAACATATAATTACATTAGTATTAATAAATCGCAGCGGAAAACTAAAACAAACTTTCATTTCCATGTAAATGCTTTTGCAAACTAATACAACATTCATTACAAAAATAGTTTGTTCGCATTACAATGCAAAAACATTAATCAAAAGAATGCCATCCCAAAAGAGCTGAGTAGTCGCCCGTGCCATCCTCAGCAATCATTACCTGCCAACTGGAAACACATCAAAGTCAGCGTTGCTGACTGAGTTCTAGTTTTATAAATAAAACATACTTTACTTTCAGATAAAACCGTTCGTTACTTTTACATGATCACACATCATACGTACACATAGATAATATCATTATTATCTTCTTCATTCGTTCATTCCTTCTTTCATTACCTTACTTGCGCATCGGACATCATCCCAAACCAATACCATGTGCTACACCCCGGTTAGTCGTAGCTACCGGGCCGAAGTCAACGAACGACAGCTAAACGTATGCCACGGTACTAGGAGTAACCATCAGTCTTAGCTACTGGGCCGAAGTCAACGAATGACAGCTAAACGTATGCCACAGTACTAGGGGTGAGCGGTAGAGGTTCTACATTTAGGGTCAATCACCAAGAAGGACCCCGTATCCGATGTGTGCAAGACGTTTCATTCGTTCATTAGTACATGCATTCATTCAACATGTTCCTCTTTCTTTATCTTTCACTTTATGTTACATAATACTTTGTTCATTCATCATAACAAGTAAAGCCACAGGAAAGATATTATACATCACACTAAGGAACATTAACATGCATCAACATCATATCATACAGGGCAACGTCATACATACATAACCTACAACACCATCACCCTCATCATGCCCAACATGCTTTCTAAGACTCGATCGTCATCTTAAAAATCCTGTGGAACCTTTACATCAAAACTTACATCTGCACTTACCCCCGAAAATCAGAAATCAATCTACACCTTCCTCGGGTTCAACAGCCCTATTCGGGCGTATGGACACCCTTCAGTCGCATGGCCTCCATACGACTGAACATCATGTGAATGAACTAATACGGATGAACACCTGTGCGAATGAACATCCAGTCGGGCGAATGGACAATGCGGATGAACACCTATGCGACTGGACCTCAGTCGTGCGAATGAACCCTCAATCGCATGACCCCCATGCGACTGGCCCTCCAGTCGTGCGAATGAACCCCAATCGTGCGAATGGACCCCAATCGCACCCTAATCGGCCGTATGGCCTCCATTCGGCCTCCAGTCGGTCGCCTAGCCCTAACTGATGCAGAATGCAGTTCAACCCGACTGCAGCCGAGGGTTTTCGGCCTCCAAACTCATCTAAACCCATTTTAAGCCTAAATGGACCATCCTAAACCTTAGGGATGCATACCATAACCTTATTCAAGCACAACCAAGCAAGAAATCAAGCCCCAAACGGGTCCTACACATACATACACGCATACATATGGGTTTTCACACAAAAACGCGAAAAAGGGTTTTCAGATGTATTCCAGCCCCAAAATCATTTGAAAACATGTAAAAGAGGGGTCCTAGAACTCACCTAAACGAGCACAATGACAAGAGCTTCGATTCGGCTTGCTTCACGACGATTTTGGCGACCCGAACCAACACTTTTTCCTCTTTTTCTCTTCTTTCTCTCTATTCTTCTCTTGGTAAGCTGAAATGTGAGTGTGGGGAGAGTGGGCAGCCCTCTCCCTACATATATCACCACATTTCCCAACTTTTCTTCGTTGGCGGGTTTGGTCCCTCGAATTTTGGACTTTATTTTCTTTTCTTTCGCCACCGGCTTCAAAATAATAAATATTCAGGTGTTACATCGCCTCAATAGGAGCATGATGAAATTTTCAGGATTATACAAGTGTTGGACGTTTTCTATGCGTCTAAACAGTTGTAATACATCTATGAAAATTACAAGTGTTGGACGTTTGATTCATTCCCATGCGTCTAAACGGTTGTAATACATCTAAAAATTTCAAGTGTTGGGCCTTTGTGATAATCCTATACGTCTAAATAGTCTTTCTGTGTTAGACGTTTGTCATGTCTCATACGTCTAAATAGTTTCAAAATTTCAAGTGTTAGACGTTTCACAAAGTCCATGCGACTGAACAGTGCAAAAGCGCCTAAACAGTGCTTATGCGTCTAAACAGTTCTCATGCGTCTGACTTAAAACGCACAACAGTGCTCATGCGTCTAACAAAATAAGTGAATTCTAGGTTTTCATACGCCCAAACTGGGACCATACGTCCGAACAGGGATCATACGCCTAAAAATTTCACTTATATATATTGAACACTTATGCGTATTTCTCATTTACACTTCAAAATATCATAACAAAACCCTCGAACTGCGACTGTCGAGCATCATCACATCCATATTTCATCAGAAATCGAATCAAATCCTTTAAGTATACATTGTATTTGAATATATAAACGTAAGTTTGTGATTCAAATATATAAATTTTGGGTTAAATCAGTGTTTTGTCATAGACGGTTGAATGCTATTTGGGCGTTCGAACCAATATAATCCAAGTTTAATCTGATCAAATGAGTATCATATCAAAAATTGATACTGGATTATTAATAAGAACACATTTTCGAGTCTGTTGATGTATTGTTTTGATCTTAAAACGATTTTTTTTTGATGATGAACTCAGTCGATTCTACATAGTCGAAGAAGAAGATGATGAACAGACAGTCATTCTTTGAACAAAAATAAATAAAAATTAAAATTAAATAAAAATTGAAATTGAAATGTTAAATAATAAATTCAAAGTGAATAAAGATTAATATTTTACAATTTGAAATCTTAATTCAAAAGTAAAAATAAAAAGGTCAAATTTAAAGGTCAAAATCAAAAGTCATATGTAGAAATAAATTTCATTAATCAATATTCAATGTTCTCAAAATATTTTTTTGTTTTGCAGATGGCAGAATTAAAATTTGACCCAAAACATAATGTAGCTGCTTTTTAGATGATGAAAACAGAAAAGCTACTGGATATGAAGATATTATCAGATTTTTACTCAGAACAAATATGTGTATGCCATGTGTGCAAGGCCCATGATAAATGGAAGAATGATTAAAAAATTCTAGAGAACTGCTCAAGTTGAAAGAGATGATCAAGGAAACAAAGTTTTAAGAGCCTTCATCACATCAGAAAGAATGCTTGAAGTTTCTGAAGAAACAATTAGACAAGCTCTAAGACTGGGTGATAATGATCTTGAAGATTTACCAGAATATACATTTAATGAATGTAGATAAGTTTTTATACAGATGGGTCATCCAGATCATTTCCCTAAGAAGCAATTTTTCAGAGCTCATGTATTTAAGAATTGCAAGCTTTTATGCTATATCTTTCAACATTGCATGTCAAAAAGAAGGGTGGGTTGGGATTCATTCCCTGTAGACATTACATCTCCAATTATAGCCTTATCCACAAACAGAAGATTTAATATGGCTAAGTGGATAATGAATGGATTCATTTTTAATCTGGAAAGAGGAGTAAGGCATAAGTATTTGATGTACACAAGATTTCTTCAACTTCTTATTAATGATGCAAATCCAGATCTGTATGTTGAAGAAGTTATTGGTGAAAAGATTCAGTTAGAGCACATGTCAGAGATTGTTTACAAAAGACTGGCAATGAACACCGGTGCTCAAAACATTCCAGTTTTTTATTATATCAGGAATGTATCAATGGATGAAGTTGATATTACTTAGCCACACTTCCATCTAACTGAAGAAGAACCAATAGAGCCAAATGATCTGATTGAAGATGTAGAAGTTGATGAAGAAAGTGATGATGATGTGTCTGAAATTTCATCAAGTGAGGAAAGTGATGATGATGATGATGATAATGATGATGTCACTGAGGCAAATCAAGAAGGAAATGAAGAAAGAAATGCAGAAGAGACTACAAATGAGACACAACCTATGATTGAAGAAAATGTTAAGGAAGATGTACAAGAAAGAAATTCTCAAAATCAAACATTTGAGTCTGACTTTATAAATGATACTTTATCCAATCCAGTATTTGAAATTGATACAAATGAAGGAGCAAAAGAAATCCCTTTTAGTGTGTCACACAATATGTCTATACAAACAGAGGAAATAGTTGACATTGATAAGATTGAAAAATTGAAAGAAGAAAATTTTAGCAAAGAAAAAGAGATTGAAGAGTTGAAAGTGGAAAATGAAAGAATAAAATAGATAATCAGATCTTGTGAAAAATAAATTCAAAAGCTCAAAGATGAAAATTTAAAGTTGTTTGAAGAAAATGTATTAAAAGATGAAAAGATTGTTAGTTTTGCTAAAGATAAAGAAGATGTGATAAAGAACTTTGAAGTAATGATTAAAGATTATCATAGTCTTGAGGAGAAATTCAATAAATTATCTAAAGAAAATGAAAATCTCAAAGCTGAATTGCTAAGGGAAAAAGAAGCACAGAAATCTATATCACCAGTACATGTGATCAGTACTGAGATGCAGGTTGAAGAAAATCTTGAGCAAAGAAAAGGCAAAAGAAAAGTGAATGAATTAGAAGATATTGGTCAAACTGAATCCTCTTCTAAGCTTCAAAGAACTGAAGAATCCATTGAAGAGCAAAATGTTCAATAACAGATTGATGCTTTAGATGATATTGTAGAAATATACAATGATGATTGGTATGATGAAGTTCTAGATAATGAAGATATTGATGAAGCTGAATTTGTGTCACATCTCTTCAAAAGAACATATTCAAGTACAAGATGAAGTACCACAAGAATTTGAAGAAAAATATAATTATCTTGTGAACATGAAATACAATCGAGTATATTTGGATGGACTGACTGTTTCTCAGATTAATGATGAATACGAGAAATGTATCTATGCAGAGTCAGTTGCTTCAATAGATCCAAATGAGATAGTTGTAGAGCATGGTGAATGGATAAGATCAAAAGAAGTAATAAATGTAGAAGAACTGTCTAGTTCTGAGTTGCACCATCCTGATCCAGATGATATGAGTATTCCCGCTCTTAGATCATGGTTGCAAGCTAGAAATTACCCTTGGAGGAAGCTGAAGAGATTACAATTTGTATCTCTGAGAAATCTTGTCAGAAGCTTTCAAGAAACTGAGAAAAAAATGAAGAAAATGATAGTGCTTGATACAGATAATCCTCAGTATCTTGAAATAACAAAAAGAACAAGAATGTTGAAGCCTCGGGAGATAAAACAAATGTCAAGATTTGATGATGCTCATGCTCATAGAAATGAATTGATAGAAATGTTTGATGATCCAGAAAGATAAACTTATAAAGCATCAACTGAACAAAGGCATATTCTTGATAGTTCAAGAACAATCGAAGACTTGGTAAGAAACATATTGCAAAAAGGACAATCAATTGCTGAAGTGTTGAATGCTATGATTGCTCCAGATTTTACCAACCAAGTAAAAATCATTGCATGGAAGTATGATGAAGTGTTTGATGCATTTTTGATAAAGAGAGTAAATGTTGTATGTGATGTTTATCATTTTTACTCCAGTATCATAAAACTTCCTGTGCAAGATTTAAAAGAGCTGAATTGATTACCTCCGATCAATCCTTCTGATTCAAAGCGTGGGAAGATGTTTGTAGAATTATTAAGAAGAGAATTGGATAGATCAAGTAATTTTCTTAACACAAGATGTGATCAAGAGGATAAAGAGTATTTTGTTACTCTGAAGAAAAACAAGAAGCTTAAGGGAGTCCAATCAGAAGAAGAACATTCTTTGATAGAATTTTGTGATAAATATTTTGAAAAAGTTACAACACCTGGACTGAAAGTGATTGAAGGTAATCAAAACTCAAAGCCAATTCTTAGATGGTTTTATAACACTGAGACATTTGAGTTGAAGTTAGTCCGAAATCTAGAAAGATGGGATGAGGACATGATTACTTTATTTGGAGTTTTTGAACTAAAACTGTTACATCCAAGTTATATTTCATTTTTTTCAGTTCAAAATTTTAAGAAAGCATCTCCTGAAGTGGTTGAGCAAGACAAGAAATATTTCATTTATATTATCAATGTGATGAATGCTGCCATGGATAAAATATCTTTGAGAAAAGCTCTTGCGTATGCCAACATTGTCAAGAAAGATATTAAAGATATTGAATTCATGAGAATATCAAGAAAAGGGGTATTAGAAGTGTACTCAAAGGAAAGTAACAAGCCTATTGAGTTATATGCTAATATTGATATTTCATGTCTTTCAAAAGATACATTGGAAAGAATGGATAAGATGTAGATTAGAACAAATGAAGCTAAATCCGAACAAGGCATTATTGCAATTAAATTCAAGTCTGCAATATCAAAAGCTTTGAAAGAATTAGATATGCACAAACAGAAGCCAATGTTCAAAGTCAAAGAAGAACCAGCAGATTACTTTGAATGATGAAGTCAAGGCTGAAGATAGAATTGAAGATAAAGTTAGCAGTCAAAGCTTAAAGATTTTGAAGACTGAAGACCATGTCAATCGTAGGGGGAGTATTGTTAAGTGCTCTAAGAAAGATTAACATGTTGTCTTTATTTGTCTTTTGATAGTTTGTAATAGTATAGGGACTATTTGTGTAATATGTTAGTTCCTTTACTTTTTGTTTTCAGTATAAATAGCTTAGATTTGCAGGTAGATAAAAACGAATACACAAGATATTCGAATCTGCTTTCATACTTGTAATTGTCTTAGCTTGATATTAATGAAAACTTGAATTTTATTGATATCTTGTTTTGATTTGATTACTTTGTGTGAATTTCATTGAATTGTGTTAGAAATCATCACAGATTTATTCACTTGATCCTATCAACAAACATTCTCAATTATTTTCAAGAAGCTTTTCCATATTTTTAAATCTTTCTAGGTTTATTTTTAAACATCTCAAACACACACAAGCTTTGAATATTTTTGCATCATCCTTTTTCATCCAAACATTTATTTTGATAAACTCTTTTTCTTCTTTACTCCCCCTAAACTTTTAAGTTTCCAAGCTTAGAAGTTTATAAAAGTTGAGAGTTGAAGTAAAACCATTTATTATTAACATGTCTTCAAACAAAAAATCATGCAAAAATCAAAATAAAGCAGAATAATTTTTTACACATTGAATTGTATGCCTGTAGTGAGATCATATAAGATAATAATCAGCAAATTAAAATAAAAAAATTGTGAATAGTCATAGACAATGATTAAATCCTAATCAAGTGTGTTCCAGGTCAATGTTACCACAGCAAAGGAGACACGAGATCTAAGGAAAGACAATGACTACTTTGGCAAAAGAATCAGTACACTTACTTTTTCAAATCATGGATTTATTAAGGTTGGATTGGATATGTGTTAGGGGACCGTGTACTGGATGGAGTAGTAACGGATCTACGTGTATACCGAATCAAATAGTGCGGAATCCTATTTGATTGGCGATCCAATCAGTGAAAACGTTAACCCAATCGATATAAGATTAATCTAAACGTTAAGAACGAATAGGTATCGATCAAGAACGATCTATGAACTTGGACTGGCTTTCTTGGACGTTCTGGACGGCTAGGGTACGTGTATGAGTCGAATTCTTCAAAAGTGTTTTGTTTTTCCATGAATTAAGTGATATTTATACGTTAGGGTTACTCATTTATGCGACTGAACCATGCGAGATTGAGTCATGCAGTTGATCCATTCGCACGACTGAGTGTTCAGTCGTGCGACTGAGTCAATCTCTTGTCACAATTATGCGACTGATCCATTCTCCTGGTTCAGTCATGCGACTGGTTCATTAGCATGAAGTTGTTCATGCGTATGGTCCATTAGCATGGGCCATTCACATGAGAACTTCATATGACTATGTTTGAATATGTTTCACAATGATTATTTGACTTAGATCTATTCAGACAACCACAAAGCTATATAGATAGTTCAATAAGCGTTAATACACACTAATCAATGAAATATTAAACATTATAAGCATAAACCACACATTGTATTTCATTCAACCATCCAGTTACATATATGTAAGACTTGAAAGGCTTCTTACATTAACCTTATAAACTAGGTACATATATATCTACAAACTCCCCCTTGGACCTAGTTTAATCTATTGTCTAACATTCTTCCTCAGCTCTTCATATTTCTTGTATTTCTCCTCTCTTGTGACTCCTACATGTATTTCAAAAGCAAAGCAGAGCCGTGTCACATTCTGGAATTGGAGAGCTTGTACAATATCCTGCGAGTCATAGAACAGTGGCTACTTGTATAAGGTGTAAACATCATCAGCCGATACGTTAGGGAGCCACATCGAGTCAAATACCCTGATAGTTTCCATGTTTCCATTTATGTTCAGAACTATGACCGCCTCACTCATTCGCCAGTCATAATACCACCACTTAAAGTGTGGAATGAAGTCCTGAGGCATTTCCCTTAGAGGGATTCTCGACATTATGCGCGGAGGACTCCCTTTCAGCATTACCTTAGGCTTTCTAGTAATGGAATCAACTTCAGACCTTCTGAAGTACCTTATCGGTTGTTGAGGTCTGAAGTTAACCCACCTGGTGTGGTATTCTTTCCTCAATGAGCCTCAAACCAGCCTGACTTCTTTCTCGAGTCAGCATACAACAACTTTAGGCGTGCCAGCTGGTTGAGCTTAACACCGAGTAGAGTCTTTAGATTGTGTGGAAATCCAAAGTACTCTATGCCCTTTTCTCTCTTTACACATATACATTTAGATCCTCAAAATAAGCCCATACTATGATCTTGACTGACACCTTTAAGTATTTCTTGACTTTGTACAGCTTAGTGTAGACATTTGGCTTTGGTGCAGTGCGCATGGCTCGGATCTCAGCAAAACATGCCGCCCATTTAGCCTTTTTGATGTTGACATCTGCGTCTGAGGCTAGGGCTTGATTTTTTTCTTCTCCGACTCCTCCTCCATCTTATCCAGTGTGTCAAAATTATCACTAACAAGGGAGTGACCTAGATTAGGGACTACATTTCCCTCATTTCAGCATACTGTGGATAATGTTGCTGAGATGTGTGATCTACTTTATTTAAAACATTAAACACAACATGCATGAGTAAATAATCAAGACATTAAACATTAAATATATAAACATTAATATTCAAACACATAAGTTTTAATACAATATTCAAATTACACATGATTTAAATTACAAAACTCTATGCATTACTTTTGTCTTGGATCATGTGTTCTTCTGTTGTCGGGGCTGATGTCGAGGCACCTGGATATTGAGTCTTTTTAGTCTGCCTCTCATTAGCTTCCTGTGCACCCGAAGCAGATGACTCTCCTCCTCCTTTAGAGTCTCCTCCATCCTCATCAGCACCTTCATCATCATCATCCTCATCATCATCATCACTATCATCATCATCATCACTATTATCACCATCATCTCCATCTCCCTCTCTTATCTTTAGAGGCTCATCCTTTGTGCCCTTAAGTTTGAGCAAGATGGTCCTCTTAGCATCCTTCAACTCCTCAATCTTCTTAGTAGATAAGAAGTTTTGCTCCTTGAGTTGGAAAATCTCTAGACTCTAAGCAGCCATTTGTTGTACATGCTGCTCAATGTGCTGCGCCTGCTGAGATATCTGCTGTGATTGTGCAGCTGTAAGCTCCACTAACTGTCGGATCTGAGCAGTCTTCTTGTCATTAGCTGCTAACAGCTTCAGCACCATACGGTTTAGTGTTAAGGGCTGTTCCTCTACCCTGCTGGGAGGTAGAGATGATCCTGATGGAAAGGAAGGGTAAGATGATGGTCCTGCTTGGTGGCTAGAGGTGGTGGTGGTGGTGGAAGTGATGTCTATGGCAGGTGGTATGTGTGTGGGTGGTGATGAGTAAGCTGACGTTGTGGTGGATGTGATGTGGGGAAGTGATGTAGTGGCTGAGGTAGTTGTGGTGTGTGTGGTGGTAGTAGTGGTGACAGGTGGAATGGGGGCAGTGGTGATGGGGGGAGAGGTAGATGTAGTGGGTGGTGTGGTAGAGGTGGTGGTTGTGGTGGTGGTGGTGACAAAAGGTCATCCTCCTCTTCTTCTACTTAATTCCATGGGGTTAAGCCATCCTTTTCCTCCTCTTGCCTGTGGAGGTGGATGCTCCTCTTAGGATGCTGCTGGGCTGACCTGGTGAGTAGCTAGGGTCAGCTGCAGTCTCCCTAGATGTGCTAGGGCATCCGCCAACCTCCCGAATGCCTCATTCGGTGGCAACCACCCTGCTGTCCACTGTCCTAGTGAGGGGCTCCTCATCACTCTTATCCTCCCTATCAGGAGGACAGAAATCCTAGTGAATACTGGCAGTGGTGGCATCTGTATAAATAAGGGGTGGAGATGTAGTATGAGCAGGGCTGGCCCTAGAAACAGCGGGGCCAGAATCTCTACCCGTGTCTCCGTCATCATCATCGGAGTCATTAGATGGAAGAGCAATCTCATCAACATCTAAATCACTCTCCTCGTGGCGCCACTTTCGCCTTGCAAGCGCCATGTACTGCTCCTAGGTCAGATGCCCGATCAATCTCTTAACAGGGGGTTTGACCTGCTTTCCCCTGTAGACCTTCATGCGGTCTAGTTTCGTGCTATCCATCACCTCCGGTGACACCGCATCTTGGCTCTCCTAAGGTAGAGAGGGCAGCTTCTCATCGATAATCATCTAAAGAAACCTTGGGTACATGCAAAATCCCTCTTTGCCTTTAGCCTCAAGATTTTCAATCAGGTATGAGTATATCATGCTCGAGAAGCTGAAGGGGTGGTTCAGCACCAGTGCCACATAGGCATTTTGAATCTGGTCTCATAGATCATCAAACCCACCCCTCCTCGAAGTTAAGCACTTAAGTATCACATGTGCTAAGTACTTGTACTGGGGACACAGGTTTCTCTTGTTGAGCACACCTGTATTTATGTCCTAGAGTACTTAATCCTGAGGAAACACCCTCTCACTTTCACAGGGTGTACTCTGGTCGGGTGATCTGCATCGTCACCCAGATCTAGTACTCGACGAATATCAGCACGTGTCACCTTTATATCCAGCCCAAAAATAGTACTCTGGATGCTGTAGGGCTCACGTGATCGATCAACCAATGCACCCTTCTAGAAGGATTGTTGTATAGACATGTAGGGAGTGCACGGTGTAGATATGGCTCTGTGAATACGTGACCTCTTCAGAAAAGCGATGATGCCAGCAAACTAGGCAGCATTCCGAGTTGTGGCGTCCAGATGTGCACAAATATTATGCTTGGGGTTTATGGTCCACCTATCAACCATCAATCTGTAACACAAGGAGCATACGAGTTAGATCATCACCCAACAGAAACCATTTCTTATTAACCTATTTGAAATTAGTCTGGTTCAATCATGCGATTGAACCATACGACTGGGTTCAGTCATTTGACCTAACATGCGACTGGATACAATCGGGTGACTATTCATGCAATTGAGTTCAATCGGGTGACTGAGTCATTCGTCCAGCTCAGTCGGGCGATTGTAGTTCATTCGGGTGCCCAGTCACATGACCCACTATTTGTTCGATTGAAATTCGAACTTTGACCAAATCTAAACATTAGACATCGTGGTTTGGGTCAATAGACTCGCAATAACCCTACTAAGTATCTTATAACCTTGATTTCAACATTTTACTTAGTTTTATTAGGTTATTTGTCCAACCTAAGTCTCGGTTCTTGTTAGGGCCGAAAACTGTAATTTTGGAGTCAAATCGACTGAATTTTGGTTAGATAGCACTGCATTGTACCTATATAAACACCATAAATCGTCAGAATATGATATTTGAGGTCAAGAAAGGTCAGAGGAAATTTTGGCAGAATAACGTCTCAAAGTGCGATTTTAGGGCGATTGAGGGGTGGTGAGTATGTGCGATCGACTATGGCCTTATTTATACTGACTCTGTTTTCAATCGGGTGACTGGATCCATTCGTTCTTTTCATTCGGACGATTTGATCTCAGTCGTGCAATTGGTTCAGTCGATCACGTTCAGTCGACTGACTGGGTTTCAGTCGGGCGACTGACTCAATCTGACAAGTCCATTTGGGCGACTGGCTCAATCTTGTAAGCCATTCATGTGAATGGTTCATAATCATGCTCCATTCGGTTTTCTAGTGCATAAGTATGGTCCAATCGGACGACTGGTCCGTACATATGGTCCAGTCATGCGAATGGATCATACTTATGGTGTTGACTTTATGACCATTTGACACTTAACCTCATTTAAAAGTTGATTAAACATTACAAGCATTTGCTCATCTCAGACAAGATCATCTTAACTTTGAAAACTTTTGATCAGCTCAGTTGTGATCCTTTTAATCAAAACACGTTTTGTCACCTCAGACGTGACCCTTTTAAGTGATTGAATCCCAGATTGAATTCCATGACATAGTCCGACATATAAACCTAAATTGACAAACTTAAACAAAAGAAATTATTAGAAATAAGGACAAAATTTAAGACATATTTTTGTGATTTTGTGTGAGGTGGAAATCCTAAGATTGAAATCTGACAGATTTATTTCTTGAACAGGCAGCTTCAAGTTATTTTGATCATAAGAGGAACGATTCTTTATGGAATCATGATCATTCATTTCATTCACTAACATTCAACTTAAAGCCATGGGAAAATAATTGTACATAACAAGAAACATCAACATACACAGTCAACATCACCATACAGGGCATCATACATACATAACATACATCATACATACCATCATGCATAAGCATCAATCATACATCATAACATCATCATAAAATGCCCATCACATCGTCTATTACATCAAAAGTCAGCTTACATGAACCCCCGGGAACCTCCCAAGTCAAAGCCAACATTTCACTTTTTCCCCAAAAAGTCAGAAAATATTCTAAGTGTTCATCCACATTTCCTTTGTGTTCATCCGCATCTCTTTTTGTTCATCTGCATTGACCTCATCTTTATCAGCATTTGTCCATCCGCATTTCCTTTTGTGCATCCGCATTAACTTTATGCATCCGCATTTGTTTAGTCGCATGAACTTACTCATCCGCATTTGTTCATCCGCGTTAACTTTGTTCATCCGCGTTAACTTTGTTCATCCGCATTTGTTCAGTTGCCTGAACTTACTCATCCGCATTTGTTCATCCGCATTAACTTTGTTCATCCGCATTCTTTTGTTCATCCGCATTTGTTCAGTCGCATGAACTTACTCATCCGCATTTGTTCATTCGCATGACTTACTCATCCGCATTTGTTCATTCACATGAACTTACTCATCCGCCTTTGTTCATTTGCATGACTTACTCATCCGTATTTGTTCATTCGCATGAAGTTACTCATCCGCATTTGTTCATTCACATGACTTACTCATCCGCATTTGTTCATTCGTATCACTTACTCATCCACGTTGACTTTCTCCTCCGTATTGACTTTCTCATCCGCATTGACTTTATCTTCCGCATTGACTTTCTCATCCGTATTGACTTTCTCATCAGCATTTATCAATGCTCATCCGTATTTGTCAATTCTCATCCGCATTTGTCAACACTTAAGCAGTTTTTCTAAACTTAGGCGTATGAACAATTGTTTGGGTGCATAAGCAGCCTAGGGCACACATATCATCATAATTCATAATTCGATCCTCAAACACCATCTATCATGTTCTAAGCTTAAATCATACATTCTAAGCCTTAGGAACACAACCATAACATCATCAAACATGAACATAGTCCAAAATCACACCATACCCGCAACAAACACACATTCATACCTACGGGTATGAAAACCAGCTTTATTAAAACATACATTAATGCATTTCCAGCCCCCAAAATTAGCTAAAACAAGTAAAAAGAGGGGTTCTAGAACTCACCTTTACAGCTCTTGAGTATGGCTTCTTCCCAACTCATCTGCAATTGAGTTCAACCACCTAGAAACCCACCAAAAACACATACCCGAACACACAAAACACACATAAGCATACAACCGAGGCAAGGCTAGTTAAGAACACTTAAAAACCATGAATATCTTACCTTGAATTTGACTTTTAAGCTCTTGTTCTTCAAAGAATCTGAATCTACACTCTCTCTCTCTAAGAATTTGGGGATTTGGGGGTTGTAAGAAGAGAGTGGGCGGCCATGCCCACTTTACACCCACTTTCAAACCTTTTTCTTCTTTTGACACTTTTTACCCCTCAACTTGGGTAATATATCTTTTCTTTCTTTTTCTTCACTTTATTCTTCTTTCTTTGACTTTAAAAATTACCGGGTATTACAAGTCTACCCCACTTATATAGGTTTCATCCCCGAAACATGTTATTCCTCGAACAAACATGGGTAATGCTGTCTCATCTCTTCTTCGGTCTCCCACGTAGACTCAAATCCCTTTTTGTGCTTCCACTATACGCACATAAGTAGGACCACTTTATTTCTTATTCTCTTCTCTTTACGATCAACGATTGCCATTGGTAGCTCCACATAATTGAGTCGTTCATCCACCTTGATATCCTTTAGTGGTACAGCCATATCCTAGTCTGGTAAACATTTCCTCAGATGAGATACATGGAATGTCGGATGAATTCCACTTAACTCATCTGGTAGCTCTAATCTATAGCCCACCTCTCCTGCTCTAGCAATGATTCGAAAAGGCCCTATGTATCTCGGCTAAATATGGTGAACTTCATCTTGTATAGATAGTGCCTCCATGTCTTTAACACAAAGACCACAGCTGCTAGCTCCAAGTCAGGAGTGGGATAATTGACCTCATGAACTTTCAACTGTCGGGATGCATAGGCTATAAATTTTCCTCTCTGCATCAACACACATCCTATCCCTGAGTAGGAAGCATCAGAATAAACTACTAAATCTTTGCTTCCACCTTGGCTAGGTGACCATAATCCCACTAGGATTCACTACGTGACCCAAATACTGAACCTCGTGCGACCAGAATGCGCACTTGGAGAATTTAGCATACAACCTCTCCCTTCTCAACGTCTCCATCACCTCTCGAATATGACCGGCATGCTCATCCTCACTCTTGGAATGAATGAAGATATCATCGCAAAACACAATCGTTGATTTGTCCAACATCGGCGGACACACTCGATTCATCAGGTCCATAAAAGCAGCTGGCGCGTTGGTCAAACCAAAAGACATAACAAGAAACTGGTAGTGTCCCTAACCCATGCGAAAACCTGTTTTAGGAATATCCAGCTCCTTAACCTTCATTTGATGGTAGCCAGATCGAAGATCTATCCTCAAGACCCATCTGGCGCCTTGAAGCCGATCAAATAGGTCATCAATTCTTGGTAAGGGGTACCGATTCTTCACTGTCAACTTATTCAGCTCACGGTGGTCGATACACATCCTCGTACAACTGTCCTTCTTCTTCACGAATAAAACTGGAGCACCCCAAGGAGAGATACTCGGTCTAATAAACTCCTTATCATGTAGCTCTTGTAGTTGTTCCATCAACTCTTTCATCTTAGCCGGAGCCACCGATACGGTGCCTTAGCAACAAGTTGAGCACCTGGTATCAAGTCAATTTGGAACTCGATCTCGTGGTCAGGTGGAACTCTTGGTAAGTCTTCGAGGAACACATCTACAAAGTCACTCACCACTGGTACATTGGACAATTATGGTGTTGGCGTGTTCACATCCTTCACATAGGCCAAGTAGGCACTACATCCACGCCTCATGTCTTTCCCGCCACTTCCATTGAAATCACTTTCGGGATCGTCGTGACTCGATCACCATAAACCGTCACCATACTCCCGTTAGGCGCTGTCAATCGAATCATCTTCTTGCGACACACAATGTTCGCCTCGTAGTCCGCCAACCAATCCATTCCTAGGACTACATCGAATCCGCCTAAGGTCATCATGAATGGTCTAACAGGAAACTTATGACCTTCAAATTCTATATCACAGCCTTCTATCATCTCATAAATCCTTGTAGACTCTCCTATAGCAGTTTCTACATCGAAGGGCTTATCTATATTCTTACTACTATCAGGAAATTTAGCACAGAAAGCAGCAACAATAAAACTTTTACTAGCACCAGAATCAAATAACACAAAGGCTAAAGTTTGGTTTACTAGAAACGTACCTGACACAACATCGGGGTCCATCCTAGCCTCCCCCTGCGTCATCGTGAGCGCTCTGGCACTTGCCCTCTACCCTTCTCCTCCAGCCTCCTTCACTCTCGAATCTTCAACCCTCGACTTCTTGTAATCCCAACTCATGTGGCCTTCCTCACCACAAGAATAACATCTCCTGACACCACAGTTCTTCGCCACATGTCCGGTTACCGTTCCAATTCTGATCACCCCCTCCTTTCTTGCTAGCTTCTGTCACCACCACAGTTCTTTCATGGTATAATCTCCCCGTCAAATCAACCGCCGACCTAAACATGCTCGGTCGGGCAGCAATCATGTGCCTACGAATATCCGCCGGCAAGCCCTGAATGTACCTCTTAATCTTTCACGACAGAGGCGTCACCTGATCCGGCACCAGCCGTGCCATTTTGTTGAATTTAGTGGTGTATTGTTGATGTGTCATGGTTCCCACCTCTAGCTATAGGAACTCCCTTTCTACTTTGTCCATCTCACGATGAGGACAGAACTCCTCAATCACCAGCCTTTTCAACTCTGCCCACTTCTTCCTTCCTATCGCCTGACTACCCTCGGCTTGGACTATATTGTCCCACCAACACAGAGCCGAGTCCACAAATGAGTGGGCAACAAATTTCACCTTCTGGTCTTGTCGGCACTCATTGATATTCAGAACCGCTTCCATGTCCCTCACCCATCGGTGAGCGGCAGCAACAGTGCCATTCCCATCAAAAGTAGTGGGCTTACACCTTTGAAATGCCTCGTAGTTAAAGCCTCTTGCCACCTCCGGCGTAGGCTCTTCTTCTTCCTCTTCTTCTTCGTCATTAGATAGAACCGTGTCAATCTTGGGCTGTCTTCTTTCACCTGTAGGTCTACTTCTTTCCTTCCATTCTCCTTCCCTCACATCCTTGATAACTTCGATCACCACAGATGGTAAGATTGTATGCATGACCTGATGCACCTCTTCGACAACAGCCTCCTTCATCGAGGCCCTTAAGTTAGCACTCTCATCACCGCCCTCTGGATGAGGGGTCTCTAGTTCTTCATGAACCATCTTCACAGCTCTAGTCGTTCCTCTCGTAGCCTGTGGTTTGGCACCACGACCTCCACCACGTGAAGCTTTAGATAATCTACAAACGGCCATCCTCTAACACACACACTAAAAGATTCAAACACCAACACGCTCATTCAACGGAACACCTTAGTTTATGTCAAGTATAGTAAGTCCCTAACTACAGTGGCCAGTTGTGATTAGCCACTTACTTTACTCTTTATACCCCAAGCATATCCTATCCTGACTACATCAGTATCTAAATCTACAAGCAACACATAAACCACATAACTTGTGCACGTAATACCGGTTAACATTAAAAAATACCTGATGGTATGTAGTTACTCGGACTGGCATCCCTTCCCCTTCCGTCCAATTTTCAGTTTAAGTTAAGGTTTATTTTGAAAATTTACCCATTTCACTTAAACTTTGGCTTTGATAACAACTTGTAAAGCCCCGTTCTCAGGATGCTTACAGCTAGCCAATCATCGCTCCTAAAACATAAAATTACTTAAACTTGAAATAAACGTTGCAGCGGAAACATTAAAAACAACATTTTCATTAAAAATACTTTTGCAAAATAATACATTGTTATCAAATTACAAAATACATATTACATTTTAACACAAAAGCATTATAAATATGGATGCCATCCAAAAGAGCTGAGTAGCCACCCCATGCCATCCTCAACAACTTTTACCTGCCAAGTGGAAAATGCATAAAAGTCAGCGTTGCTGAGTGAGTTCTAGTTTTATAATAAAACATACTTCACTTTCATTATAACCGTTCTTTACTTTCGCACGTAATCATGCATAATACATACACATAGATAATATCATTATTATCTTCCAATACTGTTCATCACATATGTTCCTTAACTCTTCCCTTCTTTATCACATTCTTTATCAATATATGGATTAGTGTCATCAGCTATGCCCCACACAAATAGAGTACTAGGCCGAAGTTCATAATTGACTTCCACACTGCACATAGCATGGCACCAACACCGGGGTAAGCGACAAAGATCCCAACTGTATACTACACCCCCAACATTATGCATAACTCGGGTACTGGGCCGAAGATCATAAATGACTTCCACACCGCACATAGCCTGGCACCAGCACCGAGGTGAGTAATCACTATAAACCATGTACCACACCATTGGTCAGTCACAAAGACTGGAACCCCTGCGTGTATCCTTTAGGGTTAGCTAAACCATATGTAGCTGAGCTTATGGCATTTTAGAGCCGTGCACCTCTGTACATTTTGCTTGCAAGCCTTTCTATACTTTCTCTTTCATTCATCATGTTCCTCTTTTCATTATCTTCCATTTTACATTACATAATACTTGTTGGATCTTGTATGCCCAAGACACATACAAGATTGATGTGGTTAATACGTTATGATCCAAGTCGGGTCATACCAATAACAAGCTAAACAAACACCAATATATGTTTATTTGTTGATGAGATCATACAAACAAATATCAACACCAATTTAGAAAAATGGTTTTCTAAGACTTTGCTTTTGTAAAAGAACAACATTATATGGATAATTTGTTCATGAGATATTATTTGTTTCATTATTTAAGTGAGTTAAATAATAACAAATAAAAGTGTGTTAATGTTATAAAATCAAAAGAGGTTTTAATTTTATAAAGTAATGGGTTAAGAGTGTAAATTTTATAAAATGTTGAAAATGTGGGGAACCCATTTTCAGGTGATGTTTTCGGCCGCCCAAGTGGGCATTGGGACTCTCTTTTGTGTCTTGGTCCAAGCAACACTTTCACTCCCCTTGCACTCTTCCCTTATTTCCAAATTTTCTCTAACTTATACTCAAGCAAGAACTCTCCCCAGTGTGGCTGAAAATTTTCAGATTCCAAGAATGAAAAGGCTGAAAATTTATCAGATTCTTTAGGAGTCAAGAAAGAGAGTTCTTTGGTGTTGTGCTCCCTAACTATTAGGATCTTGTTTTTAAATGAAATACAAACTGATTAACGTGTAAACCAAACCAAATAGTGCGGAATCCTATTTGATTGGCGATCCAATCAGTGAGAACGCACGTAGAAACAATAAGGAATTGAATCTAACGTTATGAATCGATTAGGAATCGATCTGCAGCATTCTATGAACTTGGAGTACGAACTTCAAGGCTTCTGGACGACTAGGGTACGTCTAGAGTCGAATAGGAATCAATGCTTACGTTTTTCCACGAATTAGGTGGTATTTATAGGTTAGGGTTGCTCATTCGGGCGTCTGAACCATTAGCATGGTTCATTCGTGCGATTGAGCCATGTGTTTGATCCATTCGCACGACAGAGCTTTCAGTCGTGCGACTGAGTTAGACACACAAAGTTGTTCTGGTGTATGGATTATTTAGGCGCATGGACACTTAGTCGCATGGCCATTCAAACGCATGAGAACTTCACTTCACCAAGTTTGAGTGTATTCAATATTATAACATTATGCATAACACTTCAAACAAACACAAACCTATATAATTACATCAATATGCGTTAATCAACTCATTAATGAAATATTAAACATTATAAACACAACCAAACATTCTGTATTTCATTAAGTACCCAATAGTTACTAAAGTGTAAGACATATTACATTCAGATCAGGATCTAGGTACATATATGTATCAACAAACTCCCCCTTGGACCTAGATCTATCTAATGTCTTACCTTCTGCATCACCTCTTCATACTTCTTATACTTTTCCTCTCTTGTGACTCCTGCATGTATCTCGAACGCAAAACAGAGGCTTATGACATTTTGGAATTGGAGGGCTTGTACAATATCTTGCGGGTCATAGAATAGTGGCCACTTGTATAATGTGTAGACGTCATTACTAGACAAGTTAGTGAGCCACATTGGGTCAAACACCCTGATGGTATCCATTTGTCCCTTTTTATTTAGAACTATGACCGCCTCCCCGGTTCTCCTATCATAGTACCACCACTTAAAGTGTGGAGTGAAGTCCTATGACATTTCCCTGTGAGGGATTCTAGACATTGTTCTTGGGGGACTCCACTTCAGCACTATCTTATGCTTACCAGTGATGGAGTCAACTTCAGATCATCTGATATACCTCGTAGGTTGTTGAGGTTTGAAGTTGACCCACCTGGTGTGGTACTCTTTCTTTAGGGTAGCCTCAAACCAGCCTGACATATTCCTTGGGTCAGCATATAATAACTTCAATTTCGCCAGCTGGTTAAGCTCAAAACTTGGTAGAGTCTTTAGATCATATGGAAATCTAAAGTACTCTATGCCCTTTTTCCCTCTCTATTGCATAAACATTTAGATCCTCGAACTGTGCCCACGCAATAATCCTGCCTGACACCTTATGATGTTTCTTCACTCTGTAGAGTTTGGTGTAGACATTCTGTTTAGGAGCTGCGCGTTGGGCTCGGATTTCTTCGAAACAAGCAGCCCATTCTGCCTTTCTGATATCAACATCGTCGTTTGAGGCATGGGCTTTTCCTTCAATCTTCTCAGACTCCTGCTCCATCTGATCCAATACCTCAAATGTATTAGTAACTAGGGGTTCACCCAAATTGGGACCACATTTCCCTCGTTGTCAGCGTACTGAGGATAGTGCTCTGTTGTGATGTCTTGTATCTCTAACTCATCAATGTCATTTAGCTCTTCTTCACTAGTAGACTCAAAATTTGGAGCATCCTTAATGATCTCATCTGGGTTCAGCTTGAACATTTCAGCCAATTGCTCATTTGAAAGATCATGAATTATTTCTCCTTCTTCAGGGGTATAACTCACAGATCTCCTAACGATCCCTTGCAGATCAAGAATCATAGTCAATTGAGTCTTGATCTGCTGAAGGGGAGCAACATCAAATTCCTCCGTTTAAAAGTTTGGATTTTTATCTTGAATCGCTGGATCATCACTTGGTGAGGCAGAAGAGGAAGCTCGTTGGTCTTGATTTCTCTTTGATCTTCTTTCTTGACCCTAAGCTGAGGCAGATGCAGATGCATCTCCTCCTTCATCATCATCATCTTCCTGCCTATCCTCTGTCTTTTCTTCCTCATCCCCTTCATCATCATCACTTTCTTCATCTTCATCCTCATCATCATCCTCACCCTCATCACCATCTCGTTCCTTTATCTTTAGAGGCTCATCTTTAGTTCCTTTGAGCTTGAGCATGATAGACTTTTTAGCATCCTTCAACTCCTCAATCTTCTTTGCTCATATGACTCTATGCTCTTGGAGTTAGGCAATCTCTTCGCTTTGAGCAGCCATTTGCTGTGCCTGCTGCTCAATCAGCTGAGCCTCCTGAGAGATCTGCTGGGACTGTGCAGCTGTGAGATCTGCCAGCTGACGAATCTACGCAGTCTTCTCATCATTGGCTGCACCGCAAATTACCTGTAAAATCAGTACAAATGGTCAGTACTCGAGAATCAAGAGTTTATGGTGATCAACCGAAATTTGGGCAGGGTAACGTTAGTCGTGCGAATTAGGGCAAAATTGGGAGTGGTGAGTCTCTGCGACCGATTCTCCCTTTATTTACACTTAACCTAAATTCAATGGTATGACTGGGCTAATATGCACATTTCATTCGAGCGAATGGGCCTCCGTCGTGCGATTGGTTCAGTTGATGCCCTTTAGTCGTCCGACTGAAGTACAGTCATGCGACTTATTCGTTCATTCCCTCTTAAACATCCGACTGGGTCATTCGTATGGGTCATTTGGTTGAGTGGTCCATACTCATGGTCCATTCGTACGAATAGCTCCCATTCGCATGATAAGTCCATACTCATGGTCCATTCGTGCGAATGGATCATACTTATGAAATTTTCTGCATTTCTTACCATTTGCCATTTAAACCCCTTTTTAAGCTTTAGAATCAACATTATACACATTTGATCATCTCAGACATGATCCTTTTATCTTGAAAAGCTTTTGATCACCTCAGACGTGATCATTTTAAACACTTTGTCACCTCAGACGTGACCCATTTATCTTTTGAAAACACATGTGGTCATCTCACACATGACCCTTTTAGGTGAATTAATCCCTTACTGAATTCCATGATGTAGTCCGACAACAAATAAACTGAAATGACTAAATAAATAGAAAATTAAACTAAAGTACAAAAATTAAACTTGTTTTTAACTTTTTGTGAGAGGTAAATCCTAATATATAAATCTACTAGATTCATTTCTGGAATAGGCAGCTTCTATTTAGTTTGACCATACCTGGACCAAATCAGTTTTGGAATCATACATGCAAGTCAAATCATTTGGGACTTGTTATCAAAACCATTTAATGCTCACTTCTCGGTTTTCATCCAGAGTCATTAGCAAATTTAGGAAATCATACTGGTACTATTAGATTCCCACATTGATTTGGACTTTCAAGAATTTGTATCCACAATGATTATCAGTATATTTGTCCTCTTAAATCCATACACATACTTTTGACACAGATTGGTGATAATTTAAGGTTTATTATTTCAACCAACATTTGTGGATCCCACGCTTATATGATAATCAACATTCCTCAGGAGCTCTTGAGCGGTCTACGGGCATTTTGACAAGAAGAGACTATTGTTAGAGCTTTCAAAGAGAAGCCAATCCTCAGGTCAGTGCCATCGCACAGTAGAGAGGCGGCAAACAACAATGAATTCTTGAATATCTAGGTTATGCTTAATCCTCAGGTCAGTGCCATCGCACTGCAGAGAGGCACACAACCTATCTTCTTGTTAGGGCATCGTTAATTTCTTTAGCACATAATGCACCAACAACATAAGTCATTAACTTGATAGCATTTGTTTTTTTTTCGTGCTTTGCTCTATTTATGGTCATCCGCACACATTTGTGGCGTTTACATGCTCGTTACCCCTTATTGGAATATTGTTGATTGTGTTAACCAGTGATAAGATGGGAGCCCATAGTCCGTTGAACAACTTAATTTGATCTTGAGATCACCAGTCAGGTCTAATCATCTATTGTGTTAAATCTACCGACATATCATCTGTGGTCTAGCAACCTCTAGGTCTACTTTCATTGTGTAACCTTAGTAGATACCAGTTTTTCTATCATATTTCCTTTTATATTGCTCAAACTACACAGACTTAGACTTTGAATTTTGCATCTTTTCTAAATTAAATATTAAAGTCCCTCTTGATTTGTTCTTGTGTACTATCATTTTCCAAAGTATTTGAATCGGTATCACAAATACGATCTACCTTCTGTCAGCTAGCCTCTCCTTTTCCTTTTCTTTTAATGTTGACCTATTCTCCCCCTAAATTTCTAAAATCATAACTGATTTACATATTTTAGGATTTTAATAGAAAGCTAAATAACATGAATTTAATTTAAAACAAAATATAATAAATAAAGAAAATAAAAAAGAAAAATAGACTAAACTGTATCGGACTACACATGATCATCATCAGGAATAACATCACTTTTCTTTTTAACATCGTTGACCTCTAACAGATATAGAAAACGTGGTTTGTCAAAAGTTTTTGTATAGAGGTCAGCGCGTTGAAAATCCGTATTTATTTTTACCACATCGATTAAATTCTTTTCGAAGCAGTCTCGTATAAAATGATATTTTATACCGATGTGTTTGGTCTTAGGATGTTGTACTGCATTTTTAGTTACTGCAATTGCAGCAGAGTTATCAACATAAATAGGAGTAGAAGAGAAATTTAAACCACAGTCCCGCATTTGCTGGTGAATCCAAATGATTTGAGAACAGCAACTTGCAGCTCCAACGTATTCGTCTTCACAGGTTGACAGCGCAACCGAGGTCTGCTTCTTACACTGCCTGGTCACTAATCTCCTCCCAAAGAATTGACACCCTACTGATGTAGACTTGTAATTCATCTTGCAGTCCCCTAATCCGAGTCACTATACGCCATGAGATCAAAGTCATCCTCATGAGGATACAACAACCCAAGTGTGGGTGTGCTCTTCAAATAACGAAATATCCTCTTGACCTCGATCAGATGGTTAACCTTTGGCTTAGCCTGATATCTAGAACATAGACATGTAGCATACATGATATTAGGTCTAGAGGCAGTAAGGTACATGAGAGATCCAATCATTCCTCGGTACATTGTTGCATCTACCAGATCTCCATTTTCATCAGGTGCTATATCATGGTTTGTAGCAAATGGAGATCCAGCTGTAGAAGCATTCTCCATGTCAAACCGACTAAGAATGTCTCCCACATACTTGGTCTAATGTAGAAAAATCCCTTTGGGTGTCTGATCCACCTGTAACCCGAGAAAGAATTTCATTTCCCCCATGGCACTCATCTCAAACTCCGCCTTCATTACTGCTTCAAATTCTTTGCATAACTCTTCATTCTTTGAACCGAAGATTATGTCATCGACATAGATCTGTACTAGCAGTAAGTCTCCATCCTTTTCTTTGATAAACAGTGTGCAGTCAATGACTCCCCTACGAAAGCTGTGTTTCACCAGATGAGTCGAGAGTTTTTCATACCAGGCCCTTGGAGCTTGATGAAGCCCGTATAAGGCCTTGTCAAGTTTGTAAACTCTGTCCTGATGATAAGGATCTTCAAATCCCTCGGGTTGACTGACATAAACTGTCTCTCGAATTTCACCATGAAGGAATGCACTCTTCACATCTAATTGATAGACTTTGATCTTCATATACGATGCATAGGCAAGGAAGATGCGGATGGCTTCCATCCTTGCCACGGGTACAAACACTTCATTATAATCAATCCCCTCGACTTGTCAAAATCCCTGAACTACCAGTCGAGCTTTGTTCCTGATAATGACACCTTGGTCATCCTTCTTGCATTTCAAGACCCATTTGGTGCCAATGACCATAGCACCTTTAGGTCTATCTACCAGTGTCCATACACCTAACTTCTTGAATTGAAGAAGTTCCTCTTGCATGGCACTCACCCATGCTTCATCATTCAGTGCTTACTTACATATTTTGGCTCAAACTGCGAGATAAAACACCGATAAGCACCATCATGAATGTCTCCTTTTTCCATTATCGAGGCATAATCAGCTGAGTACACCTAATTTCTAGTCTGTACTCCTGATCTGACATCCCCAATGACATTGTCTAGGGGATAATAGACATTTAGACGTGATCCTGGAGTGGTAGGAACAACTACCTCAGAGCCAAGATTATGAACATTGGTTCTGCATTTAAGGTAGAAGGAGTTTGAGGTTCCGAAGTCGAAGAGGCATCACTGTTAGATGTTTGTGGAGTTGCAGGAAGTGGAACCTGTCTCTCCTGATTGTTCTGGACATCCTCTTCAGCTTCACTTATGAGGAGGAGTCACTGTCTTCTAGTGCTCCCCCTGAGTGATGAGATGATTCTCCCTGTGAGCTCGATGATGTTGGATCAAGATATGGTGTATTCAAGATATCATACATCATTCGTGTAGCTAACTCGTCATCAGAAGGAGAGATAGGGATGTTGAAGGACTTGAAGAATCCATCATAGTCGAAAAAGTAAGCGGGTCCTTTTCCAGTAGGTGGTGTGGTATATCTCTGAACATCAACATTACACCACACTTCTACTAAACCCGTTGAGTTGTTGTAAACTCTCTTGTTCAGTATGTTGTATCCTAGGAAGATCCCTTCATCAGCCTTCTCGCTGAATTTTCCTTCTTGAGTCTTCTTCAGAAGTGTGCACAGCGCGCCAAATGGTTCGAGATACTCCAGATTAGGTTTACGTCGTTGTAGTAACTCGTAACATCTCTTGCCATGGCGCTTGACTACCAGAACTCGATTTAATGTATAACATGCATTTGCCACTGCCTCATTTCAGAATTGGATAGGCAGTTTCCAGTCTGCTAGCATTGTTCATGCTGTCTCTATCAAGCTTCTATTCTTCCTCTCAGCAACACCATTCATCTTAGGCGTGTAGGGAGAAGTGAACTCGTGCATAATTCCCTTTTCCTTGCAGTAAGCCTCCATCCACTGATTCTTGAATTTAGTCCCGTTGTCTGAGCGTACCTGTCTCACCTTCAGCTTATAGAGAGATTCCAGTGCGGTTACTAATTCCTTGAATGACTCAAATGTTTCTGACTTGGACTTCAGAAACATTACCCAAGAGAATCTTGAGTTGTCATCAGTAACCACATAACAGTACAAGTCACCTGCAATGCTCTTTGTACTGACTGGACCAAACAGATCCATGTGAAGAAGTTCAAGAGGAAGCTCGATAGAATGAACTTTCTTTTCCTTATGAGACTTCTTCGTCTGTTTGCCTTTCTTGCATGCTACACAGAAATCCGGAAGTTGGAAATTTTTGACGTTAACACCTCTCACTAGATCCTTATGAATCAAGTGATTCATCTTCCGTTGATTAATATGTCCCATTCTCCTATGCCAGGAAATAGAGTCCTTCTCAGTATCTTTTGATAGGAAGCACTGAACTTCATGATCCATTGTAGAAGTCGTTGAGAGATCCAAAACGTAAAGGTCTTTATATCTTGAAGCTGTCATCAGAACTTGGTCCTCCGGAATCACATAGTCTTTCTTTAGGACGTAACATTTTTTGTTGTCGAATATGACTTTAAATCCTTTGCCACATATTTGGGAAACAGAAAGTAAGTTATTTTGAAGTTGTTGAACGTAGTTCACTTTATCAGACTTAACTTTCTGATTTCCAACCTCTCCCTGAGCTGTGATATAACCTCCTTTGTTACCAGCAAACAAAACATGCCCGCCTTTTATTTGTTTGATGTTTGATAAAAGAGCCCTGTTTCCTGTCATGTGCCTGGATGCTCCGCTATCTACAATCCACGTGTTGGTTTCAGCACTGTAGCGAACACCCTGCACATACAATTTAAAGCATCAGTTTAGGTTAGGAACCCAAGCCTTTACTGGCTTGGGTTTCCCAGAGGCATCACACATCATGAATTCAACCCATTGACCCTTAGAAGGTGAGGGTAGCTCAGGTGCCTTCTTGTGATCATTATCAAACACAGAGGATGACTTTTCTTTCCATAAGCCAGATTTGTGTAAGGCCTGTTTGTGATAAACAAACGACTAGCTAATGGGTTGAACTTGGGGTTCACTAGTTCTTCTAGGTGGAGTTAAAGAACTCCTCTTAAAGACCTAGGTTTTGAGTTCTGAAGTTCAATTTTCTTCCTAGGTGTCTAAAAGTAATGACAAAAAGAAGCAATGTGTCCACACTCTCCATAGTTGTAGCATGACATGCTATCAACTTTATGATTAAACTTTCATTGTGGAGATGTGTGTGACATCCTAGTGACATCATTTTGTTTGGGTTTTTATTCTACTTCTTTTCATGTATGCTCTTGTTTAACAAACTTAACTGTTTTGACAATCTTAACACCTTTTCCATTTTGGTTAACTGGACTTTGACATGAGACTTGTGAAAGGTTAACATTAATAGTCTTTTTAGGTTCAGATTTGACTTTGTTTAACCCTGACTTTATATTAGCCTTTTCAAATTCTTTTTCCATATTAACACAAGGCATTTTACCCTTTGCCTTTGAAGTGGCCTCCTTTTGTTTTGTTCCAGATTTAATTTAAGAACTTGAGGAATTTGGATCACTTACAAGAGGAGTAGACACCACATGATCCTTGATGGGATTGTTATTTATTGGTTTACACTTAGTGTTCATAAGGTCTCAGGTGGTGGTGGAACCACTTTATAACCTAAACCCTCCCCATTGTTACGCTCTCTCACTAAGTGTTGGATAATATGAGATGAACTTGTCTAGCTGTGCAGTTTTTGCTTTAAAGAGTTGACTTCTACTTCTAAAACTGCTTTTTGTTTCTTAGTGTCTTCTAGGGTGTTAAGATAGTACCTAATGTCATTAGCTTGGTTAAATGCTACTACTTTAGTTTCCCTAAGCTGTTTATTCAAAAGGTCTATCTTTTCTTTGTAACTATGCTCATTTTGTTTTAAAACTCTATTTGCCTCAGTGCACAGTTGCAAATCCTTTACTAAGCCATCATTATGATCTAATAACCTAGCGAATTTCTGATCTATGCTTTCTCTAAATTTATTACAATCAGAACAAGCATGATTTTTGAAAAGTTGGTCAGTAGTACTTACCTGAGGAGGTTCTGATGAATTAGTCATCAACGCAACATCAGATGTCTCTGGTTCTGGTGATTCTGTCTTTGTTGTAGACGTCTCTTCTTCAGGCTTGTAGCTGACCTCTGTTGCAGTCTCTTCATTGTTTGACATCGCTATCTCAACTGCTATATCTCTTTCACTCAAGGAATCATCATCTAAGTCATCCACGCTCGCAATATTTGATTCTCCTGGAGAGACAAACCTAAAGCTCCAGTCTTGTCCTTCATCATCATGGGCGGTCAAGGCTTTTGGATCCTTGCTTGATGAAGTAGAACTGCTAGCTTGCTTGTCTTGACGAGTGAAAGACGAGAATGGATTCCCGTTTCTAGTCTTCTTTGGCTTCACACATTCTCTTTTGAAGTGCCCCTTTTCTCCATAGTTGAAGCAGGTCACCTTGCTCTTGTCAAAGCCAAAAGTAGTGTCCTTAGTAGCAACCAAGTTTTGTCCGGTCTTCTTCACGAACTTCTTTGCCCTCCGGACAGCACTTGCTAAGGCCCATATAATATCCATCCTCTCCAGTTCAGTCTCATCAACCTGCTCGCAGTCCTCATCTGCCAGATGGCAGTTTCCAATTTTCCCAGCAACAAGTCCATCATAGGAATGGACCACTGCTGCCAAGAGATCCATGTGCTCTCGAGCTACTTCTACTGTCACATTTCCGAGATTCTCAGTCTTCAGTCGTGTAGCATTTGCTTCAGATCCATATATTGGGTACTAGAAGACCCTAACGTTTCTGTTCCTGAAGGAGAGACTTGTGAAGGACCAGATGAGCTTGACACAAACGCAGTCTGAAGAGGTGCTCCAGATGTCTAAACTTGAGGAGTGGCATTGTACAAAGCTGGATTCTGATTATACGAAGACTTCTGAGCTCGATACTTCATCCTTAGTACTTCTTCTCGCAGCTTTGGTATGAAATCATTGATGTCCAACTTTGATAGCAATCCATTCTGTCTCAGATTTGAAACAAAAGAAGCCCAACTTTCAGGCAACCCATCTGCAAAATTTGACACTTTATCTTCCATGGTAGTTGTGACACCATGTGTGTGCAGCTCGCTCATCAAATGGTAGAATCTATCAATGACATCATCTAAACTCTCATTTCCCATCGATGAAAAGTTGTCAAATTCTTTCTTCAACTCCTTAGCTTTAATGGCTTTCAACGAAGGATTCCCGTCATATCTTTACTCCAGCTCATCCCATAACTTCTTGGCTTGCTTATTCTCTGAGAATTGGTGAAAAATATCCTTAGGGATAGAATGTGTTAGCAATGCATATACTCTCTTTTCAGCATTATATTTAACTTTCTGTGCATCAGTCATTCCTCCTAAAGTAAGTTTCACCCCATCGGCTCCCACCGGCATACTGTATCCCGTCTCAATAGCTTCCCACATATTTGGATCCACTCCATTGAGGTAAATCTCAAAATGTTGTTTCTAGTGGGGAAACTCATCTAATGTTATAAGCTTCGGGGGTTTATTATGATTCCCCACCTCACTCTCCAGTAGCAGTAAGTTCTGAATCCGTGAGTCCTTCCCGGCTGTAAACGCTGACATTGATCCTCCATCTCGATTAACTTTAAGTCTCTTAAACAATCTGTTAACTGGTGCGAATGGAGCGATGCGAATGGGCTACCTGTGCGAATGAAACTATGCGACTGGTTCAATCGTGCGGCTGAACTAAGCGATTGGTCCAGTCGTGCGAGTGAAACTGATGCGTATGAACAATGCGACTCGTAGGCTTAGTCGTACGAATGAAGATGCGACTGAGTCCAATCGTACGTCTGGAGATGCGAATGAATTCCAGTCGTGTGATTAGGTCAATCGTGCGACTGAAGCTGCCGGTTTTTTTTCCGAAAATTTCTAGGTTTAACGTGTTTTGGCCGTAAAAACCCGAATTTTTACCAATTCTAATCACCTTATGCCGTAGAAACCAAAACTTGATGAGCAGGGGACGTCCAAGACAACTTTTGACACAAAAATATTGCATTTTTAGTGAAAAAACACAACCTTTGTATCAAAATTGATTGAATCACACGTAATCAAGAGCCAAAGCTCCGATACCACTTGTTAGGATCTTGTTTTTAAATGAAATACAAACTGATTAACGTGTAAACCAAACCAAATAGTGCGGAATCTATTTGATTGGCGATCCAATCAGTGAGAACGCACATAGAAACAATAAGGAATTGAATCTAACATTAAGAATCGATTAGGAATCGATCTGTAGCGTTCTATGAACTTGGAGTACGAACTTCAAGGCTTCTGGACGACTAGGGTACGTCTAGAGTCAAATAGGAATCAATGCTTACATTTTTCCACAAATTAGGTGGTATTTATAGGTTAGGGTTGCTCATTCGGGTGACTGAACCATTAGCATGGTTCATTCGTGCTATTGAGCCATGCGTTTGATCCATTCGCACGACAGAGCTTTCAGTCGTGCGACTGAGTTAGACACACGAAGTTGTTCAGGCGTATGGACTATTTAGGCACATGGACACTTAGTCGCATGGCCATTCAGACGCATGAGAACTTCACTTCACCAAGTTTGAGTGTATTCAATATTATAACATTATGCATAACACTTCAAACAAACACAAACCTATATAATTACGTTAATATGCGTTAATCAACTCATTATTGAAATATTAAACATTATAAACACAACCAAACATTATGTATTTCATTAAGTACCCATAGTTACATAAAGTGTAAGACATATTACATTAAGATCAGGATCTAGGTACATATATGTATCAACACTAACAAGCTTGGTGTTTGGAAGGGCTTGTGGGTATACAAGCTTGAGGTCTTCTCCTTTGAAGGCTAGACATTCAAGAACATCATCTTCTTCATCTTTTACATCTACAACATCTTGTGCAAGAAAGGTTGTTTCTTTGTACACCCTATGGTTGTTTGTTTTGTTTGATAGCATACTATTTCACATATATGTTGATCCTGGATTTTGGGTTTTGTTTGTGCTTTAAAATGGTAAAATTTTCAGATTACAAACCATATGTTAAAACCTATATTCCGCTGTGTTTTTATAGTTTAAATGGTTAAACTAGCCATGGTTACATGTTACAAAACCCAACAATGGCATCTAGAGCGGATATGTGGATATGTGCTTCAAAAGGTCTTGAAAAGTTAGTTTTCATGAACTTTTTCAACCCATTAGGGGCTGTTTTGTTGTGGATATATGAATCCCTTATGTTTCAAGGTTTAATCTTGCCTGCTTTGGTTTAAACCTTGAAATATTTACATCAAATGGTTGATTGTGTTCTTTGGACAAACCTTAAAGTTTTAGTTTATGTTGGCTGAAACTTTAGGGCTGAAATAAGGGGTTCATTGTTGTTCTTGGATGTTGAATATGTTTCTCATTATGGTGCATAACATAGCCTTGGCCTTATGTGTTTTCGATTTGGTTGATTGTGATTTGTCATGTTGGTTTTGTTTCTTTGTAACATTTGTGTTTGTATTTTGGGTTGTAATTTATTTGGTTATGTAATAAATAGATTAGGTGCATTTCTTTTATTAGAAAAATTGTATTAGGATATGATTTTGTAAAAGAAGATGCACAAGATGAAGACTCAAAGGAGGACACAAAAGACATGGACACTTGAAGCATTTGGATGTGGATTCAAGTGGGGGTTCATAGACACATTTTGATGTGTCATCTCAACCCTTAGGAAAGACCTTATGACGACACTTGTGATGGCAAACAAGTTTGGTCAACTTAGTGGCTATGGTTATGCACTCATGTTTGTATGTTTATGCTTGTTTGGATGTTTGTTGTTTGATTGATTGGTTGATATTTGGATATTCATAACAAACTTAACAATATGAAAATTTGATGGTTCTTTATCATTAAGTGGTTAATAAAAGGTTATTAAAAGGATTAATTGTTTTAATAAAAGAGGTTTCTTAAAAGTGAACCATAGGGTACCTTGTATTTGAAAGCATGCAAATATAAGGTACATAGAGTTTGCTAAACTTAGATTATGAAAACATAAAATTTTTTTATAAACAAGTTTAACACCATCCTTTTGCACAACACTGAGTCATTTGGAAACTCTTAATGGGATAAAGGTCACCTAACCATTTTGAGGGAACTTGTGACTTGAGGTGGGGATACCATATTGTGGGATAAAGGTCACCTAACACTTATGTTGGAAAACTCACATGTTTGTGCAAGTAGGGTAACTTGATTTGCCAACCATGTTAAATGGATCACCTACAATATGGTTTACAAAGGTGTTGATAGGAACCATGCCGACTATACATATGATGTTTTAAAGTCGATCCCATACCCTAGAGTTGCAAATGATTGCAATTGTCAAAACGTTGACTACCTTGTTAATTTAAATAATGGGATAAAGGTCACCTAACCACTATTTAAATGTAACATTGGATTCTAGATTTTAAAATTGTGTGACACTTAAAAGGGGTTTTAATTATTAAAATATGAACAATATCAAAAATACTAAAATTGAACTTTGTTATATTTTGTAGATGGCCACCAACAATAATGAAAACAATGAATCCCATCCGCTCACTCACTATCACTAAGGACCATTCTCCAAAAGGAGTGTCTAAACCATAATAACTTTATTGATTGGTTTCGAAACTTGAGAATTGTTCTCAAGCAAGAGAAACGATCATACATATTAGACGATCTGATTCCCAATCAACCTAGTGAGGATGATGAGGAGGCCTACAATAATTAGGTAAAATACACTGAGGACTTGGACCAAGTATCTTGCCTCATGTTGGCAAGTATGACTCATATCTCCAAAAGGAGTATGAACATCATGGAGCATACAACATGATAAGCCAGTTGAAGGAAACATTGCAACAATAAGCACGGGTTGAGCGCTTCGAAACGGTTCTAGCACTCCATGCGTGTCGTATGGACAACACCCAATCTATCATCTTATGTACTTAAGAGATGAAAAGCCACATCGACTCCCTCGAAAGGCTGAATTGTCCCGTCTTGAAAGAGTTGGCTACAGATTTGATCCTCAACTCTTTGTCAAAAAGGTTTGACAACTTTGTCATGAATTATAACATGAACGGGTGGGACAAGAACATAAGTGAGCTTCACTTGCTCAAAGCTGCCGAAGCGGCCATGGGTAAAAGGGTTTTACCCGTTCTCACCATCAGTGAAGGTGAGAATAAGAAGAGGTCTCACCCCGCACCAAGGCAAATGTTGCCAGGGTAAGGGGCACTTTAAGGGAAAAGGAAAGGGAGTTGTAAAAGCGCCACCAACAAAACCAGCAGAGAAGAAGCAAAAGGATGCTTCAAATGACCCATGCTTTAAGTGTGGGGAGATTGGACATTGGGCAAGAAATTGCCCAGTCCATCTCAAAGAGTTGCAAACAAAGAGGGATGCCGGGAAAACCTCATGTACAATTTTCATGAGTCATATTGATCTAAATTTAATATCCTCTAACACATGAGTATTGGCTACCAAATGTGGAACTCACATTTGCAACTTATTGCAGGGGTTCAAAAGAAGTAAGGACTTCAAGAAAGGGAATGTAAGCCTCTACATGGGGAATGGGGCAAAGGTTCAAGTTGAAGGCCGATGGGACTACATCTTGAAGCTTCCAAATGGTTTGGAAGCAATTTAGAACAATATTTTGTATGCTCCTAGTTTAACTAGGAACATTATTTCTATTGCCCAATTAAGACAATATGGTTATGTTTTGTCATTTATTGATAATGAAATTCAAGTTTCTTTAAATGGCACATTTTATTTTAAAGCTATTCCTGTTAATGGTATTTATGAATTGGTTCGTGAAAAACATATATGATAGCTCATTGTACCAAAACACCACTAAGAAACTCAAATTGGATTTGAGTGATACCTATCTTTGGCATTGTCGTCTTGGTCATATAAACAAGAAGCGCATACAAATACTTCAAAAGAACAGTCTTTTAAAAGCAAGTGAATATGATTCATTCGATGTATGTGAATCTTGTTTACAAGGTAAAATGACTAAGGCACCTTTTAGTGGCAAGCCTGAAAGGGCAAAAGATTATTAGTCATCATACATTCAGTGTATGTGGTCCTTTTAAGCCAATGACTAGGTACCATGAAAGATACTTCATTACCTTTACCGACGAATATAGTCGATATGGTTGTGTGTACTTGTTAAGACACAAAGATGAAGCTTTTGAAATGTTGAAAATCTTCCAAAATGAAGTAGAAAATCAACTCAACATAAAATAAAAATTATCCGCACCGATAGAGGAGGTGAATACCTAAGTGATGCTTTTAGAGATCATCTTAGAAGTTGTGGCATTGTCTCACAACTATCTCCACCTGGAACACCACAACATAATGGCATGTCCGAGCGGAGAAATCGAACTCTATTAGATATGGTTCGATCTATGATGGCTAGAAGCTCATTGCCTCTATCATTTTGGGGTTTCGCTTTGCTCTCTACGACCCGTATTTTGAATATGGCCCCAACCAAGAAAGTGGAAATGACACCTTTTGAAATATGGCATGGAAGGGTTCCATCACTATCATATTTAAAGGTATGGGGTTGTGAGGCTTATGTTAAGACTCCTAACTCAAACAAGCTAGAAAGTCGTTCCACTAAGTGTATCTTTATTGGATATCCTAGAGATTCTATGGGATATTATTTCTATGATTCATTGGAACAAAAGGAGTTTGTTGCCAAGAAGGCTGAGTTCTTAGAAGCTAAGTTCCTTACGGAAGGAACTAGCAGTAGAACTGTGGATCTTGAGGAGCATCAAGAACTACAAAACAATGCATGTTTGGTTGATACTAGCACTCAACACGAGGATGTTGAGAATGATCAAGTGGTTGATCAAAGTACACAGAACGTTCATAGATCTGGTAGAATTAGTAATCCACCTGAAAGATATGGATTTTTCATAGATGGATTCGATGTGGTAGATTCCAATGAACCAACCACCTATCATGACGCAATGTCCAATCTAGATTGTGACAAATGGCTTGAAGCCATGAACGTTGTGATGCAATCCATGTATGACAACCAAATGTGGGACTTGGTTGAACCACCTCTTAACTACAAGATAGTTGGAAGTAAGTGGGTTTTCAAAAAGAAAACCGATATGCATGGAAACTTGGATACTTATAAAGCTAGACTTGTAGCAAAAGGTTTCACTCAAACTCAACGAGTTGATTATATGAGACCTTCTCACCAGTTGCAATGCTAAAGTCTATTAGGATATTATTTTCCATAGTTGCTCATTATGATTATGAGATTTGGCAAATGGATGTCAAAATCGCTATTCTAAATGGATATCTTAGGGAAGATGTCTATATGGTTCAGCCTGAAGGTTTTATCGACTCAAAACATCCTAACAAAGTATGCAAGTTAAATAAATCAATCTATTGATTGAAGCAAGCATCAAGGAGTTGGAATCACCATTTTGATGAAGAGATAATCAAATTTGAATTCATCAAAAACGCTGATGAAGCATGTGTATATAAGAAGACTAGTGGGAGCATCACCGCTATCCTAGTATGTATGTCGATGACTTCAATACTCTAGTGACTGGATTTGATCTTTAATTTTTGTATTGAGATATTGTAACCTGTATTACTTGAATGAATTTTTTGGTTATAATGATTCAACTAATATTCCAATTTTGCATGTTTAAAATCCATGAGTAAATTGTTTACTCAAAACGTCCGTAGTTGTTCATGCTTGTGGGAACAAGTATGAAGGTAATATTATTATGAACATGGATTGGTAGATATAATATGGATGAATATAGATATTCATATAGATGATTGATTCACCTAAAACATTCGAGTATGGTACTTGAAGAGGATGATGTTATTGAATGGCACGTAGTCATACGTATTAAGGGTAGTAAACCGTTGTTAGGTAGTATTTACTGCTTGCATCAATCTTCTATGAATCTTATGCAAGTGAGAGATTGTTGGATCATGTATGCCCAAGGCACATACAAGATTGATGTGGTTAATACGTTATGATCCAAGTTAGGTCATACCAATAACAAGCTAAACAAACACCAATATTTGTTATTTGTTGATGAGATCATACAAATAAATATTGACACCAATTTAGAAAATTGGTTTTCTAAAACTTTGCTTTTGTAAAAGAACAACATTATATGGATAATTTGTTCATGAGATATTATTTGTTTCATTACTTATGTGAGTTAAATAATAGCAAATAAAAGTGTGTTAATGTTATAAAATTAAAAGAGGTTTTAATTTTATAAAGTAATGGGTTAAGAGTGTAAAGTTTATAAAATGTTGAAAATGGGGGGAACCCATTTTCAAGTGATGTTTTCGGCCGCCCAAGTGGGCACTGGGACTCTCTTTTGTGTCTTGGTCCAAGGAACACTTTCACTCCCCTTGCACTCTTCCATTATTTCCAACGTTTCTCTAACTTATAATCAAGCAAGAACTCTCTCTAGTGTGGCTGAAAATTTTTGGATTCCAGTAAAGAAAGGCTGAAAAAATTTCGTTGAGGAGTCAAGAAAGAGAGTTCTTTGGTGTTGTGCTCCCTAACAAGCTTGGTGTTTGGAAGGGCTTGTGGGTATAGAAGCTTGTGGTCTTCTCCTTTGAAGGCTAGACATTCAAGAACATCATCTCTTCATCTTTTACATCTACAACATCTTGTGCAAGAAAGGTTGTTTCTTTGTACACCCTATGGTTGTTTGTTTTGTTTGATAGCATACTATTTCACATATATTGTTGATCCTGGATTTTGGGTTTTGTTTGTGCTTTAAAATTGTAAAATTTTCAGATTACAAACCATATGTTAAAACCTATATTCCGCGACGTTTTTATAGTTTAAATGGTTAAACTAGCCTTGGTTTACATGTTACAAAACCCAACAATACTTTCATTTCATTCATTAACATTCAACGTCAGGCCACAGGAAAATAATCATACATAATAAGGAACATCAACATACACAGTCAACATCACCATATAGCGCATCATACATACATAACATACATCATACATACCATCATGCATAAGCATCAATCATACATTATAACATCATCATACAATGCCCATCACATCATCTATGACCACAAAAGTCAACTTACATGAACCCCCGGGAACCTCCCAAGTCAAAGCCAACATTCACTTTTTCCCCAAAAAGTCAAAAAATATTCTAAGTGTTCATCCGCATTTAATTTCTGTTCATCCACATTTCTTTTTGTTCTTCCGCATTGATTTTGTCTACATCCGCATTTGTCCATCCGCATTTCCTTTTGTTCATTTGCATTAACTTTGTTCATCCACATTTGTTCAGTCGCATGAACTTACTCACCCTCATTTGTTCATCCGCGTTAACTTTGTTCATCCGCATTTGTTCAGTCGCATGAACTTACTCATCCGCATTTGTTCATCCGCATTTGTTCATCCGCATTTGTTCATCTGCATTAACTTTGTTCATCCGCATTTCTTTTGTTCATCCGCATTTGTTCAGTCGCATGAACTTACTCATCCGCATTTGTTCATTCGCATGACTTACTCATCCGCATTTGTTCATTCGCATGAACTTACTCATCTGCATTTGTTCATTCGCATACTTTCTCATCCGCATTTGTTCATTCGCATGACTTTCTCATCCGCATTTGTTCATTCGCATGAACTTACTCATCCGCATTTGTTCATTCGCATAACTTACTCATCCACATTTGTTCATTCGCATGACTTACTCATCCGTATTGACTTTCTCATCCGCATTGACTTTCTTATCTGCATTGACTTTCTCATCCGCATTGACTTTCTCGTCCGTATTGACTTTCTCATCCGCATTGACTTTCTCATCCGCATTGAGATTCTCATCCGCATTGCGATTCTCATCCGCATTTTTCAATGCTCATCCGCATTTGTCAATACTTAAGCAATTTTTCTAAACTTAGGCGTATGAATGTTTGGGTGCATGAGCATCCTAGGGCACACTTATCATCATAACTCGGTCCCCAAACACCATCTATCATGTTCGAAGCTTAAATCATACATTCTAAGCCTTAGGAACACAACCATAACATCATGAAACATGAACATAGTCCAAAATCACACATACCCGCGACAAACACACATTCATACATACGGATATGAAATCCAGTTTTATAAAACATACATTCATGCATTTCCAACCTCAAAATTAGTTAAAACAAGTAAAAAGAGGGGTTCTGGAATCACCTTTGCAGCTCTTGACTATGGCTTCTCCCAACTTTTCTACAATTGAGTTCAACCGCCTAGAAACCCACCAAAACACACACGCAAACACATACAACACACATAAGCATACAACCGAGGCAAGGCCAGTTAAGAACACTTAAAAACCATAAATTTCTTACCTTGAATTCGAATTTTCCGCTCTTGTTCTTCAAAGAATCCGAATTTGCACTCTCTCTCTCTAAAAATCCGAGGATTTGGGGGTTGTAAGAACATAGTGGGCGGCCATGCCCACTTTACACCCACTTTCAAACCTTTTTGTCCGTTTGACACTTTTTACCCCTCTAATTAGTAAAATATCTTTTCTTTATTTTCTTCACTTTATTCTTCTTTCTTCACTTTAAAAATAATCGGGTGTTATAGTGGGTTTGAGCATTGCAAGTCTGCCAAAGAATTGTTTGATGCACTTGCTCAAATGTAATCAAGTTCTAACGACTCCAAGAAGGACTCACTGAAGCAGCAGTACGAGAACTTCACCTATATAACTAGAGAGTCTCTCAGCCATCAGTATTTTAGGTACATGGATCTTATTTCTTCCTTTAGTCTGGGAAGATCACTCCTGAACTTAGAGACCTCACAAGAAAGTTCATGAGTGCTCTTCCAAATGAGTGGATATTCTACTGTGTCTCTATCAAGAGGACAGAGAACTTAAAACACTCTTACTATGACTGAACTTTACAGCATCCTTGATGGATATCGTTTAGAGATGGAGAGTAAGAAGGGCCACCAAACAAGCAGACCTCTGAGTCTTCCTGGTAGCTATGCCTTAATGGTTTCAGTACCCTCACAACCTCAGCAATACCTAGCATACAACCAGTAGCCATCCTGCTCATCTGTACCTTATATCACTTTTCCTTAGACTCCAAGGTCTCAACAGGCTTAGCACAGTTCTTTCAGGACAGCTGTGCCTTTGTCTCAGGAAGTGGACACTCTAGTGACTTTCAATACTACTTTGATAATCTAGAGTGCTTCAGTCCAGATGAGGTAGAGTATGTGGACATTGTCCAACAGATGGCTCTTTTAACCTACAGAGTGAAGAAGTTCTTTAAGTGAACCGTTCCAACTACCAGCAAGTTTGGGTTTGACAAAACCAAGGCCAAATGTTACAACTGTAACCAACTTGGTTACTTTGCAAGGGAATGCAAGGCTCCCAAAGATAATCCGAGAATCCATAGGCCTCCACACATCCGTCCACATCAAAGCCCACTGGAAAGTCGATTGAAACAACTACAATGGCTCAAGAAGTCGACTGGAGCTTTATGGTACAGGATATGACTCTTGCTCAAGCACTCATGGCTGGACAGATGATAACAAGATATATGAACATCTCTATACTCCTGCCTATATTGGTAAGGTTAAATTATATCAAGACTACATATGGAAATTAGATCTCATATTGAGTCTTTAAATGTTTTGAAATCTGATTTTAAAAGGACTGAATCCGACTACCAAAAGAAAATTGAAGAGTTAGAGGAAAATTGTTTCCATATAAAACATGAAAACACCAAGTACAAGACTAAAAAAAGATTTTATATCCAAATTGTCTGAGGCTCAAGCCTAGCTTGTCACTGCTGAGGCTCAAGCCAGGAAGTATGCTATTTCTGAGCAGAACTTCCAAGTATTATTACATCATCCTCCCACTCCAAAATCTATTATCAAAACAAAGGAAGGTTGGGACCAATGAAATTTCTCTATCACATTCCTATAAGTCCATAAAAACAACCTAGATGTGGTACTAAAGAGCAAGAGGTCCCATCTGCTAACCCATCTCACATGAGTTGAAAATGATGCAATAATAGAGGTCAGCACAGGAAAAAGCAAGTAAATCTACCCACTCCTCCTAGTGAAGATCAAATCCTAACCACCAAAGCTAGAAGAAGTAGAGCTAAAGCTGCCAAAGAACTAAGTGGCTAAGTCTAAGCTGATGATTGACCCAAAACAAAAAGGTGTATTTATCTCAGCTGGATTCCAAGTGTAGGTACTTCTGATTCAGGAAAGGAGTGTAGTACCAACACTCCCGTCCTACCAAGGGTCAGAAGTTAAAGGGAAAGGTTGCTGACAAAGAGGAAAAGAATAAGAAACAGCAACCCACAAGCTCCCAAAAGACTAACATTACATGCATAATGTGTGGTCAGCAAAACCACATGGATAAAGATTGTTACTACAATCCTGCTAGCACACATTATGCAAATAATGTTAGAAAGGAAGGAGTCAGGGAAGTTTCTCATTTGGACCTTATCAGATTGGTCCAAGTGATGAAAAAGGGAAAGCTAGTTTCCGAAGCTAGGTTGTCTTCAGAAGAAAATCCTTCTCCGAAGGGAAAATGGCTTCGGACCTTATAAGATGCTGATGTTGATGCTGATTAACTGTTTGAGCTACCCAGACCTCTTCCAAGTTCTCCAAGAGTTGCCACAAATCAAGCTTCAACTATTTACAGATCTGATAGTATAACTATATCAAGGAATAGTAAAGCTTCAACCGGTGAATCACTTTGATCCTCAAAACTCATCAGGTGATCGAGCACAACACCAAGCTTAGGAAAGTAGCATTTTGAAGGAACAGGCAACTGTTAATGCTACTTCACAGCCAACAATTGATGATGTTTCTTATTCATTCAATTAGTCCTCATTGAATGAGTTTGAAACAAAAGCCGGACAAAGTGTTCCTGTTCTGAGCAAAATATGTCTAATCTGGACTTATCTTTGCAACTGGAAGTGATTCCTCATTTAGGATTCATAACACTCATCCAGCTGAGAACATCATTGGGGATGTCTCTGAAGGTGTGAGAAAAAGGGCAAAATCATTATAGGAATGTCTATTTGTACTCATGCTTCTTATCCTAGATGGAAACCAAGAAGGTGGAAGATGCTTTGAAAGATAGTAGTTGGGTTGAATCAATGCAACAGGAGTTGCTTCTATCAAGACACAAAAGGTTTGGAACCTATGTCCGCTACCATCTGGTCAAGTACCTATAGGCACTAAATGGGTTTTCAGGAACAAAAGAGATTACAAGGGCTTGATATCAAGAACAAGGCAAGACTGGTAGTTCAAGGATACACTCAAGAGGAAGGAATTTATTATAATGATGTCTTGCACCTGTTGCAAGACTTGAGGCAGTTAGGATTTCCTTGCTTATGTTGCATCCAAGATTTTACTGCCTACAGCTTGATGAAGTATGCCTTCTATATGGGATATAGATAGGGAAGTGTATGTGTGCCAGCCCTAGGATTTGAAGACCCACAACATCCCAACTATGTGTGCAAATTGGATAAAGCTCTATATGGGTTGCACCAAACATCTAAGCTATGGTATGAGACTTTGTCTCTGTTTCTTCTAAAGAATCGTTACACTAAAGGAACCATTGACAAGACTCTCTTCACAAGGAAGTCGGGTAAGGATATTTTGCTTGTTCAAGTCTATTTTGATGATATCAATTTTGGTTCTTCAAACGGCCAGATATGCAAAGACTTTGAAAGCATTATGAAGAAGAAGTTTGAGATGAGTTCCATAGGAAAAAGGATTTTTTCCTTGGAATTAGGTGAAACAACTAAATGATGGGTTTTTCATCAATCAATCTAAGTATGTCAATGACATCTTAGAAAGATTTGAAATGAAAGATTGTAAGCCAGCCAAGACACCCATACCCAGAAACCATAATCTTTGTCCTGACCTTGAGGGGGAGGATACTGATCAACATTAGTATAGGGTGATTATTGGTTCTCTGATGTATCTCACATCTAGTAGACCTAATATCATGTTTGCAACTTGCATTTATGCAAGATATCAGGCTGCTGCAAAGGTGTCTCACCTAGCTGCTGCCAAGAGAATCCCCACATACCTCAAAAAAGCACCTAAACTAGGTCTCTGGTATCCTAGGAACAACGATTTAAATCTCTATGGATACTCTGACAGTGACTATGGTGGCCGCAACATGACAAGAAATCAACAAAGGAGGATGTCAATTTCTGGTGGAAGGATCATCTCATAGCAATGTAAGAAACAATCTTGTGTCTCTACATTAACTGTTGAAGCTAAATACATTGCTGCTGCAAGTTGTTGTGCTTAGCTACTGTGGATTCAGAATCAGATGTTAGACTATGGATTCAACTTTATGAGTGCTCCTATCCATATTGACAACAGCAATGCTATCTCCATCACTGAAAATCCAGTGAAGCACTCCAAGACAAAGCATATTGACATTAGGTATCATTCATTAGAGATATTCATGAAAAGAATCTGACTAAGCTAATCAAAGTTGATTCAAATGAACAATATGTTACTTGTTCACCAAAGCTTTTGATGAACAAAGATTTAAGTATCTCATAACAGCTATAGGATGATAAACAATGATTAGCTTAACTCTTTTGAAAACCTTTTTAATATATAATGTCTTATGTCAATACAATCTAAGCTCTGTTACAAATGTCTCTCTGAAATTTTATCTAAGTATAAATTTCTTCCGAAGAGAAATTAACCCTCGAAAGATGTTTTACATATCTTCCGAAGCAAAATTTCTCCAAGGATAATTTTTCTTGTCAGAAGAGTTTTTAGTCTCGGAAGAAGCGATTGATTACATATCAGATCTACTTCCGAAGCTTACAAAACCTCTCCATTCGGAAAGCAATCTTTACTCTTGGAAGTAACTTTTTGCCTTTGGAAGTAGCAATTGCCTTCGGAAGATAAATTACCTTCAGAAACATTTTATATTCGGAAGAAAGATTTTACTGTGTAACAGAAATCTCTTGGGCCCCACACTGTAAAAAGTAAAAATTTTGTTAATGATGTTAGATTATTTAACTTAACTAAACCTTGTTGCCCCTGTCACTTTAGCCATTAAAACATCACATCACCCTAACCACTTTACTGCCATTTCACCCTCTTTTAAATAATCTTGATTATTCACTTTCATCTTCTTACCACAATTTTTACTGCCCTAAAAGTTTCCTTTCTCCCTGATTCACCCAAGCTCAAACTCTTCTACCTTCAACTTTTCGCCATGGCCCTAAATCCTCAACACAATCAAGTCGCACTTCTTGACTCTTCAAGACATGCGGACTTCTCTGAAATCATCTCCTTCCTCACCCAATCTTCCTACTACACTGCCCTGACTATTAATCCCACTGTTTACACCAATCACATGGCTGAATTTTGGTGTAACAGTCAGATTGAAACCCTAAATGGGGTTCGTGTAATACGATCCAGCATTTGTGGCCAAGAGTTGGTCATCACCGAACAACTTATCTGGGAGCATCTCGAGCTTCATGATAAGGGTGCACCCACAGAGTTCCCCAAAGTAGATTTAGACAGCACCTACATTCTCATGGGATATGGTGGAGACATCAGCAGGTCAATTGTCTACAAATTTAACTTCTCATACAACTAGAAGTTCCTCCTGCATGTTGTCTTCATTTCCTGTCCAATAAATCAAGGGGATGGGACCAAATTCCATACGAACTAGGGTGCTTAGTTCATGGAATGGTGAGAGGCCTCCGCCTCAACTACTCAATATTTATGCTGACCAATCTCATTGGAAATCTCCAAAGGGAAACATTCTTTATGTATCCCAGATTTCTTCAGCACATCATCAACTGTGAGCTAGACCAGAGTCGGCTTGTCTATGCAGCCACACTGCCTCTCCCTCAAATGAGACCTACCATCTTCAAACTCTGAAGAAGGTGTCCACCAACTTCACTGGAAGGTACACTTCTCTACTTCCAGGTATGACTAAGCAAATAGCTCTTGGTGACATCCCTGTTGACCCCACGATGATGAACCCACACCAACAACTGCCCCATAATGCCAATTTTGCCTTCTCTTCCCATCACCATTACTTACCAAATATGCCACAAACGAACCCTTGTTCAATCTACTCTAATTGAAAAAGCTTCTCCTGTTCTATCCAAAAGGTCTAGAGTGGAACATTGGGCTCCCACTCAGCCTGAGGTCTTACCATCCTTCACTATTGACCTCAATATGGGTCTTGAGTCTCCTCAGTCTCAAACCCATGAACCCACTACCCAATCTGAAAGCTTCAGGGTGAGTATTTACACTCCTTTGAGCAACCAACAAGGGACAGCCCCACCAGAGGCTCAATGCATGTAGACATTGACCAAGATCTCGGGTCAGTAGGTTTAACCTCCTTATCTTTCACTGACCTTCTCTTCAAAACTAATGAAGAGATTACGTCCTTCCATGGAAATGAAGTTGATCTACAACACCCTCTCCAAGATCAACAGAGCCTAGAGAGACCTCTTATCTCTAGCCCCTATCAGCAGACCTTTACTGAGGTGAGTCCCACTAAAATGGAGGGGACTCATACAAATTCAACTGCCACTACAAAAGGTGCCTCAATGGACCTTGTGGATAGTGGTAACATTTATGAGACTGAATCTGCATCAACCATGCATTTTGATGACTCTGAAAGAGACATCATTAAGTAGGGGAAACAAGGGTGCCAAGAAGCCACATTTGGTGGTGAGGCTAAACATACTAGGTATGTTACCTCATCTCCCCATGATTCTTCAAAAGAAGATGAGGGAAGTATGAAACTCCTCATTCAAGACCTACTATCTAAAGTCTCAAACTTGAATCCAAGGTTAGGACTTTAGAAGAAAGGTCCCCCACTCAGCAACTGAGATTGAAAATCGCAAGGCTCAACTAGCTGAGAAATAGATTGAGAGATCTGTTAGGCACGTACTGTGTTCTCCTTGACCTCTTCCTCTAGCTCATCTAGCTCTCAAGATGATGCTACCAAAAAAGGGGGAGAATGTTCAGAGACAAAAATCAGAGGAACCACTGAGCCAAACTTCCATTTCTAAGTATTCGACTCCCATTACAACTTTTTCTGAGCCATCCCAAGTTATACTACAAATTGACTCAAGGATGCTCATAGATCTCTACAGACTCTTCTCCAAGTTTCTGTTGAGATCCTCTCTTGATCAGCCTAGCCCTGATGCAACAATGATGTATTTTGGAGATGAAGAGCTTCAGAGGCTAAGTGCACCTTCTACCACTGTTGAAGAAGTTGGTCAACCTAAGGTCCACATGGAACCTGAGATTCAATTGAAGGGGAATGAGGACTGATGGCCCACTAACTAAAATAGCTGGGACAGAAACTGCACTCCCTCAAACTTCCGAAGCTGAAGTTAAAGCCTCGGAAGAACAAGCCGAATCTTCCAAAGCTGAGATAGAAGCTACGGAAGGACTGTTCTCACTGTCTGAGGATCTAATCATCACAGATGCAATTCTAGAGCTAGCATCTGAGGTGAATAGTGTGGACTTTCTCAACAAACCTTTAGCTCGGACATCCTCACTACCTCTCTTGCAATCAGAGTCCTCCCTCCAAGAACCACCAAAGTCAAGCATATCAAAAGATGACAAAGGAAAGAGGAAAATGACAGTGGAAGAGCTTCAGGAGGAGGAAAGGATTGAGAAACTAAAAAGAAAATGGAATCTTCCAACTGAGAAGCTGTTAGCTGACAGTTGAAAGCAGTTGTAGCCAACAGGAGGAGGTTAACAACAAGAAGAGAGTTGAGGTCATTGACCAGCTCATCAAGCTTGGAGTCATCGATGAAGACATATTCCTGCTACCACTAGAGGAGTTAATAGAGCTGGAAAACACAACCATACTACAAATGAACAACAAATGGAAGTAGGAAGGTTGGCCTTAGAAGAAGAAAAAGAAAGAGAACAGAGGGAAGCTGACATGCAGCTTAGGAGGGAAATGATAGCTTTACTAACCTCTAGATGTTTCTCTCTTCAAGAGCTAACTCCATATAATGATGAAACATCCTATGGCTCTTCAACAAAGAGCATGATCAACTGGGAAGAGAGAGAAAAAAAGCTTCAAGAGAAAAGTTGAAAGAGAAGAAGAAGAAAGAAGAAGAAGCTAGGGTCATTGCAACCAAGAAGATAGGTGAGAAAGGCTGGATGAAGGACTTTCTCCGGGCTCACAGCTTCTCTGGAAGGCAGGTGGGACCAATGTCTAAAAGGACACTTCAAGAATGTTAGTGAAATCAAGGCTGACATTCGGTGGGCAAAAGAAGAGAGTGTATGAAAGGGTACGGGATGACCTTGACACCAACCCCTCAACCACCTAAACCAATTGCCTTCACCATAAAAAATGAACCTTTCACACCTGAACCCACACCACTATCCTTACCACCTTCTCACCTCAACCACCTAAACTACCCATCCTTCAACCCAAAACACTTTCAAGAACCACTTCACCACAACCTGCCCAAAACCATCCAAACCATCCCCTCAGCCTTCAACATCTCTCTCTAGAGGTGTTTAAGGCAATCAAGACAAAGCTCACCAACTGCACAACCTTGAGGGACATCTCCTGTGATGAAGACCCTATCAAACTGACCTACATTGATGGATCTTCACGCTCCCTCACAAGAGATCAATTACTTGATCTGCCCAGAGGAACACTGGACCATGCTGCAAAACTTCTAGGCCTCAACTCAGACTCATTAAATGATAAAGAGAGAGACTAAAAAGGAAGCTGGTGACTCTGCTGGATACAAAGAAAGAGGACAAGATCTTAGTCAGCCTCTTGTGCCTAGAAAGAAAATAATCCAATGGAGGCTCGATGAAGCTTCTCACAACTTTGTTATGGAAAGAGAGAATGGAGAAATCAACAGGCTGAATGCCTTCTCTCTGCTACACTCTTGCAGGTTTGACATTGCTGAGTTAACAGAGAAACCATTCTCTAATCCCTCCAACTCTGTAACTGCTGCTCACATGAGAAATCATCTCAACAATCTTCATCTTGCTAAGTTAACTCCAAAAGCTAAGATTGAAGAAGAGTTAAAGTTGAGAAGAAAGGAAGACAAGGATAGACCTCCCACCAAGGGCACAGCCTTTCTACAGATGATGGAGGGTCCTGAATTGGAACTTGTAGTTAGATGGGAATATGATTATAGCTCCCATCAACTAACTCTTTTCAGTGGGAGACAACAGAGGGTACATATCATTCAGGGTGACAGACTGGAGTTCCTGTCAACTAAAGATCTGTACAAGCTTCTCAGCACCACTTCAGGGAAGAACAAGGAAACTGACAAATATTTACTCTCCTTGGTACTAAGGTTTTAAGGAGCAGAAACAAGTGAGTTTTGGTAGCATTAGCTTAGGGGGAGTTTGTTGGATCATGAGGAAGGCTGGTGCAACCAAAACCAAATCACTTAGTCAAATTTTGGTGCTACTTACAAAAGGCTTCCGAAGCCAAGTGTGGAGCTTCCGAAGGAAAGTAGAGTTCTTCCAAAGACAAAGTAAAAGATCAACTTCCAAAGACAAACTCTACTTCCGAAGTCAAAGAACTTACTTTCGAAGATCAAGTCTAAGAAGAAGAAATCAGAAGAAAACTTCCGAAGCATGAAGAAAAGAAGAAGTCCTCAAGCCTCGAAAGAAGTATCCTCTTCCGACGTATAAGTAGCCATTTAACCTTCGGAAGACACTACTATGAATTAATGGACATAAGTATGGTCTCTAACACTCCACTGCAGACCTCTAATACTACATGGCGTTTTCTCAAAGAGCCATGTAGTTGACCATACATTATTCCACTATTCACCTTTTTATGTTAGTACAAGTTACCAACTTTAGTTAGTGACAAAAGGTAAATCAGGGACATGTACTGACTACCATATGTCAGATAAGACTTTATCTATGATACCTTAAACTATAGCTTTGTAGTATTTGCTTTAGTTAGAGGATTCCAGCTGGTATCAAAGTATATCTAGCTGTAGGTAGTATTATATATAGTTTCTCATTGCAACTCATAACAGTATGCTTGTAAGAGTCTTGTCATAATTGAGTTGAGAAGTAATATATGCAAGTACCTTGAAAATTATTTCTTGTGTTTATTATTACTTATTATATTGTTATCAACTCTTAGAGACTTTGCTTTCATCCGAGTGTAGTTCAAGTGAGTTTGAGAGAAAAACCAAGTGTTTACTGACAAAACCCGATCCTGCAGAACTCATTTATTTTTCAATATCTTGATCAACTTGGCACTTCTCTATGACACATTCACCTTTTGGAACAAATAGCTTTTTATTCTTTAGTTGAGGTTCATAAGATTTTACTTTAATTAGATGACTATTTTTAATCTTTTCTGTGTTATTGGCTTGAATATTGAATGTTTACTTTTTCAACTTCACTTTCAACATTTTCTTGGTCAATCTTCTTTTTGTCTTAAAATTCTTTTAGCTTAGCCTTGTTGTCTGGTGAATGATCATGAGTGTTGAAATTTTCTGGTAAAGTTTTAGAGATTGATTCAGACATAGACTTATGTGTAAAACCTAATCATGATTTATCTTTATCCTTCCTTCTATTTACTAGTTGCTCAACAATAGTCTTTGAGCTTTTTACTTTTGCCAAATCATAGTCTTTGAGCTTTTTACTTTTGCCAAATCAACTTGATTTGCAGCATGTGCCATTTTTTCTTGTTCAAGTGTCTTTGTCATTTCTTCAAGTTGTTTCTTAACTATTTCAAGTTGTTTTAGAGTTTTATTCCGACTTACTTGAAGTGACATTATTTTATCATCGACAACTTTATGATCATCTTTTAGTTTTCTATGCATTGATTCACTTTCATTAATTTGTCACATATTTTGAATGAGTAATTTCTATAATGTTCAACGTGTTCAAAATATGCTTTTGTGCACATTTTTCTCTTACTTCAGTTGGAATTTCAGGATATGGATTTGAAGCCTCAGTGTCAGAATCAGATTTTACAACCTTTGGTTGTTTAGACTTTGCCATGAGAGCAACTTCTTCCTCCTTTGGATCTGACTTGTCACTCCAGTCATAAACTGTCTCATTTTCTGATTCGTTTGCTTTTAGATCCTTGTCTTCAGACCAGTTTTCATTTAGTTCTGAGATCAATGCTAAACCTGAAGTAAGATCAGAAGTAAATTGTTCAGCATAAGCACTCTAGTCATAACCATCTTTTATGCTTACAACTAGTGCTTTCTTTGATTCTTCAGCTGACTTTTGTTCATCTTTTAATTCTGGCATAGGCAGACTCTGATATGATTTCTGGAATGTCTTTTGACCATTTCCACTTTGAGTTCTTGGAGCTTTACATTCTCTGGAAAAAATGGCCGTAACTATTGAAGTTGAAGCATCTTGATTTTGACTTGTCAAATCCAACTGTTTTGTTTGTTGGGTTTTGTAACATGTAAATCAAAGCTAGTTTAACCATTAAAACTATAAAAACACATCGGATAAAAGGTTAAAACATGTGGTTAACAATCTGAAAAATGAACCATTTTAAACCATAAACAAAACCCGAGAACAAGGATCATATATATGTGAAATAGAATGCTATCAGAAACAAAATAACAACCATAGGGTGTTCATGAATACAACCTTTCAAACACAAAATGTTATAGATGGATGAGATGAAGAAAATGATGTTCTTGAATGTTTAGCCTCCAAAAGAGAAGACCTCAAGCTTGTATCCCCACAAGCTCTTCCAAACACAAATCTTGTTAGGGTGCAACACCAAAGAACCCTCTTCCTTAGGTGCTCTAGAATCTGAAAATTTCAGCCCCTTTTTCAGCCTTGAATCCGAATTTCAGCCTTGTTTTGGGAGGGTATTTGCTTGTGTGTGTGAGAGATGATTGAAGAGTGTAAGAATGGTTTAAGTCTTGTTATGTCTAAGACTGAAAGGACTCCTCATGTGGCACATGGGGCGGCCGAAAATATGTATTCAAATGGGTTCCCCCCCAATTTGTAATTTTTATAAAAATACACTCTTCAAAACCATTAGTTTATAAATTTAAAACCTATTTTAATTTTATAACATTAACACACTTTTATTTGTTATTATTTAACTAACTTAATAATGAAACAAATAAATTTCTCATGAACAAATTATATATATATATATATATATATTGTTGTTCAATTACAAAAGCAATGTTATAGAAAACCCATTTTCTAAATTGGTGTCTATATTTATTTGTATGATCTCATCAACAAATAAACATATATTGGTGTTTGTTTAGCTTGTTATTGGGTATGACCCGACTTAGATTATAACGTACTAACCACATCATTCTTGTATGTGTCTTGGGCATACAAGATCCAACAATCTCCCACTTGCACAAGATTCATAGAAGATTGATGCAAGTAGTAAATACCGCCTCACAATGGTTTACTACCCTTAATATGTATGACTAAGTGCCATTCAATAACATCATCCTCTTCAAGTACCATACTCAAAATGTTTTAGGTGAATCAATCATATATCATTTTGTCACAGATGTCATGTTAAATCCCAGAGACACAGAGTGATCATTCTCCATTGATTTAACTTTATCCGGCCTTAGACATCTTACTCTCAACGAATAAGAGGGACGAATCCCATCTTGACTACATACGACTCTCAAAATTGCCTTATATCATATCTGAACTCAGACTTATGTACTGCCATGTTTTAGAATAGCGAAGAACTAAGTCCAAGTATAATATTTGGTAAATATCAACACCCAATATGTATCTCAGGTCAGAGGATACCAAATGATGTTCACCTTTACTCAAAATTACTTATGATCAATCAAGAAGATTCCATGTAGTAATGTTTGGGATGCAAGTCAGTCCAATGTTTTCATCCCACAAATATCTTTGAACTTTGGCAGCAACTTTTTGCTCTATATTCATTCATATGAATATCTACCAATCCAAGTTCATAATAGTTTTACCTTCATACTTGTTCCCACAAGTATGAACAACTACAGACATTCTGAGTAAATAATTTACTCATGGATTTTAAACATGCAAAATAGGAATATCAGTTAAATCATTATAACCAAATAATTCATTCAAGTAATAAAGGGTTACAATATCTTAATACAGAATTTAAAGATCATATCCAGTCACTAGAATATTGAAGTCCCATGGCACAAGTATGACTTTCATGTTTTGCCTTTTCAAGAAGCTTCGTGAGTGGATCCGCAATGTTTTGATCCATGTGAACTTTGCAAATACATATCTTTCCCTTTTCAACTTCATCCCTTATGTAGTTGGATCTTCATTCAATATGCCTAGTCTTTTGAGGGGTTCCTTGATTTGAGCAATCGCACCCTCGTTATCACAAAGAATTTCTAGGGGGTCCTGAATGGAAGGGACCACCCCTAGATCGGCAATGAACTTCTTTAACCATGCAGCTTCCTGAGCTGCTAACGAAGCAGCGATGTATTCTGACTCTATAGTTGATAATGCCATCACATCTTACTTAGAGCTCTTCCAAGAGATTGCTCCTCCATTCAAGATGAAAATGTACCCCGATTATGATCGTGAATCATCCCGATCAGTTTGGAAACTCGCATCCGTGTAACCCTTTACTATGAGTTCCTCCTCACCAGATCCATAGATTAGGAACATATCTTTAGTCCTTCTTAGGTACTTAAGTATGTTCTTAGCAGCCATCCAATGACTGCTTCCAGGATTTTGTTGGTATCGGCTTGTCATGCTTAAAGCGCATGACACGTCTGGTCTAGTGCATATCATTGCATACATGATGGATCCTATAGCAGACGCATATGGGATACCCTTTATTTTGTCTTGCTCATCCTTTGAGCTTGGACATTGAGTCTTACTCAATATTGTTCCTCTTTGAATAGGTACGGTACCTTTCTTAGAGTTTTCCATCTTGAATCTTTTCAAGATTTTATCAATGTATGCACTTTGATTCAAACCTATCAACCGCCTTGATCTATCCTTATAGATCTTTATTCCCAAAATATAGGTGGCTTCACCAAGATCTTTAATGGAGAAATAGTTTCCGAGCCAGCTTTTACACCTTCCATGGTTGGAATGTCATTTCCAAACAGTAGGATGTCATCGACATACAATACTAGGAAAGTGGTGATGCTCCCACTAGCTTTCTTATATACACATGCTTCATCAGCGTTATTGATGAATCCAAATTTGATTATCTCTTCATCAAAATGGTGATTCCAACTCCTTGATGCTTGCTTCAATCCATAGATTGATTTTTTAACTTGCATACCTTGTTAGGATTTTTTGAGTCGACAAAACCTCCAGGCTGAACCATATAGACATCTTCCTCAAGATATCCATTTAGAAAAGTGGTTTTGACATCCATTTGCCAAATCTCATAATCATAATGTGCAGCTATGGCAAACAATATCCTAATAGACTTTAGCATTGCAACTGGTGAGAAGGTCTCATCATAATCAACCCCTTGAGTTTGAGTGAAACCTTTTGCTACAAGTCTAGCTTTATAAGTATCCAAGTTTCCATGCATATTGGTTTTCTTCTTGAAAACCCACTTACTTCCAACTATCTTGGAGTTAAGAGGTAGTTCAACCAAGTCCCACACTTGGTTGTCATACATGGATTGCATCTCAACATTCATGGCTTCAAGCCATTTGTCACAATCCAAATTGGACATTGCATCATGATAGGTGGTTGGCTCATCGGAATCTACCACATAGCATCCATCTACGAAAAATCCATATCTTTCAGGTGGATTACTAATTCTACCAAATCTGTGAACGTTTTGTGTACATTGATCAACCACTTGATCATTCTCAACATCCTCAAACGTGTATCGGTTTGTGGTTCTTGATCCTCCTCAAGATCCATGGTTCTACTGCTAGTTCCTTCCGTAAGGAACTTAGCTTATAAGAACTCAGCCTTCTTGGCAACAAACTCCTTTTGTTCCTATGGATAGAAATACTATCCCGTAGAATCCCTAGGATTCCAATGAAGATACACTTAGTGGAACTGCTTTCTAGTTTGTTTGAGGTGGGAGTCTTAACATAAGCCTCACAACCCCATACCTTTAAATATGATAGTGATGGAACCCTTCCATGCCATATTTTAAAACGTGTCGTTTCCACTTTCTTGGTTGGGGCTATATTCAAGATACGAGCCGCAGAGAGCAAAGCGAAACCCTAAAATGATAGAGGCAGTGAGCTCCTAGCCATCATAGATCGAACCATATCCAATAGAGTTCGATTTCTCCGCTCGGACACGCCATTATGTTGTGGGGTTCCAGGTGGAGATAGTTGTGAGACAATACCACAACTTCTAAGATGATCTCTGAAAGCATCACTTAGGTATTCACCTCCTCTATCGGTGCGGAGAATTTTTATTTTCTTGTTGAGTTGATTTTCTACTTCATTTTGGAAGATTTTGAACATTTCAAAAGCTTCATCTTTGTGTATTAACAAGTACACATAACCATATCAACTATAGTCGTCGGTAAAGGTAATGAAGTATCTTTCATGGTACCAGTCATTATCTTAAAAGGACAACATGCATCCGAATGTATGATGCCTAATAAATCTTTTGGCCTTTCGGATTTGCTATTAAAAGGTGCCTTAGTCATTTTTCCTTGTAAACAAGATTCACATACATCAAATGAATCATATTCATTTGCTTTTAAAAGACCGTTCTTTTGAAGTGTTTGTATGCGCTTCTTGTTTATATGACCAAGACGGCAATGCCAAAGATAGGTATCACTCAAATCCAATTTGAGTTTCTTAGAGGTGGTTAGGTACAATGAGCTATCGTATAATGTGTTTTCATGAACCAATTCATAAATACCATTAATCGGAATAGCTTTAAAATAAAATATGCCATTTAAAGAAACATGAATTTCATTTTCAATAAATGTAAAAACCTAACCATATTGTCTTAATTGGGCAATAGAAATAATGTTCCTAGTCAAACTAGGAGCATACAAAATATTGTTCAAAATTGCTTCCAAACCATTTGGAACCTTCAAGATGTAGTCCCCTCGGCCTTCAACTTGAACCTTTGCCCCATTCCACATGTAGATGCTTACATCCCCTTTCTTGAAGTCTTTACTTCTTTTGAACCCCTGCAATAAGTTGCAAATGTGAGTTCCACATCCGGTATCCAATACTCATGTGTTAGAGGATATTAAATTTAGATCAATATGACTCATGAAAATTGTACCTGAGGTTTCCTCGGCATCCCTCTTTGTTTGCAACTCTTTGAGATGGACTGAGCAATTTCTTGCCCAATGTCCAATCTCCCCACACTTAAAGCATGGGTCATTTGAAGCATCCTTTTGCTTCTTCTCTATTGGTTTTGTTGGTGGCGTTTTTACCACTCCCTTTCTTTTTCCCTTAAAGTGCCCCTTACCCTTGGCAACATTTGCCTTGGGTGCGGGGTGAGGCCTCTTCTTATTCTCACCTTCACTGATGGTGAGAACGGGTAAAACCCTTTTACCCATGGCGCTTCAGTAGTTTTAAGCATAGAGTGAAGCTCACTTATGTTCTTGTCCCACCTGTTCATGTTATAATTCATGACAAAGTTGTCAAACCTTTTTGACAAAGAGTTGAGGATCAAATCCGTAGCCAACGCTTTCGAGACGGGACAATTCAGCCTTTCAAGGCAGCCGATGTGGCTTTTCATCTTAAGTACATAAGATGAACAGATTGGGTGTTGTCCATACGACACGCATGGAGTGCTCGAACCGTTTCGAAGCACACAACCGTGCTTGTTGTTGGAATGTTTCCTTCAACTGGGTTATCATGTTGTATGCTCCATGATGTTCATACTCCTTTTGGAGATATGGAGTCATACTTGCCAACATGAGGCAATATACTTGGTCCGAGTCCTCAGTGTATTTTACCCAATTATCGTAGGCCTCCTCATCATCCTCACTAGGTTGATTGGGAATCAGATCGTCTAATATGTATGATCGTTTCTCTTGCTTGAGAACAATTCTCAAGTTTCGAAACCAATCAATAAAGTTATTATGGTTTAGACACTCCTTTTGGAGAATGGTCCTTAGTGATATTGAGTGAGCGGACGGGATTTCATTGCTTTCATTATTGTCGGTGGCCATCTACAAAATATAACAAAGTTCAATTTTAGTATTTTTGATATTGTTCATATTTTAATAATTAAAACCCCTTTTAAGTGTCACACAATTTTAAAATCTAGAATCCAATGTTAAATTTAAATAGTGATTAGGTGACCTTTATCCCATTATTTAATTAACAAGGTAGTCAACGTTTCGACAATTGCAATCATTTGCAACTTCTAGGGTATGGGATCGACTTTAAAACATCATATGTATAGTCAGCATGGTTATCCCATCAACACCTTTGTAAACCATATTGTAGGTGATCCATTTAACATGGTTGGCAAATCAAGTTACCCTACTTGCACACACATGTGAGTTTTCTAACATAAGTGGTTAGGTGACCTTTATCCCACAAATATGGTATCCCCACCTCAAATCACAAGTTCCCTCAAAATGGTTAGGTGGCCTTTATCCATTAAGAGTTTCCAAATGACTCAAGTGTTATGCAAAAGGATGGTGTTAAACTTGTTTATAAAATAAATTTTAAGTTTTCATAATCTTAGTTTAGAAAACTCTATGTACCTTATATTTGCATGCTTTCAAATACAAGGTACCCTATGGTTCACTTTTAATGAAACCCTTTTTATTAAAATCATTATTCCTTTTAATAACCTTTTATAACCACTTAATGATAAAGAACCGTCAATTTTCAGCTTGTTAAGTTTGTTAATGAGTTTGTTATGCATATCCAAATATCAACCAACAATCATACAACAAACATCCAACAAGCATAATCATACAAACATAAGTGCATAACCATAGCAACTAAGTGGAGCACACTTTTTTGTCATCACAAGTGTTGTCATAAGGTCTTTCCTAAGGGTTAAGATGACACATCAAAATGTGTTCATGAACTCCCACTTGAATCCACATCCAAATGCTTCAAGTGTCCATGTCTTTTGTGTCCTTCTTTGGGTCTTCATCTTGTGCATCTTCTTTTACAAAATCATATCCTAATACTATTTTTTTAATAAAATAAATTTGCCTAATCTATTTATTACATAACCAAATGAATAAATAAATTACAACCCAAAATACAAACACAATATTACAACCCTTTCAAGAATCAAAACCAACATGACAAACCACAATCAACCAAATCCAAAACACATAAGGCCAAGGCTATGTTATGCACCAAAATATGAAACATATTCAACATCCAAGAACAACAATGAACCCCTCATTTCAGCCCTAAAATTTCGGGCAACATGAACCAAAACTTTAGGGTTTTGTCCAAACAACACAATCAACCATTTGATCTTTATCTTTCAAGGTTTATACTAAAGCATGTAAGATAAAACGTTGAAACATAAGGGATTCAATCATCCAAATCAAAACATCCCCTAATGGGTTGAAAAAGTCCATGAAAACTAACTTTTCAAGAACTTTTGAAGCACACAGTCCACATATCCGGCTCTAGATGCCATTGTTGGGTTTTGTAACATGTAAATCAAAGCTAGTTTATCCATTTAATCTATATAAACGCAGCGGATAAAAGGTTAAAACGTGTGGTTAACAATCTGAAAAATGAACCATTTTAAACCATAAACAAAACCCAAGAACAAAGATCATATATATATGTGAAATAGAATGCTATCAAGAACAAAATAACAACCATAGGGTGTTCATGAATACAACCTTTCAAGCACAAAATGTTGTAGATGTATGAGATGAAGAAAATGATGTTCTTGAATCTTTAGCCTCGAAAAGAGAAGACCTAAAGCTTGTATACCCACAAGCTCTTCCAAACACCAAGCTTGTTAGGGTGCAACACCAAATAACCCTCTTCCTTAGGTGCTCTAGAATTCAAAATTTCAGCCTCTTTTTCAGCCTTGAATCCGAATTTCAGCCTTGTTTTGGGAGGGTTTTTGCTTGTGTGTGTGTGAGAGAGTGTGAGAGAGAGTGTGAGAGATGATTGAGGAGTGTAAGAATGGTTTAAGTCTTGTTTTGTCCAAGACTAAAAGGACCCTTCATGTGGCACATGGGGTGGCCGAAAATATGGATTCAAATGGGTTCCCCCCAATTTGTAATTTTTATAAAATTACACTCTTCAAGAACATTAGTTTATAGAATTAAAACATATTTTAATTTTATAACATTAACACACTTTTATTTGTTATTATTTAACCAACTTAAATAATGAAACAAATAAATTTCTCATGAACAAATTATATATAATTTTGTTCAATTACAAAAGCAACGTTTTAGGAAACCCATTTTCTAAATTGGTGTCTATATTTATTTGTATGATCTCATCAACAAATAAAAATATATTGGTGTTTGTCTCGCTTGTTATTGGGTATGACCCAACTTGGATCATAACGTACTAACCACATCAATCCTTTATGTGTCTTGGGCATACAAGATCCAACATTGTTGGCACTTGTCTTGTAGTTCCTGTTGACATATGAGTGATTTTGTGTTCTATAAGAAATCATCACCATTTGCCAATTCAAGTCCATTTCTTCTACGTCATTAGGATCCATCTAGAATAAATCATGCAAAATCAAATCAAGTTGCTTTAGATGACTACCCTGATAAGCTTGGAAGCTTGCCATAAAAGCTATAAAAGCAGTTTTGGACTCTTCATCCTACAATAGGATATTTATAACATCTTTAACTTTGCTAGGATTAGCAAAGTTAGAAAATGGAGTCTCATTGTGAGTTTTAGGCAAAGTAGATTTTGGAGGAAACTATTGTTGAGGTGGTGTTGAATAAACTGGAGTACTAGTAAAGAATCCAGCTCCTATGAATAGATCACTCTCATCTTCATGAGTAGCATCATTTTTAGCAAGAAAGGCATTCTCAACAATATTTGCTGGAGAAACAACATACTTATATTGTGATGTTGAAGCAGATCTGTCATTATTTCTTGAACTCTTATCAATTTCTACACATTCAATCTTTGCAATGAGAAGATCAAGATCCATAGGAAACTTTTCAGTGTGCTTTAGCAGGGTTACAGTTTGTTTCCATGAAGAAGGAATTGCATTCGGGAGTCTGTCATTTAGATCTCTAAGATCATTTTTTATTCCTAAAGTTGACATTTCAGATGTGAGTTGAACATATCTATTCATCATCTGATTTACAGTTTCTCCTGATATGTGCTCAAAAAGTTCAAGTTGTCTCTTTAACTTTTGTCTTTTGAGATCTTGGATCTCTTTACCTCCTTCACAGATAACTTTCAAAGCTTTATACATGGAATAAATAGTTTGATAGTTCTCCAGTCTTGAAAGTACCTCCAGGGGTAACCCTTTGCACATGAGAAAGTAAGCTTTAACATTGTTCTTCACCTTCTTTAAGTCATCATCATATAAGCCATCTTCACGATAGGGCTCTTGAGTATCTTTAGTATATACAATTCCTCTATCAGGACCATTTGAAGTGATTGGAATGTGAGGTCCTTTTTCAATTCACTTCCACAAATCAGTATCAATTGAGTTCAAATGATATTTTAATCTAAGTGACTAATTTTTAAAGTTGGCTCAATTCTTTAGCTTTGGTACTCTATTCTCTGAGTCTTCAGACTTAACCATGTTTATTTTTGAATTTAAGAAAATATACTATATTTGTTGTTTTAGATTTGAAATGAATTAAAGAAATAAAAATATTTTTGGATTTTAGATTTTTGAAAATTTTCTAAGTGTTAAGTGAAAAGCCTGAATTAAAAACGCCTGAATAGTAATGATGCGCCTGCACAGTGGTAAAACGTCTAAACCGTAGAGAAACTCCGAATTGTCTTAGAAACGCCTAAGGGATTACCTTAGTGAAGTTTTCAAGAGTAGAAACGCCTGAACAATTGTCAAACGCCTAAACTCTTGTCAAACTTCCAAACAGTGTTGATGCGCCTGAAAACAGTTACAAAACGTCTGAACAGTTCCAAAACGCCAGGGACATAGACTTCTGAAAACGTCTGAATATTGCAAAAATGCCAACACAGTGTCAAAACGACCACTCTGAAATGCCTAAATAGTGTTAAAGTATCTGAACAGTGTTCATGTGCCTAAACACTTAGGTGAATTTTCAGATGATTTCAACATCTCAAACGCCTAATTCAACTTCTTTCTAACAACCTGATCTTAACAAATTTTCCAAAACTTGATAAAATGATCTGAAATTCTTCATTCAAGTCACAATTACACCGATAATCAATCCTTTAGCTTCTTATCTTTCAATTAACAACAATCTGAGACTTAATTTTGCAAAATCAGTGTTCAAGTTTGAAGAACTTGTTCGAACACAAATTCGACAAAAACTCAGGTTTGATGATGTAAATTCAATCAATTGAGATTCAAATCTTGTTCCTAGTGATGAAACATAACTAAATCATCAATTAATTGCATAATTGCGATCAAATCACAGATTCAAGTGATCAAAAATGCTCAAAAAGTCGTTTTTGAACTTCAATCGTTGAACCAAATGCTCTGATACCATTTGATAGGTTAAATGGATTGATCTATAATTGATATCAAGCAATTGACAATAATATGAACAATGTAATCAAAACAAACAAATATTTGAAAATTCATAGAGTTTTCATTGATATTAGATAGATTACAAAGTGCAAATTGAGAGAATAATATCTAAAGTCTTAACCTGCACAAATACAAGCAATCCTATTTATATTATAACAAGAAATAAAAAGGAACATATATTGACAAAATAAGTCCCTAAACTATGACAAAACTTATCTAAAGACTAAAATGCTAATCTTTCTAGGGTTCTAACAATATTCTCTTTGTTTTGTGGAAACAAAGACCTGGGTTTATGATCACATTGGTACACATTTGTAACCAACATATGAACAGATCATGATCCTCATCATCCCCCTGTCTTGTGTAAACAAAGACCTGGGTTAAAGGCCTCTGTTTTACGAAAGTAAAGACCTGGTGACCTAATGATGATCATATCTTAGCTCTAAAAAGAATCCTTTGTGATAAACTATGAATCCAAGGATCGCAATCAGGAATTATCAGTGTCGGTTGATCGCAAGTCAACGTTTGCGGAAACAACGTTAATTTGGTTTAATTGTTTGTAATAACTTTAAATATCAATAAATATTCAAGAACACACTCAACAAAACACAATTAATGAATAATAAGTATTTCATTAGAATAAGTTAATGATTACAAATATAATGAATGAATGATATCAAAGTATGTTATGATGTGACAGCTGCTAGGGTTTGATTGAGTGACTTTGATGTGATTGTCGTATTGCTATTATTGTTGCTATTCAATCAATCGTCTAAACAATCGTAGTTTTAATTGAAACCTAGGATCCATATATATAGACAATGATGTTTCAGTTATAGGAAACACCAGATCTCTTGGGATTTGATTTGTTTCTGTTAAGGAATCATCGGATTTCTCGGGATTCGCATAACTACCTTGTTGACTTGTTGACTTGTAACACTTGTATTATACAAGTGTTTGAACTCCGCAGGAAGAGTGTCTTCAGTAGGAATTTGTTCTTCCGTAGATGATTTGTTCTTCCGTAAATGATTTGTTCTTCCGTAGATGATTTGTTCTTCCATAGAAGTCTTGTTCTTCCGAAGGAAACTTGTTCTTCAGTTCTGGTTGTTCATCCGCAGAGGATCTTCGGATGTAAGGTTACTTGTAAGAAACATATCTATGGAAGAACAAAATGTTCATCCGTATATGTTTCTTAGTCAATTTTAGAATTTGACCAAGTATTATGTTTGTACCAGCAATTATCCATAACACATATATGGGTTAGCATATATAATTAATGCATGCATAATAAATGACAATTACAAATATTTATTACAAGAATTGATTAAATTTCTAAGCCTATACAAATTGATCTAGACCTATAAGTCCTAGATCTAACAATACTCCCCCTTAGGATTAGATCCTTGTAATCAATCCTTCAAAACAGAAAGCTCCTTGACTCTGGCAATGATCTTGTTGTAGAAGTAAGACACAGCAGTCTTCTGATCATCATACTTGTAGTTGATCTTTATCTTGCTGAACTTCTTCAGAGTCTCAAAGCTTATCCCCAGAACATCTTCCTCCCTAGTGAGTGTGTCTAACACATTGTTGTTATTCACCACTTCTAGCTCATCTTGCTTTGAAATTCTGAGTTAATGTGAATTCATCAAAAGTTGTTCCCTTCAGCAGTCCAGCATTGAATCTTCTTCTTTTGTAGGCTTTGGCATGTAATTTGTCAATCACCTGTATCACATGGACATGCAGAAACAAATCATTTTGTGCTTTTTTATCAGCCAGCTTGGGAAAGAATTTGTCATTAAGGTACGAGGTGTAGCTGGGATGAAGTAATTTGATTTCCACAGGATCAAAGATCCTGATCCGGTCAGCTTTCTTATTTCCAGCATTTCTTAGCAAGACCAACTCCTTTGTTTTCTCAACATAACCGCATTCAGTTATAGGGTATGTGAATTGAGTCCCTTCAATGCATTTGATTGCTTTTGTAGTTCTACTTTTGTAGCCAACCCTCTTCAAGAATTCATCATCTATAGATTCTGAGGCATTGGACTTGTATCTTTTAAGCCCTTTGAGTCTCTTCTGATGCTCTGCATCTTCTCTTTTAGCTTCTCTGAGGACATCAACTTTTAATTTAGTCTTGAGCTTTCCCATTAGTGTTAAGAAGTCTCTTCCTCTAGGGTGAATTGGATAATTGCAGATGATCAGGCTTTGAAGATCTTTGATGTCATTCTCTGGAAGACTCACCACTGAAAATACATCATGGAAGTATTCAACTCTTCCAGATGTTCTTTTAATAATAGCACAATCCCAGTCTGGATCATATTTCTAGGCCATGATCCTGTTCTCTTCCATAGAACTGGGAGTTGTGAGGTGGTCTATTAGTTGTATCAGAGTGGAATTCTGTTTAGTTATCTCCCTCACTGTAGTGCCAAATGGCCATACTTTGCCTGGTATTACTTCTCTTGGCTCTCTGATCAATTTGTCCTCCCTTTGTGCTAATCTTTAGATTCAACTGTTATAGGTTTAGCAAGGAGTTTGCTTTGTTGCTCATAGGATGGATGTTGTGCTTCAATTCTAAATTTTACACCAGTATCCAGCTCAACTTTCATCACATGATCCATCATCCTTCTAATTTCTCCTACTGACCTTCCCTTAAGCTCATGTGGTTTGTAGTTATGGCCTTGTAACCAGCAAATCATGTTGTATTTACTTAGCTTAGTTGTGTCACAATGTCCCAGCTCCTTCTTTATCTTCTGGATGGATTGAAAGGTGCTGAAAGCTTCATAGTCATAATTTGGAATCATAAAGCATGCAAGCTCAAATTCTTTCAACAGATTCTTCATCTCAGTCATGTTTAGCCTCTCAACCATGTCATAAAGGAAACCATGGTTTATGAGTGTCATGAGCGTAGTTGATTAAAGCCTCTCTTCTAATATGTCTTTTGTAGTCAGAAGATCATCAGCCTTTGAGACTTTTTGATCTGTTGGAGAGCCTACATTGATCAGCTCTTTCCACTCTTCATCATTGTCATCATTCTAGTGAGAGATAGACTTCACAGTGGATAAATCTACTGAAGGTGTATGTTCAGGAGATGTGAGCTTTTGTTTCTTGGAAGAACTTTCATCAGTTTTCATCTTCTTCTCTGCAGCACCAAAATACTTTCTTTTCCTTGAGTATAGAATTAGCTCTTTTGATGGCTCAGAAGATTGTTTTGTTTGAATAGTTGAAACATTAGCATTTGACTCTAATGCACAGATCTTCATTTTGAGCTGGTCAATCTCTTCTTCTTTTCTTTTTATCACATTTGATTGAGCAGATGTAGAGTTATTTGCTTGTTCAAGCTCCATCATCATCCTTTCTTTTTCTTCCTTTTCAGTTTCTGCTGACTCTTGTTCAAGCGTCAATGACTTCATTGTTGCATTGAGCATCTTCTCTCAGTCTTTTTATTCTACCTTCCTATTTTATCAACTCTTCATCCTTTTCTCTGATCACTCCCTTCAGCTCTTGTATTCTTTGCTTTCTTTTGTTTGATTTCAGCACTAGCTTGTTGTACTCAGCAACCTTATAACTCTTGCTGACAGGGACATCATTGTCACTTGGATCATCTTCATTGTATGCAATCACATCGACATAGTTTGCCTCTTCTTCTCTTTCCTCGTGTTGAGAAGCAATCTCTCATCTGTTACTTCTTTATATGCTACACTTGCTGAGCTTGAACTAGCATCAATAGCTTGATCTTTCGGTTCTTGATGTGGTTATTGTTGTTGTTATTGATGGTCAGTGACAGGAGATACTGGTTTAGTTTCATTTGAGAGTATAGGGGATTCAATTTTGGATAATGAAAGTTGAACTGTACTTGCTTGTGAGGCTAACTCTGTCTCCCCAGTGTAAATGCTCTTAGTGGCTGAATTTTTGGATTTGGAGGTTGTTGATAAAGTTGCATTTGAAGCTGATTTGGTGATTGGAGTTGGATGGGAGAGATTGGTTCTGTGTTTTGGCTAGCTGGAGATTGTGGTTGGGTTTTTTGTTGTTGATTTGGTGATGAATGGTGGATTGGAGAGATTGGTTCAGTGTTTTGGCTTGGTAGTGAATTTGGTAGGGATGGTTGAGGTTGATGATGTATGGGTGATATAACTGGTGAATGAGTGTCTTGAACCGAATTGGCTGGAGAGTCCTCTTGTTGATCTTCCCACACAAGCTCTTGAGGAATATTTGCAGTAGCATCAACCATATGTGCAAACATGTCCATGTCACCTCCTTTATATTTCCCAGGAATTTGGTTCAGAACATATCTGCTAAGGTGTGCTTGAACAAACACACCACCATCCACAGAAGTTCCAGGCATATCTGCATTGATGATTAATTGAAGAAACCTTGGAAACATATAAATCTTATCAGCCTTCTGCACTTTAATGTGATCACATAGGCAGTTAAAGATGTACTTTGAGTAATTGTAGATTCTTCCCTCAAAAATACCAATGATGCCAGAAAAGATATGTCTTAAAAATCTTTCAAGGCCAGATTTTCTATTTGAAATGCACTTCAGATATGTGTGACAGAGAAATCTATATGGCTTACAGAGTCTTCCTTTCTTGATTTCTCCCTTTTCAAAATCACCATCATACCCCATCATGAGAAAAACTTTCTCTATATATTCATTTTCGAACACATCAGGGTGTCCGGCTTCAACATCTCCCAACTCAAGAACTCTTCTTATTGTTTGTTCATCGATTCTCAGCCTTCGATTTTTAACATCAGCAACAATAACTTCACCATCTTCTTCTATGTATGCAGAGTTCCAGAAATCAGTAATATGTGATTGATAAATCCCAGGCTCTGCTGATAAGGCATAGGATAGTCTTGATCTTCTTAGATATCTGATTATTTCTTGACACCCTTTAGAAACAGGATCGTCAGGGTTTAAGAAGGCACACACATTGTGTTCTCTCGCAAATCGATTATCCATCTGATCATAAAAAGAAGATTTTGTTAGAATCACATTGTTGATATGAGAATATGAACAGTTGTAAGATAAAACACGAATCAAGCAGTTCATTCTTGAATATTATGACATGTTTTACCTTAATAACAGCAGATTAGGAACACAAATATATGTTTGTTTAATGTTTTGATGTGGTAAAATTTTAAGTGTTATGGAAGGGGGAAAAGTTTGTTGAGAGTGAGTTTTTCTAGGTCTAAAAAGTGAGCTGAAAAAGTGCATAATGAATTTGATAAGTCAAACCATACTTTGAGACAAATTAATTTTATCTCATTAATTAAGTGGGACCCTCAACGTATTCTTCCGCAGAACATCTACGGATCAACATCTGCTGATGAAGTGTAACTTACATTCTCACAGATTACCAAACTGTAAAATTAAATTACATTTGTTGATCTTTGTTCATCCGTAGTTTACCAATCTACGGATAAACATTTAAGTTTTCCATATTGCAGCTTCTGCTAATGCTTAAGATAGCACTGTAGCTTATGCTGATGCTAAGATAGCACTGTAGCTTCTGCTGATGCTAAGATAGCACTGTAGCTTCTGCTGATGCTTAAGATAGCACTGTAGCTTCTGTTGATGCTTAAGATAGCACTGTAGCTTATGCTGATGCTTAAGATAGCACTGTAGCTTCTGCTGATGGTTAAGATAGCACTGTAGCTTCTGTTGTTGCTTAAGATAGCACTGTAGCTTCTGCTGATGCTTAAGATAGCACTGTAGCTTCTGCTAATCCTTAAGATAGCACAATGCAGAGAAATATTGTTGTATGTATGGTCCAAGTCCATTGGTTAGAACCATTTATTGCTTTAGGACCTTGTTGACTTTGTATACATGGAAATTTAGCACAAGAAAGTTTAAAATGATTTTAATAAAATTTTCATGTATCCAAAAGCTAAGATGATGCTCAGATTCCAATTCCTTCAAATTGATAATGAGATAGACAATGCTGCTGATTGAAAAACTTAACTTCATGTATTCTACTCCCCCTAAATTTGTGATTAATGGTGAAATTAAGCATTTATCATAAATTTCTTTAAGAGAATAACATGATTTTTAACTGTATGATGATGATCAGACATATATACACAAATGATGGGATCATACTATAATACTAAGCCTCTTCCTGATGAGTTATTTTGTTGAATTGATACCTAAACAAAGTTTTGATTGCAAGTATATTGTCCACTTAAATCCATACAAGAGCTCATGTATCAACTAGGCATGCTAATTATCATGTTTTCTTATTGATTTGGAAATAACTGTTATGGGTTTCACATTCAATTCACAAAGATTTTGTCCTCCCTTTGCAAGTCAAATCATCACTTTTTCACACTTAAGAACTATGTACTTTAAGTTATAAGTTCTATCTTGAGATGCATTTGGCATCTTATTAATGCAATGATGAAAAAAGCCCAACATAATATACAATTGATCACATAGGATTCTTTTGAGAGCTTAGATATGATCATCATCAGGTCACCAGGTCTTTACTCATGTTAAACAGAGGTGCCTTTAACCCAAGTCTTTGTTTACACAAAACAGAGGGATGATGAGGATCATGATCTTTTCACCATTTGTAACTGAACTTCAGTATGGTGATTATACACCCAGGTCTTTGTTTACACAAAACAGAGGGAGTATGATTTGCAAAGATAGCTATTATAAAGTGTTGGTACATAGTGTGTTTAGATGAGTGATTTGGTCACATCAGAAAAAGACTCACCTTGTATTCTCAAAATGAAGTTTCCCACAAACAATCACTTTAGCATTATGTTTGGCATGCACTCAGTTTAGTTTCCACTCAAGATGAATCCACTCACATATCAAGAAACTTGCTGAGATTTATTGTTATTTATGAATTCAGGAATAAGCAAAGCTATAATGTACTATTATCTCCTATGCATATGTCATGCTTAAGTATCATTACACACAAAAAAATTTTGTTTAATTGATTAATCTAAGTTAATCATGCCTAGAGACTCAACCACAAAATTAAATCTGACTGAATCAAAGGCTTTAGTGAATAAATCAGCAAGCTGATTTGTTGTATCCACTTTGACTAACTTAATCAAACCCTTTTCTGAGCAATCTCTCAGAAAATGATATCTTATCTCAATATATTTTGTTTTACTATGTTGCATAGGATTAGCAGTGATAAACATAGCAGCAGAATTGTCTATATAAATTGAAGTTTGAAGAAAGTTGTAACCATAGTAAAGCAATTGGTTTTGCAACCAAAGAACTTAAGAGCAACCAGCTGAAGCAGCTATGTACTCAGCCTCAGCTGTGGATACAGAAACATTGGTTTGTTTCTTGCACTGCCATGATACTAGCCTTGGTCCAATGAATTGACATCCACTGGTTGTTGATTTTCTGTTACTGTTACATCCACCATAGTCACTGTATGAGTATGAGTAGAGTGTAAAGTCTCCATCCTTTGGATATCAAAGACCAAGTCCTGGTTTTCCTTTGAGGTATCTGAAAATCCTTTTTACAGCATTGAGATGAGACTCCTTGGGATCAGATTGGTACCTAGCACATACACACATAGCAAACATAATATCAGGTCTACTAGCAGCTAAATACATAAGTGAACCTATTATTGATCTATATAATTTTAAATCAATAGATTTTGTAGAAGGATCAGGAACAATCTTATCAATTGTTGATGCTGGTGTTTTGCATGAGGATACTTCAGCAAGATTGTATTTCTTCAGAATTTGATGTATGTATTTTTCTTGATTGATGAAGATCCCATCTGATTTTTGATGAACTTGAAGGCCAAGGAAGAAGGTTAATTCACCCATTGAACTTATCTGAAATTCAATTTCATCAGCTCTTTGAAATTTACACACAATCTCTTATTAGTTGAACCAAATGTAATGTCATCAACATATATTTGAACTACTAAGAGATCTTGATGTTCTTGTTTGAGAAAGAGTGTCTGATCAATAGTTCCTCTTTTGTAGCAATGCTTGAGCAAGAAAGATGATAGTGTTTCATACCATTTTCTTGGTGCTTGATGAAGACCATACAAGACTTTATCTAGTTTGTATACCCTATGGGGATAATGAGGATCTTCAAAACCAGGGGGTTGTGACACATAAACCTCCTCATCAATCTTCCCATATAAGAATGCACACTTGACATCCATCTGATACACAGTAAAGTTCTTATATGATGCATAAGCCAGAAACACTCTTATGGCCTCAACTCTTGCAACTAGTGTGAAAACTTCATCATAGTCTATTCCTTTTTCTTGAGTATATCCTTGCTTTGTTTCTCACAATAATCCTTCTATCATCCAGATTGTTTTTGTATAGCCATCTTGTTCCAATAGGATGTTGACCTTCAGGCAAATCAACTAGAGACCATACCTTTTACTTTCTAAACTGTTGAAGCTCTTCTTGCATAGCTTCAATCCAACTATTGTCTTTTAAAGCAGCAGTGATGTTTGGAGGGACCACTTGAGAAAGAAAACAACTGAAGAGACAAAGGTTGGCAGTACCACTTTGGCTCCTTGTAGTTCTCTTTGCAGGATTTCCAATGATGTTGTTGATTGGATGAGTCTTATGGATTCTCATTGAAGGAGTTGATTCAACTGGTATAGATGATTCTAGGTTAGTCATTTCCATTGCCTCACACTGATCCAACTTAGGTTGAGAGTTTAAAAAATAGTCAAAATGTTCAACATGAGTTGAAGGATCATGAGAGTCTTCAGTATGGGCTGCAGGAGCATCTCTAGTTTTTGTTTGCTCTTCTGTAGGAACTTCTCCGGATACATTTTGCTCTTCCGTAGGAACTTCTCCGGATACATTTTGCTCTTTCGTAGGAACTTCTCCAGATGATAAGTGAGGACATGAATCATTTCCAATGTTTGTTGTATTCACTTGAGAGCCTGGTTCTGTTGAAGGGACAGTATGCACATCTCCGGATGCACCATGTTCATTTCCAAATGTAGTATCTGCTGCTATTGATGTGTTTTCATCCGAGGATGGGGGTATCCTTGGAGGATCAGCAGATAAGGTTAGTTCAGTCATATGAGGTGGAACAAATGGATAACATACTTCATCAGATCCTGCATTATTCAAATGATCATAGTTAAATGATTTAGATAGAGCATCTATGTCAAACAACCATGATGAACCTTTAATTGACTTTGTAAATACAATTTCATCAAAAGATACATTAGGAGTCTCTTCCACAATGTTATGTTGTGGAATATAAACCCTATATGATTTAGATGTTGAAGAGTTTCCAACAAAGAAACCATCATATGCTTTTTCTAAAAATTTTCCCAATGACTCTTTTATGTTCAAAATAGTTACATGACATCCAAAGACTTTAAGATATCCTATGTATGGTTTTCTTTTAAATAAGAGCTCATAAGGAGTTTTGTTATGTTCTTTGACAATTAATGTTCTGTTTTGAACATTGCATGCAGTATCCACAGCCTCAGCCCAAAAAGTGATGGGCAATTGTGAATCAGCTAGCATTGTTCTGGCTGCTTCAATGAGAGTTCTATTTCTTCTTTCAGCAACACCATTTTGTTGTGTAGTTCTTGGTGCACTAAATTGCCTTGCAATACCTTTGTTCCTGCAAAAGGAATCTAGTTCAAAATTAACAAATTCGATACCATTGTTACTCCTAAAAATTTTAACTTTTGTATCAAGTTGATTCTCAATCTTGATCATAAATTCCATTAATGTTTCTGATGTTTCACTTTTTTGTTTTAAGAAAAAGAGCCATGTGAATCTTGTGAAATCATCAACTATCACCAAACAATATTGCCTTTTTCCAATGCTCATCACATTGGTAGGACCAAACAGATCCATGTGAAGCAATTTGAGTGGTGTAGTATTAGTATTGATAATTTTGGATTTATGGACACTCTATGTTGTTTTCCTTTATAACAAGAAGAACAGTGAGTTGAGCAATGAAACTCTTTGTTTGGCAATCCAATGACCAGGTCATTTTTCACCAATTTATTCATGTTCATCATATGTTAGAATGGACAAGCCTTCTATGCCATAATTGAGACAAATCTTCTTATAGTTTAGAATAAGGCTTGTTTCATGTTTTGTGAGTGAAGTGTTGTTCATATCCAAAACATAAGTGTTTCCTTTTCTTACTGCTTTGAGGAGGATCCATTCTTCTGGAACAATAAATCCTAGCTTAAGAATGTAACAGTTAGTATTATCAAACAATGTGGTATAATTCTGATCACAAATTTGAGACACACTAAGTAGATTATACTGTAAATTTTCACAGTAATTTACTTTCTCAAACTTGAGCACACCATTTGTTATCATCCCTTCACCAATAGTTTTACCTTCCATTTTATCCCCACCAAATGCCACATAAGAAGCATTTTTATGTTTGAAATCATGGAGAAGTGAATAGTTTCCTGTCATATGCCTGGAACAACCACTGTCAACATACCACTTGTTGTCAGCTCTCTAATATTGTTCCTGCATTCAGAAATAAATCAGTTAGAAGTGACAACCCAAGTCTGAATGATCTTGGGTTTGTTAACAGTGTCTAAAATTTTTACTCCTTCATGACTTAATCCTGAAGTTTCAGTAGTAATTTCATATCTAATTGATTCATTTTGATTTGATGGTGGTGAGGATGATTCTGTTGAAGCTGATGCAGAAGCTTTGGATTCTTCTTTCTTAATTGATTCTTCCTTCACCTTATCTTTCTTTGGCTGATATTTTGATTTAGAATATGAACCTACACTTTTGAAGGTTTCATCATCTTTTGCTTTTGATTGAGACACATGTGATCCTTTTCAAAATGATCAAAGAAATTATCACTGATGATTGACTTCTTCTCAGCCAAGTCCACCTTTTTGTGAGGTGTTTTGGATTGGCTTGATGTTGTTTTCTTCACAGATTTAGCATCTTGAGAAGATTAATGCTTTGGTTTTGACTTTTGCTTTTGATTTACCTTCTTTTGCTTTAAATCATCTTGACTTTCAGTAGATTAAGAGTCTGATTCTATCAAATCAATTTTTGACTTCTTTGTGCTTTTGTTTTTGTTCTTTTTGTTAAAATAGCATTCTTGAGTTGAATGATTATTTTTGTTGCAAATAGCACAGAATTTATTGAAGTAACACTCTGAAGTCATGTGAGTGTTCATATTGCATATGGAACAGTAACTGCTGAAGTAGCAGTCTTCTGTATTATGATTTGTCATATCACACCACTTCCAATACATTTCTTCTAATTCTTCTTCAGGCTCATCTTTCTTCTTTTTCTTGTACAGATTAGGAGCTTTTGTTTCCTCTTTTGAAGAATTTGATTTGTTCTTGCTGTTCTTTGAAGTATCAGCAATTGAATCTTTCTTGTCTTTTTATGACTTTTGTTGCTTCAGATTCAACATCTTTTGTTTGTTAACAGCTTCTCTTTTTGGTACCTCATCTGTAGATTCGGCTTTCTTCTTCCGTAGAAGTTCTACAGATTCAGCAGACTTTGCTTTCCACAGATCTTCTACTGAAGAATTTTTCTTTTGTTTAGTTGATACTTGTTTCTTCTTACCTTTATCTGCATGGGATAAAAGTACTTCTTCAGTTGATCTGCAGCTATCAACTTCTTTTTGAAGATTCAGTTCTTGAAGTCCTCATTGAGTTCAGCAATCCTCTTGCAGATAGTCTTCAGCATGTTTCTCTGCTTTGGAGGACATTGCAGCTTTGATTCTTCAAGCACTCTTGGAATAACGGTTTTAATATGAACATTCTTACCAATGGTCATTTGATCAACATCTGGTTCATCATAATCATCCAAGTCATCACAATTATCATAATCAAATTCTGAATCATTTTGATTTAAAGATTCTCATTCAGAGGATTCAGTTTCACTCACCTCAGCTTCATTGTTAATGTTGATTTGAGTTTATTCTGTTTCAAACTTTGTGTTAGGCACAAAATGATTTGACAGAGTGTTGGTCATTGTTGTAGGTAAAGATGTGTAATTATCATTTATAGGTGGTGCAACAGCATTATAACCCAACCTAGACCTTTTCTTTGATTCAATATGAGAATTTAGTAATTTCTCATATTGCTGAGATGATAATTGAAACTTCCAAAGTTTCACTTCAGTTGATGCATGATCAGCCATGGATTTTGTTAAGGAAGTGGTCAGATGCTCAACTTGGGCTTTTAGGCTATAGTTTTCAGAAACAAAATTTTCTAAATCCTTTTGCAAAGAGTTAATTTGATTTGATACAATTTATGTTCTCTAACATGGGATTCATTCAAAATCATAGTTTCTTTTACTTTATCAGCCAACTGTTGAGCATGGACTCTATAGCGTTTAACTTCCTCAACACATGTTGATGAACACAACCTTTCTTTTACCTCTCTTGCCATTGGAGGAACTTTGTGTTCCATATGAGCCATCAATGCTTAATTCTCTTCCAACACTACTTTTTCATACATACTCCAGTCACACGTTCCATCTTGAAGTATGATCATCCTGACTCCTTTGAGTTCTAGGTCCAGCTGATTCATTGGTGGTTGGTGGGGATGCATTGATCAGTTGAGATTGTCTGTGCAGAGGTCTTTGAGAATTTGATTGTTGATGAGGTTGAATCTGATGTTGTTGATGCTGCTAATGTTTTCTCATCTTTGGATATGACTGTTGATTACATTCTCTGGAGAAATGTCCACAGAGATTGCACTTGAAGCATCTTACCTTTGATTTTTCAACACTAATCTTTGATGTTTTACTTGCTGATGCCAAGTTCTTGTTTCTCCTGAGATATTGCTTTGCTCCATAAGCAATCATTGCCATTTGCCATTGTAGGTCCATTTCTTCCACTACATCAGGATGTAGTTCTTCTAAGTCTAGAGAGCTTCCCAGATATGCTTGAAAACTCGAACTAAAAGCTACAAAGGTTGCTTTTTGTTCTTCAGAATCCAATATCACAGTGATTGGTTCTGACTAATTGTTTGAATGTGAAGACTTAGTTGTTGTTGTAGTTGTATCTTTTCTATAAGCAGTTCTTCCTTTATCCTTTTGATTTTTATCTTGAGATGATTTCTTTAAGGGTTTAGAAGCATAAAAGCTAACTTCCTCCTCATTATCACTCCAAGCACAAGAGTTATCACTTTCATTGTTTGAAATAAATGCCTTCCAACATTATTTGTTTTTTTGAAGTGATAGGGTGAGACATGAGTTCTCACACTCTTGTTTCTTGATTTTTCATCCATTTCAAGAGCTTCCACTTTTGCAACCAGAGTATCTAGACCAGTTGACTTCAGATCTATAGTGTTCTTGAACATGGATACTATTTGCTTCTAACTTTCTGGCAAAGTGTGGAGCATTTTCTTGTTTAATTCCTCATTGGTATATTTCAACTCCAAAATTTATCTCAGTTACCAACTGCATGAATCTATGAAGTTGTTGAGGAATTGATTCACCCTCAATATGAGAAATGTTTCATATTGTGACCTGAGGGTGTCTCTCCTTATGCTTCTGATCTCATCACTCCCTTCGCAGAGAGTATGAAGTATCTTCCGCAAGGAGTTTGTTGTTTTGTAGTTCTCACACCTGATCAATATCTCTTCAGGTAAAGCCATACTAAGCAAACTGTATGCTTTGATATCAACTTTGACCTTTTTGACATCATTAGGTGATAGATCTTTGATACTGATTGGTTGATTTTTGTTGTTATAATCTGGCCCAAGGGTGGGTGGAATATAAGGACCTTCAGTGATGGAGACCCATAAGTCAGAATCAGTATAGTTTACATGATTCCTAAACTTGATTTTCCATGACTTGAAGTCTGCTTTTGTTTCCAACTTTGGTGGTTGGTAAGATGATCCACTGAAGTTGCTCATGATGTTAATTGATGAGAATGATCAACAAGATCTGCTATTCAATTGATTTGAATATAGATACAAGTTAATCTAATCGAATGTTGTTGAACGACAAACAAGTTTCACACAAAATTCTTTTAAAAAGAGTAGATCTAATATAGCTAAAACTGACAAATCTACAGAATTCAAAGCAATTAAACACAACTAACACTGATAGATCAATTGATCTAAATCAATGAGCACTTGGCTCCGATACCACCTGTGAATCCAAGGATCACAATCAGGAATTATCAGTGTCGGTTGATGGCAAGTCAACATTTGCGAAATCAATGTTAATTTGGTTTAATTGTTTGTAATAACTTTAAATATCAATAAATATTCAAGAACACACTCAACAAAACACAATTAATGAATAATAAGTATTTCATTAGAATATGTTAATGATTACAAATATAATGAATGAATGATATGAAAGTATGTTATGATGTGACGACTGCTAGGGTTTGATTGAGTGACTTTGATGTGATTGTCGTATTGCTATTGTTGTTGCTGTTCAATCAATCGTCTAAACAATCATAGTTTTAATTGAAACCTAGGATCCATATATATAGACAATGATGTTTCAGTTATAGGAAGCACCGGATCTCTTGGGATTTGATTTGTTTCAGTTAAGGAATCATCGGATTTCTCGGGATTCACATAACTACCTTGTTGACTTGTAACACTTGTATTATACAAGTGTTTGAACTCCGCAGGAATAGTGTCTTTAGTAGGAATTTGTTCTTCCGTAGATGATTTGTTCTTCCGTGGATGATTTGTTCTTCCGTAGAAGTCTTGTTCTTCCGAAGGAAACTTGTTCTTCAGTTCTGGTTGTTCATCCGCAGAGGATCTTCGGATGTAAGGTTACTTGTAAGAAACATATCTACGGAAGAACAAAATGTTCATCCGTAGATGTTTCTTTGTCAATTTCAGAATTTGACCAAGTATTATGTTTGTACCTGCAATTATCCATAACACATACATGGGTTAGCATATATAATTCATGCATGCATAACAAATGACAATTACAAATATTTATTACAAGAAATGATTAAAGTTCTAAGCCTATACAAATTGATCTACACCTATAAGTCCTAGATCTAACATAAACTGTATATTAACTTAAGAGATATTGCATCAATGAATTAATAAGATGTCAAATACATCTCAAGATAGAACTTATAACTTAAGTACATAGTGTCTAAGTGTGAAAAAGTGATGATTTGACTCACAAAGGGAGGACAAACTCTAATGTGAACTGAATGTGGAGCCCATAATTGTTTCTTTCTAATAAACATCAAAACATGATAAACAGCATGCCTAGTTGACACCATACTCTTGTTCAATTTAAGTAGAAAAACATACTTGGAATCAGAACTAGAATTAGGTCTCATTTCATCAAACAAATCAAACAAGAAAATGCTTAGTGTTATAGTATGATCCCATTATATGTTTATATATGCTTGTACATAGAATTTAATTCAATTTTGTTTCTTTTAGTTTATTTATTTTTATGTACTTTTGGACAGTCATGTGTCTTTCATGATATTCTTCTACATATATTTATGATAAATGCCTTAGTTTATCATTAATCACAAATTTAGAGAGTGTAGTAAATTCATGAAAGATCGAAATTTGAATTATCAAATCAATTGTCAAAGACCGAATGAATTGGAACTTGATCACTACTTGGTTGTAGGATACATAAAGATTTTCAAGTTATAGTTCTTATTGTGTAATGGTTAGGCATCTGCAGATGTCCTACGGAAGAATTGAAATATGTGGAATAAATAAAGTCCGCGAAAGTGTAGTAAGGAAAGTGGGACCCACTTCATTAAATATATGAAACTAATGTGTCCGTGAGAGTATAAATGATGTTTTTGACTTGGTATTCAATATTTACTTTTACAGAGACGTTTTTGACCTAGAATTCCATTAATCAAAAAAACATCATCCCTACTTCATCCAATTTCCAAATTACCATAACATCAAACAAATATTAAACTTGATTTCAAGTCTTTGTTTCAAGGTGAAACATATCATAATCTTCAAAAATGAAATGATTGATTCAACATTTTCGTCTAAACTCTTCGTATTCTTAGGTGTGATAAATTTGTTCTAATATAATCTTCTTCATTATTATGAATAGATGGATAATCACTTTGAAAGAGAGCATAATGTATGTGAATTCTTAAATCCCGATGACCCTATATTGGAAGGTTGTCGAGATATCATCAGCTTCTTACGATGATCCAAGCTCTTCTATGCTCTATCAGCAGAGCCTGTGATTCATCAAGCACACATCATCGATTTTTGGAATTCAGCTCGAATAGAAGAAGAGGGAGTATCTGAGGTGATACTTGTTGAGATTAAGAATGAACAGCTGAGAGTTGATGAACAGATTATCAGGAGAGTACTTGAGCGGGTCACCTTGATGTGTTTGTGAATGAATAGAGAGAAGAATTTCTATATAATGGGTATGATGGTGACTTTGAGAAGGGAGATTGCAAGCCCTATCAATTTCTATTTTACATTTATCTCAAGTGTATCTCTAACAGAAAATCCAGACTGGATAGATTCTCAAGGCATATTTCATCAAGAATCATTGGAATATTCAAGGGGAGGACCTACAACTACTCAAAATACATCTTTGGTTTTCTGTGTGACCAAATCAGAGTACAAAAAGCTGATAAGATGTACATGTTCCGAGGTTCCTACAACTGATCATCAATGTTGAGTTGCTTGGAATAGACAGAGATGGTGATGTGTTTATTCAAGCTCATTTAGGAAGATTTTTCCTAAACAAGATCAGTGGAAAATATCAAGATGAAGACATGCCCATGTTTGCACATATGGCTAATCCTAATGCCAACATTCCACCAGAGCTAGTGTGGGAAGACCAGTAAGATAGTTCACTTACTGACACTAAGCAAGCATCATATTCTCCTCCTCAATCACCCATACACCACCATCATTAATCCCCACAACCTCAATCACCAGCCAATGAAAACACCTTGCCAATCTCTCCAATTTACCCTCAATCACCAATTCATCAACAATCTCCAACTCCTCAAAACCAAACACCTGAGAGTGTTCATACAGAGCCTATTTTTGCTACACAGTCTCAAAACTCAATTCACACCGGCAAGACTAAGTTAGCATCTCAAGCCAGCATTGTTCCATTCTCAATAACCAAATCTCAAACCCCTGTTCTCTCTAATGATACTGAGTCTGTCTGTAAGGCCCTGTTCTCGGGACGCTTACAGCTGGCCAATCATCGCTCGTAAAACATATAGTTACATTAACTTGAAATGAACGTTGCAGCGAAAACATTAAAAACAATATTTTCATTAAAAATGCTTTTGCAAAATAATATAACATTCGTTACATAATTTCATTTGTTCGTATTACAATGCAAAAACATTAAACAAAAGAATGCCGTCCAAAAGAGCCAAGTAGCCGCCTCGTGCCATCCTCAGCAACTTTACCTACCAACTGTAAAATGCATAAAAAGTCAGCGTTGCTAAGTGAGTTCTAGTTTTATAAAAAAACATTGCACTACCTTCCATTCGTTAAAACATTTTCATTACTATCGCACGTGATCACACATCGCACATACATGAAGGTAACAATTATTATCTTCATCATTGTTCGTTTGGTACATTTCACACATTCCGCACATATCGCACGTATCGCACATATCGCACGTCTCTCACATATCGCACGTATCGCACATATCGCACGTCTCTCACATATCGCACGTATCATACATATCGCACGTATCACACATATCGCACCTATCGCACATATCGCACGTATGGAGTGGTCACTAGGACAGAATCCCCCTATGTGTGTGAACTCTTATGGGTTCGCTAAGATCGCATGATGTATAACACACAGTAATTAGGAAATCGCATGTTATTGGAGCAGTCACCAAGACTGAACTCTTACTATGTGTATGAACCATCATGAGTTTGCCAAAATCGCATGTTATAGATACACACATAGTTGGACGCTCCCCCTATGTGTGAACTCTTATGGGTTAGCCAAAATCGCACGTTGTATGACACACAGTAATTAGGAAATCGCACGTATTGGAGCAGTCACCGGGACTAAACTCTTACTGTGTGTATGAACCCTTATGAGTTAGCCAAAATCGCACGCTGTAGACACACACAAGTAACAACTCTCAATGAGTTGTGAACCTCCCTTCAGTTGCTTGCAAGGCTTTTCATTCATTCATTATGTTCAACTTTCATTATCTTAAATCTTTCGCTTCGTTAAGATAATACTTTACGTTCATTAGCAATATCAAACCACGTAAAGTCACATCATCACACGTAATAGGGAACATAACAGAACATAACATGCAATCATACATAAACATAACATCATCAATCGCACATCATCAATCACACATCATCAGACATGCATAATATACAACATACATACCATCATGCATATGCATCAATTATTCACCATATCATTCTATGCCTATTACATCATCTTTGACTTCAAAAAGTCAACATACATAGCCCCGGGAACCTCCCAAGCCAAGGTCTACTTAACACTTTTTCCCAAAAAAGTCAGAAAATATTCTAAGTGTTCAATCGCATTTCCCCTTTTTGTTCATCCGCATTTATTTTTGTTCATCCGCATTTCTTTTTGTTCATCCGCATTGACTTTACTCATCCGCATGTGTCAATGTTCATCCACATTTGTTCATCGCATTGACTTTACTCATCCGCATTTGTCAATGCTCATCCGCATTTGTTCGTTCGTATTGACTTTACTCATCCGCATTTGTCAATGCTCATCCGCATTTGTTCATTCGCATGAACTTACTCATCCGCATTTGTCAATGCTCATCCGCATTTGTTCATTCGCATGACTTACTTATCCGCATTTGTTCATTCGCATGACTTACTCATCCGCATTTGTTCATTCGCATGACTTACTCATTCGCATTTGTTCATTCGCATGACTTACTCATCCGCATTTGTTCATTCGCATGACTTACTCATTCGCATTTGTTCATTCACCTGACTTACTCATCCGCATTTGTTCATTCGCCTGACTTACTCATTCGCATTTGTTCATCCGCATGACTTACTCATCCACATTTGTCACACTTAAGTAGTTTTTCTAAACTTAGGCGTATGAACTACTGTTTGGGCGCATGAGCAGCCCAGGTCACACTTAACAGCAGATTTAGTCCCCAAACCTCATCTATCATGTTCTAAGCTTAAATCTTACATTCTAAGCCTTAGTAACATAACCATAACATCATCAACAGGAACATAGTCCAAAATCATACCATACCCGCAACATACACACATTCATACATACGGCTATAAAACCCAGTTTAATAAAAACATACGTTCATGCAATTCCAGCCCCAAAATCAGTTAAAACATGTAAAAAAGGGGTTCTAGAACTCACCTTTGTAGCTCTTGAGTATTGCTTCTTCCAAACTCGTTTGCAATTGAGTTTAACCTCCTAGAAACCTACTAAAAACACACACCTGAACACACATATCACACATAAGCATACAACTGAGGTAAGGCCAATTAAGAACACTTAAAAACCATGAATTTCTTACTTTGTATTTTACTTATCTGCTCTTGTTCTTCAAAAATCCGAATCTGCACTTTCTCTCTCTAAAAATCCAAAGATTTGGGTGTGTAAGAAGAGAGTGGGCGGCATGCCCACTTTACACCCACTTTCAAACCTTTTTGTCCTTTTGACACTTTTACCCCTCAACTTGGGTAAAATATCTTTTCTTTCTTTTTCTTCACTTTATTCTTTCTTTCTTTGACTTTAAAAAAATAACCGGGTGTTACACTGTCTCACCATTCACTGATCTTCAACACCAACATCAACTAGATCAAGAATTAGAAAATCAAGTAGTTGAGTCTGGTTCAAGTTCTACAAGTATAGCTCTTGCTGAAGATAATGAGGATAAGATTACTCATTAAAATCTAGAAGGTGAAGAGGAAGCTAACTATATTGATGTTATTGCTTATCATGAATATGATCTTAGTGATAATGATATCCCAATGAGCAAAAGTTATCTGTTGATTGAGTATAACAAGTTGATTCTTAAGTCAAACAAAAGGTTTGAAAGAATAAGAGAATTGATGGGAATGATAAAAGAAAAGGAAGAGTTGATGAATTAATAAGAAGCAAGATTGAAAAGATTAAGAGAAGATGCTCAAACCAGCAATGAAGTGATTGATGCATTACATCAACTGGTGAGAGAACTTAAGGATTTAGTGAAGCTTAAAACAGATGGAAAGGAGAGAATTTAAGAGGAATTGAAGAAAGCCAAGAACAATTTGAACAATGTGTCTGAGACGGTGAAGAGGAAAGATTAAGAAGTTGAGGAGCTAAAGATAAGATTATGTGCTCTTGAATCAAGTACTCCTGCAACAAAACCAACAAACGAATCTACTGAAGCTTCAAAGTTAGTCATACAATATTCGAGGAAAAAGAAGTACTTGGGTTCATTTAAGAAGGAAGTGATTGAAGTTCAATATTTTTCAAAAAGGTCAAAATCTATATCTCCAAAGCACACTCCTTCAGTGGATGTTTCCACTTTGAAGCCTTTGTCTCATGCTGAAACTGAGAGTGATGCTGAGTGAAATGAGCTAAAAAAGATTGAATCTCCCAACAAACAAAAAGAATCAAAAGATGATGATCTGCTAACTACCAAATACATATTAGAAAAAAGGCCAGAATCAGCAATATTTATGACTTTGATCAATCATGGCTTTCCATATGACATGGTAGAAGGATAAGCATGAATGAGATGAAGGATATGCTGAAAGAATTTGAGCTTGCAAGATTTATGATCCCCAACTTCAATTATGAAACATTCATAGCCTTTCAGTCAATTCAGAAAACAAAGAAGGAGTTGGGTCACTATGATACAGCAAGGCTAAGCACATACAATATGACGTGTTGGTTACAAGGTCATAATTACAAAGTGCATGAACTGAAAGGAATATTAGTGGCTGAGTTGAGAAAAATGATGGAGCATGTGAAGAAAGTGGAGCTAGAAACTGGTGTGAGATTCAGGACTGAAGCTCTAAATCCTACTTGTGAGCATCAAAACAAACTCCTTGTTGAGCCTATGACTGTTGAGAGCAAAGAATAGCACAAAGGGAAAGAAAAGCTTTTTGGAGAGCCTTGAGAAGTTATTCCTGGCAAAGTATGGCCATTGGGAACTATAGTGAGGGAAATTATTGAACAAGAGTCAGCATTGATAGAGCTATTTGATCATCTCACAACTCCAAGTTCTATGGAAGAAAAGAGGATTATGGCCTGGAAATATGATCCAGACTGGGATTGTGCAGTTATTAAAAGAACATCTTGAAGAATCCAATACTTCCATGACGTAGAAATAATGTTGAGTCTTCCTGAATGTGACATCAAGGATCTACAAAGCTTAATAATCTCCAATTACCCAATCCACCAAAGAGGAAGAGACTTCTCTATTTCAGTGGGTAAGTTAAAGACAAAGTTCAGAGATGATGTGATCAAAGAAGCTAAGAGAGAGTGTAGGATCGGGTTTTGTCACTAATTACTTGGTGTCACACCCCAACCTTGACGGCGGAAACGTCGAGGAGTGAGAGTTAAGATCATTCACAGACACATAACGCTATATTAAATCCAAATATATTATTCATAAGTTTGAAAGGTACATTACAAGCATAAGTCTCAAATAAGAACACAATATATAAAAATATAACAAGCTCATTCATTAAGTTAACTAGGTCCATTCCTAGGTGTGAACAACTTCAAAAATGGCGATCAAGCTTGAGTATTCCCTGAAACATGTTAAAAATAAAACGTCAACAATAATGTTGGTGAGATTTCCATAGTTGCAATACATAAGTATATAAAAGATGGCAATTCATGTTGTAAGTTAGAGAACAAAGTAAACTAAGGATGTAAGACAGAATGCACAATCAAACCTCGACAAAGTTTTACAAGTCTCAAACGTTTAAAAGTAAATACAATTAGCTAAGTGTACTTGGATCAACCAAGCAGGCTTGTCTAGCCCATAGATCTATGACTTCGCTAGGCTAGCAATAGTTAATGATTGTACATTTATTCGACATTACATGGTAGCTACAAGGTTCAACTAACCACAACACACAAGTGAAATTTCATAAATTTACAAGAATCAAACGTTTACAAGTGCAAAGGTTATAAAGTAACATGTTTCACCCCAAAGTGTGAAAATATAAAAAGGGGGTATAGAAATACTCACTTGATCAATAAATATAAAGTTGACGATTATTAAGAAATATAATAAGCAACGATCCAATGTAATGCTTCACAATGCACCTAAAATATATAATTAAAAGGTTTAAGTTTATAACTAATATTAACGAATTAATGAGAATTAGGTTTTGGATGAAACGTGGTAATTAGATATTTTTATTAATTACATTAAGTGATAAAAGAAAAGAAACATACGAAGTAAGCATTTTAGTATAAAATTTCAAGGTTCAGTAGCCTTATAACATTTGAAATAACCCTCATTTTACCCAATAATATATGCTCATTATTTAAATAAATAAGGATTTAGTGAATTACAACGATATTTAAAGTCTAATTTATAGGAAAAATAATTTAAATATATCATTTTGAATAAATAAATGATTTGGTAAGTTTAAACAATATGTCAAGTCTATCTAAAAGTATATTATTTGAATTCCATAGGATTAAACCAAGAATAACCTTTGTTTTTAAAGAATTATTCTATTAAAAATTAGTTAATTATTTATATTTTAAAAATAAATAAATAATCAAATAAACAGAATAGTAATTAAATAAATTTTAGAAATTTATTCGGTGGCCACAAAATTTATTAGAGTTTATAAACATATTTTTTTATATTCTTTAAGAATTTTTCCAAACCAAGATTTTAGGCTAAAAGCCTTAAAAAATACATGAGAGTCCCTAGGTTTGAACCCGGGACCTCATGTTTAAAGCACAACACCTTAACCATTGAACCAAAGGCCTCAGCCACAAGATAAGTTGGTTCAAAAGTTTAAAAACATAAACAAAGGAAATCCCCGAATTCCCCAAGAACCCTAGAATCGTCATTGATCAATTGAAGATCAAACTGTTGTTGTTGTGAAAACCAACTTAGGGCTTTGATTCTTATGCAAAACCGAGTATGTGAGACGGTTTAATTACCTGGTTCGTTAAGGAATGATAATAAGAACACCCGAAGAACAATTTGCGGCCGTAGGTGTACAAAGGAGGATCAATATTCGATAATAATCATATCAAACTTGCAGGTAGATTATATAGATACCGATAAGTAAAAGCCCCCTATCAATTTTTAGTGAGATCGATCTGAAGATGATACACGACTAAATTGCAGGTCCAAACAAAAGTGGAGATCGATGGTGGTGGTTGTTGTGTTTCGAGTGAAATTGCAGGTTGTATACGACTAGAGATAGGTAATAGATCGTTTTAGGTTTCATTAATTGAGTTATTAACACAATATGTACATTGAATGGTTATTAACCATGCTGCGGTTTCGGATGATTCATCTGCAAATCGAGCGTTTCAGCTTGAATTTAAGGTGGTTACAAGTTCGACTCAAGCACTACTACCAATTCGAAACGGTTCTATGCTTGATTACCAATTAATAACGCGTTTAAGGGTGTGGCCGGAGCTCCTGCCAGATTCACGGGGGTGAGGGGGGTTGGTTTGGTTGTTTTCGAAATTGACACTATTGGTCCCCGAGGTTTCCAAGGGTTATCACTTGAGTTTTAAGGTTTTGTTTTAGTTATAATAATTTACACTTTAATCCCCTCTATTTAAGTTTTTATTATTTCATGTCAAAAATTTACATTTGAAAGTTTATAAAATGACATTAAAGCCCCCTTAACTTAAGTTTTAATGTTTAAACTTTATTAATTTTTTTTTAAATTATTATATTATTATCATAAAATTAATAATTATTTTTAAGATTCTTATCCCATTAAGTTTTAAATGTTTTTTTTAATATTTAACAATTATTTAGATTTTATAAATTGTTAACTTTTATTATTATTTTTAACAAAAAGAGCAAATGTCGAACTTACTTGCATAATTACAAGTATTAGTTTTATTATTATAAAAATCATATTTATCAAGATTATTATACTTGATGTTAAGTTTTATAATAATAAACAAACGTTTTAAACATTAATAATATTATTTCTATTATTCATTTAATTAATTTGTTAATCACCAAATTAATTATTAAGCATAATAAATCCTCAAAGTTTCAAAATTGACATAAAAGGTCCTTTTAAAACTTAACAAAGTTTACTTTTAATTTAACGAAAATATGAGATGTCACAGTCTCCCCAACTTAAAAGAATTTCGTCCTGAAATTAAAAATAAACTTAAATGAACAAAAGGAGTTATAATGAAAGGTAAGTGTACAACGGCCAGTGATAGATGTTTGATTACGGATGAGATGTTTCACTTTATGGAACCTTACAAGTCTCTTGACATAATGCATACCAATTTGAACTCTTCCAGTGAAATACGAGACTCTTTGAGAGTTGGCACATGAAACGTTGGAAGACGATGACGAGTTACCGTGGTATATTAGACAACATCTAGAACGTATTTACGTAATAAAGTGATGACTTGAGACCATCAATTGTAAGAAAGGTTAACCGTCAGAATTTAAGAATCCCAAACGTCACCAAAACGATCTTAACGCATGTCTTGTGAATATGTATTGCTCCTTTGACCAAACCATCGGTCTAAGAATAATACGATATGCGAAGATTTTGGAATGAGTTCACAACGATGACTAGAAACATTGCTAATAGCAGGAAAATGAATCGATCATTAAAATTAACGATTGATATATACCGACATACCATGGTATACGACTATTTGAGATAGATACAAGTCAATTTCTTGACCCGTTATCCCACATGAGTAATTTGCAATTAGCCAATCGGTCTATAATGCACCAATTGTCATCATGACATCTAATATAAGAGGCATTTTGGTGAATGAAAAGTTTAACGGAGATTCTCAGGAACACGGGTGTTAGGCTTTGTCATATATGGAGGTGAGACACTTGGACTTATACCAAGTTATGTCTTTTCTTTTATGCCAAACCCATGACTACAAATTACGAAAATTTATGAATCTCCATATCCGCGTCAGAATAACGAGTCTCGTAGATCGAAATCAAGATAGAGTTTTAAAGATTTCCAAGGTTAAGGATTCAAAAGCGATTCAAGAAGTGACGCAAACAATAAGAAATGCTTTTGTAACCATGTTTTGCAAGGTAGCAAATTTCCAAGTACAGTTTTCATACGTAGTTCAACAAACCCATAAGCACAACTAAGAACATTTGTGTGTCTAGAAAGACATGAACACAAGTTGATAATGTCTTTATTTAGCAGAAAGATTGTTAAGAAGGCTACCATCGCGCAATCAGGTTTTGATGATAACTCAAAATGAAAGTCGATAAGTAAGGAATAAATGGTTCCATATAGCTAGATCAAATCAAAACATGAGGATAAAGGGAATGAAATCGATTTAGAATTTAAATGTTCTAGGCTTGGAACTAGGGTTACCCTAAAGTAACAACAACCCCTTTTGAGTTCAAGATGCATGCTTTTGCTTGATGGCTGGAACACTATCATTGATAATTCAAATAATAGTGTTCACCCTTCAAGTTATTACATGTTTCTTGTCAATTGAAGTCTTAAAACCTTGGTAAGTTTGAGATCAAGGAATGGGAATACTCACCAAGATGTGGTTATCACCCCTAGCTTTATGGTGTATTTCCCAAAGTATGACTCTTAACTACCAAATGAAAGCATGATCCTAACTCATTGTTGAGGATCCACCAGAATAAAATGAGGTAACTTACCATTAAGGTAAGGATAATCACTTTATCTCAACAGTGAAGTTATAGAAACAAAATATAACAAAATGAAAAGTTTCATCAAAGAACGGAATTCACTCCTACTTTGATGGGATCATTTCATTTGAGGAAAATACCATCCATAAGATTTTAAACGGGTGATATTATCATCAAGGTATGGATTTCATGCCTATCTTGATGATTGAATTTCATAATACCAAGAAAGCCATCGAGAATTGACCTTTGACACCTACGGGGTTCAATCCTATTTTGGTGGGGTCATTTCATTTGTGAAATACGAGTTCCAAAGGAAAATGATTGAAATCTATCCTCAAAACAAGGAAATCACCTCAATTCAGAGGATGGGATTTTATAAAACACATAATACAAAAATTGAAAATCATCATCAAGATACGGAATTTTACTCCTATTTTAAGGATGTAATTCCATTTGGAAAATACGAATTCATAAAAACAAAAAAAGAAGGAAATCATCATCAAGGTTTGAGGTTCACTTCTATCTTGACGATGAGATTTCATAAGAACAGTAATAGCAAAAAGGAAGTCATCACCAAAGTAAGGGACTCACCCCTGTTTTGATGAGATAGAGTCATTTAGAGGATACAAGTGTCTTAGTCATAAGTTGACTTGCGGACTCTTGCATTGCCTACGATGCGAAACGATTTGAAGTTTTTATAAAGCTCGACTTAGCAAACAAAGAGAATATCGGCTAGAAATTCGGAAACTTCAAATTACATGAATGTAACATTAACAGGAAAAGAAAATCATGCTTGCTAGGATTTAAGGTTAAATTTCAGGATAACAGAGTTAATTGTGTTAGGTTCTCGTATCTTGAATGATTTATGTCAGGAAAACAAGATCAATGACAGAAATGATTCAACACAATAATGAGATGTAAATGTTCGGTTCAAAATAAAAGGGAAAGACATTGATTTCTCAAAGTGCTACGTCAACCACAACTTTACGGTAGACACGCGTGCCTCTAAGTGAACACCCATCTCATGAGTTCCAGGTCAGATAAACAGATCCAATGGTCGAATCAAATTTATGTGTATACCTTGCCTAGACAAGGTATCCCGAGATGCAGGTATTCCACTTTTCGGCTTTGCATGATTTCAAATGTAGGACACACTTTAAGGACATTTGAAAACTCTAAGTAACAATTTTGAGTTTAAAAATAAACGTCGGTTTAAACGACCAATATCTTTGATATTTAAGATCCATGTACACGTTGGTCAAGGTATGAAGATAGTTACATAAGGCACACAACGTATAACGTGTTTAAACGTAGGAATCGAGGAGTATAATGAGTTCAATATTAACGGGAACATCTGTAAGATAGAAATGAGATGATATTAGAGTTTCGATGATAAACCGGTTCAAGGAATCAAGGATTTTTTATATTTCAAAATAAACCCGAATGGTTCCATTGGTAACGCATTACCATTTGGAAACGTTGACACGTCAAGGTATATTGTTCCATTTGCCTTAGAAACTTGCATATGTTGACCATAGTTTATCACTCATCCTAGAGATCCCCAGGTAAGCATAACTAGTCCCGCAGGATTTATGTGTTTTGCTTGCCTTAGCCCGAGGGTCTTTTGCCAGGAAATCCAGAATACAGGTGTCTATGTGTCACACAAACTTCTTAGGTTCATGAAATCAAAACCTTGATATGATTTATATAGATTAGACATAACGTCTAAAGATCCAAGTCATAAGCAATAGCATAAGATTCCACGTGTCGTCGAAAATAAGACTAAGAAGTTTCATGTTCGGGGAGAGTCAAAGAGTCAAAGTTAAGTTTAGGGAGACAAGTACCAAAGTTTAATTACAAGGTAAACCTATGCTAAGGCATCAAGTTACACATAAGAAGGCATAGCATTATGTAGCATGCAAACCATACATTTTACAAGATAGAAATATAATTCTAAAAGGTTCATGCATACTATAGTCTAGGTCACCATTTCTAATAACCTAAATCCCTATAGTTATGGGCTCTGATACCAATCTGTCACACCCCAACCTTGACGGCGGAAACGTCGAGGAGTGAGAGTTAAGATTGTTCACAGCCACATAATGCTATTATTAAATCCAAATATATTATTCATAAGTTTGAAAGGAACATTACAAGCATAAGTCTCAAATAATAACACAATATATAAAAATATAACAAGCTCATTCGTTAAGTTAACTAGGTCCATTCCTAGGTGTGAACAACTTCAAAAATGGCGATCAAGCTTGAGTATTTCCTGAAACATGTTAAAAATAAAAGGTCAACAATAATGTTGGTGAGATTTCCCAGTTTGCAATACATATGTATATAAAAGATGGCAATTCATGTTGTGAGTTAGAGAACAAAGTAAACTAGGATATAAGACGAATGCACAATCAAACCTCGACAAAGTTTTACAAGTCTCAAATGTTTAAAAGTAAATACGATTAGCTAAGTGTACTTGGATCAACCAAGCAAGCTTTCTGGCCCATAGATCTATGACTTTGCTAGGCTAGCAATAGTTAATGATTGTACATGTATTCGACATTACATGGTAGCTACAAGGTTCAAACTACCACAACACACAAGTGAAATGCCATAAGTTTACAAGAATCAAACGTTTACAAGTGCAAAGGTTATAAAGTAACATGTTTTTTCACCCAAAGTGTGAAAATATAAAAAGGGGGTATAGAAATAATCACTTGATCAATAAATATAAAGTTGACGATTATTAAGAAATATAATAAGCAACGATCCCATGTAATGCTTCACAATGCACCTAAAATATATATTAAAGGTTAAGTTTATAACTAATCTTAACGATTAACGAGAATTAGGGTTTTGGATGAACGTGGTAATTAGATATTTTTATTAATTACATTAAGTGATAAAAGAAAAGAACATACGAAGTAAGCATTTTAGTATAAAATTTCAAGGTTCGGTAGCCTTTATAACATTTGAAATAACCCTCATTTTACCCAATGATATATGCTCATTATTTAAATAAATAAGGATTTAGTGAATCAACGATATTTAAAGTCTAATTTATAGGAAAAATAATTTAAATATATCATTTTGAATAAATAAATGATTTGGTAAGTTTAAAAACCATATGTCAAGTCTATCTAAAATATATTTTTTGAATTCCACAGGATTAACCAAGAATAACCTTTGTTTTTAAGAATTATTCTATTAAAATTAGTTAACTATTTATATTTTAAAATAAATAAATAATCAAATAAACAGAATAGTAATTAAATAATTTAGAAATTTATTCGGTGGCCACAAATTTATTAGAGTTTATAAACATATTTTTTTTATATTTTTTAAGAATTTTTCCAAACCAAGATTTTAGGCTAAAAGCCTTAAAAAATACATGAGGGTCCCTAGTTCGAACCCGGGACCTCATGTTTAAAGCACAACACCTTAACCATTGACCAAAGGCCTCGGCCGCAAGATAAGTTGGTTTCAAAAGTTTAAAAACATAAACAAAGGAATCCCCAATTCCCCTAAGAACCCTAGAATCATCATTGATCAAATGAAGACCAAACTTTTGTTGTTTGTGAAAACCACTTAGGGCTTTGATCTTTATGCAAAACTGAGTATGTGAGACGGTTTAATTACCTGGTTAGTTAAGGAATGATAATAAGAACACCCGAAGAACAATTGTGGCCGTAGGTGTACAAAGGAGGATCAATATTCGATAATAATCAAATCAAACTTGCAGGTAGATTATATAGATACTGAGAATTAAAAGCCCCCTATCAATTTTTAGTGAGATCGATCTGAGATGATACACGACTAAATTGCAGGCCCGAACAAAAGTGGAGATCGATGGTGGTGGTTGTTGTGTTTCGAGTGAAATTGCAGGTTGTATACGACTAGAGATAGGTAATAGATCGTTTTAGGTTTCATTAATTGAGTTATTAACACAATATGTACATTGAATGGTTAGGAATTAACCATGCTTCGGTTTCGGATGATTTATCTGCAAATCGAGCGTTTCAGCTTGAATTTAAGGTGGTTACAAGTTCGATTCAAGCACTACTACCAATTCGAAACGGTTCAATGCTTGATTACCAATTAATAACGCGTTTAAGGGTGTGGCCGGAGCTCCTACTGGATTCACGAGGTTGAGGGGGGGTTGGTTTGGTTTGTTTTTGAAATTGACACAATTGGTCCCTGAGGTTTCCAAGGGTTATCACTTGTGTTTTAAGGTTTTGTTTTAGTTATAAATAATTTACACTTTAATCCCCTCTATTTAAGTTTTTATTATTTCATGTCAAAAACTTTCATTTGAAAGTTTATAAAATGACATTAAAGCCCCCTTAACTTAAGTTTTAATGTTTAACCTTTATTATTTTTTTAAATTATTATTATTATATCATTATTATTATTATTATTAGTATTATATTATTATTATTATTAATATTATTATTATTATTATCATAAAATTAATAATTATTTTTATGATTCTTATCCCATTAAGTTTTAAATGTTTTTTTAATATTTAATAATTATTTAGATTTTATAAATTGTTAACTTTTATTATTATTTTAACAAAAAGAGCCAATGTCGAAATTACTAGCTAATTACAAGTATTAGTTTTATTATTATAAAAATCATATTATCAAGATTATTATACTTGATGTTAAGTTTTAATACTAACAAACGTTTTAAACATTAATAATATTATTTCTATTTTTATAATACTAAACAACGTTTTAAACATTATTTCTATTATTGGTTAATCACCAAATTAATTATTAAGCATAATAAATCCTTAAAGTTTCAAAATTGACATAAAAGGTCCTTTTAAAACTTAACAAAGTTTACTTTTAATTTAACAAAAATATGAGATGTCACACTTGGTTTTCTCTCAAACACATTTAAACAACACTCTCGATGAAAGCAGAATCTTTAAGAGTTGATAACAAATAATAAGTAATAACAGAACACAAGAAATAATTTTCAAGTACTTGCATATATTGCTTCTGAACTCAAATATTACAAGACTCTTATAAGCATCTTCTTATGACTTAAATGAGAAACTATATATAATACTACCAGGCGGATATACTTTGATACCAGCCGGAATCCTCTAACTAAAGCAAATACTACAAAGCTATAGTTTAAGGTATCTTAGATAAGACTTTTTCTGAGATATAGTAGTCAAGAATGTCCCTGACTTACCTTTTGTCACCAACTAAAGTTGGTAACTTGTACTAACATAAAAAGGTGAACAGTAGAATAAAGTATGGTCAACTACATGGCTCTATGAGAAAACGTCATGCAGTATCAGAGGTCTGAAGCGGAGTGTCAAAGGCCATACATATGTCCACTGGTTCATAACAGTGTCTTTCGAAGTTAAATGGCTTTGGAAGAAAAGTACTTCTGAAGCCACTTATACTTCGGAAGAGGCTTCTTCTTCGAGGCTTGAAAACTTCTACTTTCTTCATACTTCGGAAGTAGTCTTCTGATTTCTTCCTTTAAGACTTCATATTCGGAAGTGAATACTTTATCTTCGGAAGTAGAGCTTTGGCTTTGTCTTCGGAAGAACTCTACTTCCTTCAGAAGTTCCTCGCTTGGCTTCGGAAGCCTTTGTATGCAACACAAAAATTTGTCTAAGTGATTGGTTTTGGTTGCTCCAGCCTTCTTCTTGATCCAACAAACTCCCCCTAGGCTGATGCTTTCAAAACCTCCACTTATTTCTGCTCCTCAAAACTTTCAGCACCAGAGAGAGTAAATACTTATCAGTCTCCATGTTCTTTCCTAAAGTGGTGTTGAGAAGTTTGTACAAATCTCTGGATGACAGGATCTCCGGTCTATCTTCCTGAATGATATGTACCCTTTGTTATTGCCCTCTGAAAAGAGTTAGTTGATGGGAGCTATAATCATATTCCCATCAAACTATAGGTTCCAATTCAAGACCTTCCACCATCTGTAGAAAGGATGTGCCCTTGGTGGGAGATCTATCCTTGTCTTCCTTTCTTCTCAATCTTAACTCTTCCTCAATCTTGGCATTTTCTATTAACTCAGCTAGATGGAGACTGCTGAGATGATTCTTGATGTGAGCAGCAGTTTCAGAGTTAGAAGGGTTAGATAATGGTTTCTCTACTAACTCAGCAATATTAAACCTGCTGGAGTGTAGCAGAGAGGTGGCATTCGGTCTATTAACTTCACCATTATCTCTTTCCACAACAAAGTTGTGAGTAGCTTCATCGAATCTTCACCAGAGTATATTCTTTCTAGGCACAAGAGACTGACTAGGAATCTTTTCATCTTTCTTTGTATCCAGTAGAGTCACCAGCTTCTTTCTTAGTTTCTTCTCTTCATCATTTAATGATTCTGAGTTGATTCCTAGAAGTACTGTAGCCTAGTCCAGTGTTCCTCTAAGTAGATCAAGAAATTGATCTCTTGTGAGGGAACGTGAAGATCCATCCACATAAGTTAGCTTGATGGGGTCTTCCTCACAGGAGATGTCGCTCAGGGTTGTGCAATTGATGAGTCTATTCTTGATGCTTTTAAACTCTTCCAGAGAGAGATGTTTAGAAGGCTAAGGGGGTGGTTGAGAAGGTTGCAGGGTAGGATGTGGTAAGGTAGTTTGGGTTAGATTTTTGGGTTGAAGGATGGGTAGTTTTGGTTGTTGAGGTTAAGAGGTAGATGAAGGTAAAGGTGTGAGTTCAGGAGTGTAGGGTTCAGTTTTGATGGTGAAAGGAGAGGGAATTGGTTCAGGTTGGGGTTGAGTGGTAGGTGTGAGGGTTATCCCCTGTACCCTTTTGTACATCTCTCTTCTTTTCCCCGAACGAATGTCAGCTATGATCTCACTAACAATTCGTTGGAGAGTCCTTTCAGACATGGGATCCACCTGCCTTCCAGAGAAGCCGTGAGCCCAGAGATAGTCTTTCATTCAGGCTTTGTCACCTATCTTCCCGGTGGCAGATGCCCTTGCTTCTTCCTCTTTCATCTTCTTTTCCTTCAACTTTTCTCTTGTAGCTCTTTTTCTTTCTTTCTCCATTTGATCCTGCTCTTTGTTGAAGTGCCAAAGGATCGTTTCATCATTGTGTGGAGAAAGTTCTTGAAGAGAGAAGCCTCTAGAGGTTAGGAAATCTATCCTTTCCCTCCTGAGCTGCATGTCAACTTCCCTCTATTCCTTTTCCTTCTCTTCCTCTAAGGCCAACCTTGCTGCTTCCTGCTGTAGCTTGGTTGCCTTTTCCAGTTTCACCAACTCCTCTAATGGTATCAGGAGTGTTTCCTCATTGGCAACTCCGAGCTGGATGAGCCAGTAATGATCTCTTCTATCCTTTTGTTGTTGACAGCCTCCTGATTGGCTGCAGCTGCTTTTGTACTAGCAGCCAACGGCTTCCTAGTTGGAGGTGTCCCTTTTCTTTTCAGCTTTTCAGTCTTCTCCTCTTCCTGAAGCTCTTTCGTAGTCATCTTCCTTTTTCCTTTGGTATCTCTTGAGGAACTTGACTTTGGTGGTTCTTGGACAGTGGATACTGATTGTGCGAGAGGTAGAGATGGTGTCTGGATAGGAGGTTGATCCAGAAAGTCCTCACTGTTCACCTCAGATGCCATTTCAAGAATTGCATCTGTGATGATCAGTTCTTCGGACATTTTGAACAGTCCTTCCACAGTTTCCATTTCAGCTTCGGAAGATTCAGCTTGTTCTTTCGAGGCTTTAACTTAGGCTTCAGAAGTAAGAGGGAATGCAGATTCTGTCCCAACTGTTTCAGTTGTTGGGCCATCAGTCCCCATTTCCTCTTCGAATGAATCTCAGGTTCCATGTGGACCTTAGGTTGACCAACTTCTTCCAAAGTGGTAGAAGGTGCAGTAAGCCTCTGAAGCTCTTCAGCTCCAAAGTAAATCATGGCAGCATCAAGACTTGGCTGATCATGAGCAGATCTCAACAAAAACTGAGAAAAGAAGCTGTAGAGATCTTTGAGCATCCTTGAATCAATTGTTAGAGTGACTTGAGATGGCTCAGAAGAAGTTGTGATAGGAGCCGAATATTTAGAAGTTGAAGATTGGCTCTATGAGTCCTCATTTGTTTGTCTCTGAACACCCTCCTCCTTTTTGGTAGCATCATCTTGAGAGGTAGATAAGTTGGTGGAAGAGGTCAAGGAGACCTGAACAGGTACATGCCTAACAGATTTCGCATTCTGTTTCTTAGCTAGTTGAGCCTTGAGATTGTCAATCTCAAGTGCTGAGTGGCGGACCTTTCTTCTAACGTCCTAACCTTGGATTCAAAGTTTGAGACTTTAGATAGTAGGTTTGTAATGAAGAGTTTCATGCTTCCCTCATCTTCTTTTGAAGAATCACGGGGAGATGAGGTAACATACCTAGTATGTTCAGCCTCACCACCAGATGTGGTTTCTTGGCACCCTGGTTTCCCTTGCTTAGTGATGTCTCTTGCAGAGTCATCAAAAGGCATGGTTGTCGCAGATTCAGTCTCAGAGATGTTACCACTATCCATAAGGTCCATTGAGGCACCTTCTGTAGTGGCAGCTGAATCTGCATGAGTTCCCTCCACATCAGTGGGACTCACCTCAGTTATGGGTTGCTGATGGGGACTAGAGATAAAGGATCTCTCCAGACTTTGTTGATCTTGAAGAGGGTGTTGTAGATCAACATCATTGCCATGAAGAGATGTTATCTCTTCATCAGTTTTGAAGAGAAGGTCAGTGAAAGATAAGGAGTTTAAACCTACTAACCGGGACCTTGGTCAATGTCTACAGTCATTGAGCCTCTTATGGGGTTGTCCCTTGTTGGCTGCTCAGAGGAGTGTAAAGACTCACTCTGAGGGCTTTCAGATTGGGTAATGGGCTCATGGGTTAAGACTGAGGAGACTCAAGACCCATATTGAGGTAAATGGTGAAGGAAGGTGAGACCTCAAATGAGTGGGAGCCTAATGTTCCATTCTAGCCTTTTTAGGTTGAACAGGAGGAGCTTGTTCAATCAGAGTAGATTGAACAAGGGTTCGTTTGGGGTGTCTTATGTAGGTAATGGTGATGGGAGGAGAAGGTGGTGTTGGCATTGTGGTTGCAGTTGCTAGTGTGGGTTCATCACATGTGGGGTGAATAGGGATGTCATGAGGAGAGATGTGCTCAGTCATACTAGTAGGTAAAGAAATGTACCTACCAGTGAAGTTGGTGGATACCCTCTTCAATGTCTTGAAGATGGTTGGCCTCATGTAATAATGTGCTGAAGAAATCTAGGATACATAAAGAATGTTTCCCTCTAAAGATTCCAATGAGATTGAGCAGCACAAATCTTGAGTAGTTGAAGTGTAGACCTCTCACCAATCCATGAACTAGGCACCCTAGTTCATATGGGATTTGATCCATCCCCCAGATTTGTTCGACAAGCAGTGAAGGACAATGTGCAGGAGGAACTTCCAGTTGTAGGAGAAGTTGTATTTGTAGACAGTCGACCTGCTCACATCTCCACCATATCCCATGAGGATGTATGTGTTGTCTAAATTGGCTTGGGTAACTTAGTAGGGGCACTTCATCATGAAGCTCCAGATGCTCCCTGATGAATGTTTTAGAGATAACCAAATCTTGGCCACAAATGTGGGATCGTATTACACGAACCCCATTAAGGTTTCGGACCTGACTGTTTCCCCAAAAAATTAGTCATGTGGTCGAGGTAAACTGTGGGATTAATAGTCAAGCCTGTGTAATAGGATGATTGGGTGAGGAAGGAGATGATTTTAGAGAAGTCCGCATCTCTTGAAGAATCAAGAAGTGCGACTTGGTTGTGTTGAGGATTTAGGGCCATTGTAAAAAGTGAAGGTAAAGTAGTTTGAGTTTGGGTGAATTTGGAAGCATGGAAACATTTAGGGCTGTAAAATTTGTGGTAAGAAGATGAGAGTGAACAGTCGGGATTATTTAAAAGAGGGTGGAATGGTGGTAAAGTGTTAGGATAAGGTGAAATTATGGTTTAGTGGATGAAGTGACAGGGGCGGTAAGGTTTAATTCAGTTAAATAATCCGACATCATTAACAAAATCTTTACTTTTTACAGAGTGGGGCCCAAGAGATTTCCGTTATACAGTAAAATCCCTCTTCCGAATATAAAACATTTAAAGGTAATTGTCTTCCGAAGTCAATTCCTACTACGAAGGTAAAAAAATAACTTCCGCGAGTAGAGATTGCTTTCCGAAGGGAGAGATTTCGTAAGCTTCGGAAGTAGATCTGATATGAAATCAATCGCTTCTTCCGAGACTAAAAACTCTTTCGAGAAGAAAATTATCCTTGGAGAAATTTTCTTCGGAAGATATGAGATAACTTCCGAGGGTTAATTTCTTTCGGAGGGAATTTATACTTAGAAAATTTAGAGAGATCTTTTGTAACAGGGCTTAACTTGTATTGACATAAGACATTACATTTTAAAGGTTTTCAAAAGAGGTAAGTTAATAATGTTTATCATCCCAATAGCTATTATAAGATACTTAAATCTTTGTCATCAAAGGCTTTGGTGAACAGATCAGCATTGTTCATTTGATTCAACTTTAATTAGTTTAATTAGATTTTTCTCATGAATATCTCTAATGAAATGGTACGTGATATCAATGTGCTTTATCTTCGAGTGCTTCACTGGATTTTCAGTAATGGAGATAGCACTATTGTTGTCATATGGATAAGAGTGCTCATAAAGTTGAATCCATAGTCTAACATCTGGTTCTGAATCCACAGCAACTGTGCACAGCAGCAAGCAGCATCAATGTATTCAGCTTCAGCATTAATGTAGAGACACAAGATTGTTTCTTGCATTGCCATGAGATTATCCTTCCACCAAGAAATTAACATCCTCCTGATGTTGATTTCTTGTCAATGTTGCGGCCACCATAGTCACTGACAGCGTATCCATAGAGATTAAAATCACTATTTCTTGGATACCAGAGACCTAATTTAGGTGCCTTTAAGGTATCTGGGGATTCTCTTTGCTGCAGCTAGGTGAGACACCTTTGGAGCAGCCTGATATCTTGCACAGATGCAAGTTGCAAACATAATATCAGGTCTACAGGCTATAAGATACATCAAAGAACTAATAATTGCCATATATGATGTTGATCAGTATCCTCCCCCTCAAGGTCAGGACAAAGATTATGGTTCTAAGTATGGGTGTCTTGGCTGACTTGCAATCCTTCATCTCAAATCTTTCTAAGATGTCATTGACATACTTGGATTGATTGATGAAGAATCCTTCCTTCAATTGCTTCACTGAATTCCAAGGAAAAAGTCCATTTTTCCCATGGAACTCATCTCAAACTTCTTTTTATAATGCTTTCAAAGTCCTTGCACATTTGGTCATTGAAGAACCAAAATAAATGTCACAACATAGACTTGAACAAGCAAAATGTCCTTACCAGACTTCCTTAGGAATAAAGTCTTGTCAATAGTTCCTCTGGTGTAACCATTCTTCAGGAGAAACTAAGACAAATTCTCATACCACAGCCTTGTGCTTGGTGCAGCCATATAGAGCTTATCCAATTTGCACACATAGTGAGGATGTTGTGGGTCTTCAAATCCGGAGGTTTGCACACATACACTTCCCTGTCTATATTCCATATAGAAAGGCACACTTGACATCAAGCTGGTAGACAGTAAAGTTCTTGGAAGCAGCATAAGCAAGGAAGATCCTAACTGCCTCAGTCTTGCAACAGGTGTAAAGACTCAGTATAATCAATTCCTTCCTCTTCAAGTATCCTGAACTACCAGTCTGCCTTGTTCTTGATGATCAATCCTCTATCATCTTTTGTTCCTGAACACCCATTTAGTGCCTATGGTACTTGACCAGATGGTAGCGGACATAGGTTCCAAACCTTCTGTCTTTGAATTGAAGCAAACTCCTTGCATGATTCAACCCAGCTAATACCTTCAAGGCATCTTCCACCTTCTTGGGTTCCATGTGGGATAAGAAGCATGAGTACAAGCAGACATTCCCATGATGAGTTTGCCCTCTTGTTCTCACACCTTTAGAGACATTCCCTATGATGTTCTCAGTTGGATGAATGTTATGAATCCTAAGATGAGGAATCACTTCTGGTTGCAGAGATAGATCCAGTTTGGACATATTCTGCTCAGGAACTGGAACACTTTGTCCCACGGTTGTTTCAAAGTCATTCAATGAGGACTGATTGAATGAATGAGAAACTTCATCAACGGTTGGATGTAGAGTAGCATCAACAGTTGCCTGTTCCTTCAAGATGCTACATCTATCAGCTAGGTGTTGTGTAGGATCACCTGATGAGTTTTGAGGATCAACAGGTGATTCACTGGTTGAAGCTTCACTATTCCTGGATATGGATATGTTGTCAGATCTATGAATAGTGGAAGGTTGATTTGTTGCAGCTCTTGGAGAACTTGGAAAAAGTCCGGGTAGCTCAAACAGTTTATCATTAGCAGCAGCATCAGCATCATTTTGAGCACCTGTTCCAACTGAAACATTCTCGCAAGAAGGTTTAAAATAGTTTGGAAACAATTCTAAATCAAAGATATGATCAGGTTCATTCCCCTTAACACAAGGAGTATGCTCATTAGCAACTATATTGGATGACTCCTCAAATTGTTGATTCTTAATGTTGTATACTCTGTAAGCTTTGGAGCTAGAAGAGTATCCAACAAAGATAGCATCATGTGACTTTTCAGCAAATTTTGCTAAATTGTCCTTGTGTTAAGTATGGTATACCTGCTACCAAAGGACCTTAGAAAGCCAATGAACGGTGGCCTCTTGTTCCATAGCTCATAAGGGGTTTATCCATGTGGCTTAACTACAAGAACTCTGTTCTGCATATAGCATGCAGTGCTAACTGCCTCTGCCCAGAATGTTAGAGGTAGTTTGGAATCATCTAACATAGTTCGAGCAGCCTCAATAAGTGTCATGTTCTCCTCTACGCAACACCATTTTATTGAGGAGTTCTGGGAGCACTATATTGTCTGTCAATCCCTTTTGAGTTACAGAATAAGTCAAGAACAAAGTTCTTAAACTCAGTCCCTTGATCACTTCTAATAATCTTAACCTTAAGATCAATTTGATTTTCTATTTAAAAATAAAAGATTTTAATGTTTCAGCAATTTTATCTTTAGTTTTTAAAAAGAATACCCATGTAAATCTTGTAAAATCATCAACTATCACAAGGTAGTATGATTTCCTTCCAATGCTCATTATACTTGTGGGATCAAAGAAATCCATGTGCAATAAGTGTAATGGAAAAGTGATGGAGTTAATACTTTTGGATTTATGAGAATTCCTGTGTTGCTTCCCTTTCAGGCATGCAACACATTTGTCTTTACAGAAAAATTCCTTTTTAGGTAAACCATGTACCAAGTTATTTTTAGCCAATTTATTCATTGTCTTAAAATTTACATGACACATACGTTTATGCCAAAGTGTTGACTCATCACTATCAGCTTTGAAAAGAAAGCATGATACTTCACCTATTAGGGAAGCATTGTTCATATCCAGCTTGTACATATCCCATTTCCTAGGAGATCTAAGAAGCACTAATTCTGGAGGAATTGTCATCCCTGGTTGAGAATACTGCACTCATGCTCTGTGAAAAGCATATGGTGCTTTTGATCACAGAACTGAGAAACACTTAACAGATTGTGTTCAAGCTGTTTGACAAAGTTAACTTTATCAACTTTTAATTTACCATTGGATATACTCCCTCTACCAGAAATATATCCTCTGGCCTCACCTCCAAATTGGACAGGACCTCCATCATAGTGTTGAAACTGTTGAAGGAGAGATATGTTCCCTGTTAGGTTCCCTGTCATGTTCCCTGTCATATGCCTGGAGCATCCACTATCCACAATCCAGACATTATTGTTCTTGTCATATGGATGTCCCTGCACAAAAGATGAGATTGTTAATTTTGATTGGAAACCAAAGCCTTGTTGGTCTTGGGCTCTTCCAATGATAGTGACCTAATTGAACCAAAAGTTAAGCATGGGGGTTCAATGATGTCTTTGAAGAAGAGGTTTGGGCTGTAGCATCTTCCTTGATCTTCCAATCCATCATTTGGTTGATCATGAAGGATGAGCTTGTTGAAGCTTTTGCAGCTTGGCATTCTTCCGAAGCTTCTTTCTTTTCGGAAGAAACCTTCACCACCTTTTCTTCCGAAGCAGTCTTCTTCTAGGATAGTTTCGAGGGAGCTTTCTTGTTCTTTCGAACTTTAGTAGCTTTGTTTCTGAAGCCATTTTCCCTTCGAAAGAAGGAGTTTCTTCCAAAGACAACCTGGCTTCAAAAACTAGCTTCCTTTTTTCATCACTTGGACCATCTGATAAGGTCCAAATGAGAAACCCTCCCTGACTCCCTCTTTTCTAACATTAGTTGCATAATGTGTGCTAGCAGGATTGTAGTAACAATCTTTAGCCATGTGGTTTTGCAGACCACACATGATGCATGTAATGTTAGTCTTTTTGGAGCTTGTAGGTTGTTGTTTCTTAGTCTTTTTCTCTTGGTCAGCAACCTTTCCCTTCAACTTCTGATTCTTTGGTGGGACAGGAGTGTTGGTATTACAATCCTTTCCTGAATCAGAAGTACCTATCACCTGGAATCCAGCTGAGATAAAGACACCTTCCTGTTTTGGGTCAATCTTCAGCTTAGACTCAGCCACTTTCTTGGCAGTTTTTCTAGCAGCTTTAGCTCTGCTTTTTCTGGCTCTGGTGGTTAGGGTTTGATCTTCATTAGGAGAGGTGGGTACATTTACCTCTACCTTCCCTGTGGTGGCCATTATTGTTGCTTATCCTTCAACTCTAGTGAAGAAGGATCAGCAGTTGGAACCTCTTGCTCTTCAGTACCACATCTAGGTTGTTTTATTGACTCATAAGAATGTGGTGGAGCAATTCATTGGTTCCCAACCCTCCTTTGTTCTGATAACAGAGTTTGGAGTGGGAGGATGATGCAAGAATCGCTTGGAAGTTCTGCTCAGAAATAGCATGCTTCCTGGCTTGAGCCGCAGCAATGACAAGCTGGGCATGAGCCTCAGACAATTTGGATATCAGATCCTTTATTTGAGTCTTGTAGTTGGTATGTTCATGTTTTAATAGGGACACAGTTTTCTCTAACTTCTCAATTTACTTTTGATAGTCAGATCCAGCCCTTTGAAAATCAGATTTTAGGATATTCAAAGACTCAATATCAGATCTAATTTCCATATTGTAATCCTGATATAATTTAACCTTAGCTATACAGGCATGAGTACAGAGATATTCATATACCTGGTTATCATCTATTCCGGCCATGAGAGCTTGAGCAGGAGTTACATCTTGTACCACGAAGCTCCAGTCAACTTCTTGAGCCATTGCAGCTGTTTCAGTTGACTTTCCAGTGGGTTTGAGGTTGAGGGATGTGTGGAGGCCTGTGGGGTTCCCGGATTGGTCTTGGGAGCCTTGCATTCCCTAGCAAAGTGACCAAGTTGGTTACAGTTGTAACATTTGGCTTTGGTCTTGTCAAACCCAAACTTGCTTGCAATTGGGTTTTGAGGGAATTGCCTTCCAGTTCTCTTAAAGAACTTCTTTGCTCTGTAGGTTAAAAGAGCCATTTGTTGGACGATGTCCACATACTCCACATCGTCTGGACTAAAACACTCTAGATCATCAAAACAATATTGAAAATCACCAGAGTGCCCATTTCCTGATACAAAGGCACAGCTGTCCTGAAAGGAGTTGTGCTGAGCCTGTTGAGACCTTGGAGTCTCAAGAAAAGTGATGTAAGGTCCAGAAGAGTAGGATGGCTGTTGGTTGTATGTCAGGTATTGCTAAGGTTGTGGGGGTACTGAGCCTTCAGCAACCATTAAAGCGTTGCTAGCAGGAAGACTTAGAGGTCTGCTTGTTTGTTGGCCCTTCTTACTCTCCATATCCAACCGGTATCCATCAAGGATGCCATAGAGTTCAATCATGGTAAGAGTGTTCAAGTTCTTTGTCCTCTTGATAGAGACACGGTATAATGTCCACTCATTGGAAGAGCACTCATGAACTTTCTTGTGAGATCTCTAAGTTTAGGAGTGATCTTCACAGACTGAAGTGAAGAAATAAGATCCATGTACCTGAAATACTACTGGTTGAGGGTCTCTCCAGCAATATAAGTGAAGTTCTCGAATTGTTGCTTCAGTGAGTCCTTCTTTGAGTTGTTGGAGCTTGAATACATCTAAGCAAGTGCATCAAACAATTCTTTAGCAGACTTACAATGCTCAAACCCCACCATGATGGAGTTGGGTATTGCAGTCATAAGAATGGTCATAGCATTGCTGTCGATGTCCATCTTCTTTCGGTCCTCGTCAGAATAATCTTCAACAACTTTTTCTATCATGGCACCATTTCCACTAGGTGAAGCCACCTTGGGTTTGTACGGGTTGTTGACAATGGAGTTCCATATTTTGATGTCTTGGTATGTGATGAGGCCTTCCATTCTTCTTCTCCAAGACCTGAAGTTTTCAGGAGTAATGATAGGAGCTTTGGTCATGGTTCCATCTCTACTTCGGATTTGTTAAGGGCCATTTTTGTGAGAGTTGTAAGGAGGAGTGAAAAACAGGTTGATTTGGATGGTTAGATCACACAATCAAGAGCCTAAAAAGCTCTGATACCAATTGCAGGATCGGTTTTTATCACTAAACACTTGGTTTTCTCTCAAACTCACTTAAACAACACTCTCGATGAAAGCAAAATCTTTAAGAGTTTATAACAATATAACAAGTAATAACAGAACACAAGAAATAATTTTCAAGGTACTTGCATATATTGCTTCTCAACTCAAATATTACAAGACTCTTACAAGCATGTTCTTATGAGTTACAATGACAAACTATATATAATACTACCTACAGCCGGATATACTTTGATACCAGCTGGAATACTCTAACTAAAGCAAATACTACAAAGCTATAGTTTAAGGTATCTCAGATAAGACTTTATCTGAGATATGGTAGTCAGGACATGTCCCTGACTTATCTTTTGTCACCAACTAAAGTTGGTAACTTGTACTAACATAAAAAGGTGAATAGTGGAATAAAGTATGGTCAATTACATGGCTCTATGAGAAAACGCCATGTAGTATTAGAGGTCTGCAACGGAGTGTCAGAGGCCATACTTATGATCACTGGTTCATAGCAGTGTCTTCCGAAAGTTAAATGGCTTCGGAAGAACAAGTACTTCCGAAGCCACTTATACTTCAAAAGAGGCTGCTTCTTCCAAGGCTTGAAAACTTCTACTTTCTTCATACTTTGGAAGTAGTCTTCTGATTTCTTCCTTGAGACTTCATCTTCGAAAGTGAATACTTTATCTTCGGAAGTAGAGCTTTGGCTTTGTCTTCGAAAGAACTCTACTTCCTTCGGAAGTTCCTCACTTGGCTTCGGAAGCCTTTGTATGCAACACCAAAATTTGTCTAAGTGATTTGGTTTTGGTTGCACCAGCCTTCTTCTTGATCCAACACAGAGGATTTTGAGCATAGAAGAAGAAAGCAAGAGCAAAAAAGATGTAACACCCGGCTATTTTTAAAAGTCCAGATATAAAGAATAAAAGCAAGAAAGGCAATAAAGTCCAAGTGGAGGGATTAAAAGTGTCCAAAAAGGACAAAATTTTCAAAAAGTTGGTGTAAAAGGAGTATGGCCGCCCACCCTCACCTCACTTCACCATTTGTCTCGGTTTTAGAGAGAGAGAGAGCAGAGAATACTCTCGGTAGAAGAAGAAGAGGAAGAAGGAAAGTGAATTCAAGGTAAGAATTCAAGGTTTTTATGTTTTTATGACGGGTTTTATCCCGATTATGGGTAATGCTTGTGCTCGGGTGTGTGTGTGTTTGGATGTTGTTTCAAGGTATTTTGAACTCTTTGCAAACGGGTTAAAGGAAGAACACCCAAGTTGCATCAGCTCCAAGGTGCCAGTTGGTTTTTGAGGATAAATCTTCGATCTGGTTACCATCAGCTGACAGTGAAGGAGAAGGACATTCCTAAAACAGCTTTTCGCACACGCTACGGTCACTATGAATTCCTCATTATGTCGTTTGGTTTGACCAATGCGCCAGCTACTTTTATGGATTTGATGAATCGAGTGTGTCGGACAATGTTAGATAAATCAGTGATTGTGTTTATTGATGATATCCTGATTTATTCAAAGAGTGAGATTGAGCATGTCGGTCACATTCGGGAGGTTCTGGAGACGTTAAGAAGGGAGAAGTTGTATGCAAAATTCTCCAAGTGCACGTTTTGGTTATGCGAAGTTCAGTTCTTGGGTCATGTGGTGAATCCCGATGGGATTATGGTGGACCCGGCTAAGATAGAGGCAGTGATGCAATGGAAGTCTCCAAAGACGCCATCCGAGATTCGTAGTTTCTTGGGTTTGGTGGGCTACTATAGAAGATTTATCCAAGACTTCTCTAAGATTGCTTCTCCACTGACTAAGTTGACCCGGAAGGATGTAAAGTTTGTATGGGGTCAAGCTCAAGAGAAGGCATTCGAAGAATTGAAGGCGAGGTTGACTCAAGCTCCTGTCTTGTCGTTACCCGATGGAAGCAAAGATTTGGTAGTGTATTCAGATGCTTCTTACTCAGGGTTGGGGTGTGTGTTAGTGCAAAGATGAAAAGTTATAGCCTACGCATCCCGACAGCTGAAGGTTCATGAGGTCAACTACCCTACTCATGACTTGGAACTAGAGGCTGTGGTCTTTGCACTAAACATTTGGAGGCACTATCTGTATGGAACAAAGTGCACCATCTTCACCGACCACAAGAGCTTAAAGTACTTCTTTGAGCAGAAGGACCTGAATATGAGGCAGAGACGATGGTTGGAGCTCATAAAGAATTATGATTGTGAGATCCATTACCATCCGGGCAAAGCTAACGTGGTGGATGATGCTCTTAGCCGAAAGGAGAGGCCCGAGCCAATTCAGGTGAAAGCATACCAACTAATCATGACCTCTGATGTAATGAAGCAAGTCAATGAGTTTCAGGATGAGGCATTAAAAGAAGATCATCTAAACTCTGAAAGAATGAGAGGTCTGGTTAGCGAATTGAGTGAAAACACGCTTGGTGTTAAAACTCGATTTGGACGGGTATGGATTCCTTGTTTCGGGAATCTACGTGTGAAGATTATGGACGAAGCTCACAAGACCCGATACTCCATCCATCCCGGTGCCACAAAGATGTACCAAGACATGAATAAGGATTATTGATGGCCGGGTATGAAGCGTGGCATGGTGGAGTATGTGAGCAAGTGCCTTACTTGTTTGCAAGTGAAGGCGGGACATCAAAAGCCGTATGGGAAGATCCAACCTTTGGATATACCGGAATGGAAGTGGGAGCACATCACCATGGATTTCATTACGAAGCTGCCACGTACTCCGAAGGGGTACGATGCCATATGGGTGATTGTTGACCGTTTGACGAAGAGTGCTCACTTCCTACCGATCAGCGAGACATATTCATCCGAGAGGTTGGCTGACCTGTTCATCAAGGAGATTGTAACTCGTCATGGTGTGCTGGTGTCCGTTGTGTCTGATCGCGACACCTGGTTTACATCTAAATTCTGGAAGAAATTCCACGATGCCATGGGGACGAGGTTACATATTAGCACGGCTTATCATCCCCAAACTGATGGTCAGTTAGAGAGGACCATTCAGACATTGGAAGACATGCTTCGGGCATGTGTGATTGATTTTGGAGGAAGTTGGGATGACCACTTACCGTTAGCTGAATTCTCGTACAACAATAGTTATCATGCCAGCATTGGTATGCCACCATACGAGATGCTATACGGTAGGTGATGCAGAACACCCGTATGTTGGGGTGATATTGGTCAAAAGGAATTGGGAAGCATCGAGGTAATCGAGGCTACGACTGAGAAGCTTGTAAAGATTAAAGCCTTCATGAAGGCAGCTAAAGATAGACAGAAGTCGTATGCCGATAGACGACGCAGACCGATCGAGTTCCAGGTGGGTGACCGGGTCATGTTGAAGGTCTCACCTTGGAAGGGTATTATCCGATTCAGGAAGCGGGGCAAGTTGAGCCCAAGGTATGTAGGCCCTTTTCGAATCATTGCTCGAGTGGGAGAGGTGGCCTATAGATTGGAGTTGCCAGATGAGTTAAGTGGAATTCACTCGACATTCCATGTATCTCATTTGAGAAAGTGTATAGCTGATGAAGACATGATTGTTCCACTGAAGGACATTAAAGTTGATGAAAGGCTCAATTATGTGGAGCAACCAGTGGCAATCATCGATCGTAAAGAGAAGAGACTAAGAAATAAAATGGTTCCTCTTGTGCGTGTACAGTGGAAGCACAGGAAGGGATCCAAGTCTACATGGGAGACTGAGGAGGAGATGAGGCAGCATTATCCTTATATGTTCGAGGAATAACAGGTTTTGTCACACCTCGACCAAAGCGGCGGAACATGCCGGGGCACAACTAAGATTGTTCAAATGCACACGATACTATTAAAGTGACAATATTTAATCAACTTATTCATTTCATAACATGTTCTTACAAATACAAGAAAATAAATAGTTCTTAACTAATAACCTAACGGTCCAAATAAAGTAACGTCTTTAAATCTTCAATCAACCGATAATCAAACCTGTAGCATTGCATAAAATATGTTTTGTCAACATGTATGTTGGTGAGCAATTCCATGACTTTATAAATATAATATAAGGCAAAAATCCACAACTCAAATATGTGAAGCCGTAAATAAAAGTGACAAATGAGGTATATCAATCATAAATAAATGAGGCTCCTTTCTAATTGATAAAACTACCATATTACAAGGAGGAGCATGTGATCATACTTATTGAGGATGAGGATGAGGCTAAACGATCAAAAGCAATAAACATGTAGCAATTAATCATATGAGGTATATAACATACAATTGGATAATTATTCTAAGCAACACATAACCTAGAGGTTGTGGGTTGAGGATCTAGATGTTAAATCTTTTTTTTTGGTTGAGTAAGTATGCTTGCTACCCCCAAAGTATAGAAGAGAAAACGGGGATGAAATTACTCACATGGAATAAATGACGTTGATGAATAAATTTGAATAAAATCCTCAAGTAAGCGAGTCCGACGGTTTTAACGTGCGTGTCCTAGATTGAAAGATCTTGAGTAAGTATTGAGTCTTGAAGATGAAGTTAATAAAAATAAGGCTTGAGTTTTCAGGAGTTTTAGTTATATTTTATAAAGTGTGTTTAAATAACGAAAGTATAAAATGAGGTTTACAAGAAAACGGGTCCTTGATGTTTAGTTTTACTCAACCATTGTTAAGTTTTACATATGGGAGTTGGTTTAGTGCTAGTATGCACGATCCCATTAATGTAAGCATCAAGGTCCGACTTACACTCTCTTAAACCCGAGTTTGAGACTTTAATTAATAAAGAAATTCACTTAAACCCGATCTTAGTATAAAACCAAGTTTGGTTCCGTCATACCATAATATTATTAATACAAATAACATAAAGTGAAACATAAGTTAAAAAAAATAGGAAAGATTTTTCTTTTGGCGTTTTGAACGGTGACTAGATCGTTAAGACGATAAGTTCGACTTTTACTCGGGTTTATTTTTACCCGAAACTTGGTTTGAGCTAATATTTGTTCTAACACTTCCAAAATCTTAAGTAATATGAGTAATATAAAGTAAAACATAACTAAAAAGATAGGTTGAACTTTTGGTGGTTTGAACATTGACTAACTCGTTAAAACGGGTGTTCGGTTTTACTCGGTTTTTACCCGAAACTTGGGTTCAAGCCAAGATTTGTTCTACACCTCCATATCAACCATATAATAACTAAAATATCATGAAAAACTCAGATTTAAAGTGTTTGATGTAACATGGTCACTTAAAAGTTATTTAAAGTGCTTAAACGAGCATTCGGTTTGGTTCGGTCTTTGACTTGGTATGAACCCGAGGATGGTTACCACATTTCCAAAACCATTGAACTTAAAATAAGGTAAAACTTCCAGATCTAAACTCAAACAAGAAAGTTAATCGAGTAAACTTCCCGAAAACGACCCAAACAGGTCTAAAATGCATAAATATGAGTTTGAATGCCCACAAGACTTAAATAAAGAAGAAAATGGTTTTGTGAACATAAAATAACTTAGAAAAACTGAAAATAACCAAAATTGCATACCCGAAATGATTTGAAATGCAAGATTCGGTTCTGTTGACTTTTTAAAGTCAAACTTAAGCAAAACTAGCTAGAACAACTTACAAGATCAAAACTTTTGGGAGAAGAAGATGAAAATGTGCAGGTGAAATGGTTGAGAATGAGTGTTATTTATAGGGAAAGATTAGGGTTTGAGGAAATGGGTAATGCGTTTGTCCAATAGGTAAAAAGGGTGCACTTTGATTCTTTTATTTAAAATAAATTTTAATTTAAATAAATTATGACCAGGTATCTATATGTTTGGAGGGTTATAGAATAGTTATGGTTAGGTCTTGGTTGGTTTGGATGGTTAAAATACAAGTCCGGACCTTAAACGAACCGAAAACGTTAAAAAAACTGATTTTGCTGAAACGAACTGTGGGTCACGCCACGACAAGTATGAAACATGATTACAACATAAAATCCATCATTTTATTAATATTCAAAGATCCGAAGACCAAAACGAGTCGGGTTTACAATACAAGATAACAAATACAAAGCTAGTCGAAAATGACAAATGTCACAGTATTCCCTACTTTTGGAAATTTCGTCCCGAAATTAGGAAGAAGCTATGACGAAGAGATGCGGGTACTTTTCCTTCATGACGTCTTCTCTTTCCCAAGTAAATACGGCACCACGTCTTGATTCCCAACGAACTTTCACTAACCGAATACGGCTTCGTTTGGTTCGTTTCTCGTTGCGATCCATAATTTCTACGGGTCTTTCAACAAATTGCATTGTCTCATCGATATGTACTTCGTCGAGTGGTATGTGGAGATTACCCTAGGCTAAGAATTTCTTAAGATTTGAGACATGAAAGGTAGGATGAACACCGGAAAGTTCTTTCGGTAAATCGAGTCTATAAGCCACTTTTCCAATCCTTTCGAGGATCTTGAATGGGCCTACGAAACAAGGAGCTAGTTTTCCTTTTTTCCAAAATAGACTACCCCCTTCCAAGGAGATACTTTGACGAGGACAAGGTCGTCAACGTGAAATTCTAGAGGCTTTCGTCGTTTATCGGCATAACTCTTTTGATGGCTTCCAGCGGCGAGTAGATTCTTGTGGATTTGATCGATACGATCGGTAGTGTCTTGAACCATCACAGGACCGGTGATTTGAGTTTCACCAATCTCGTTCCAAAAAATCAGAGAACGACACTTACGACCATAGAGAGCTTCAAACAGAGCCATACCAATGCTAGAATGGAAACTATTGTTGTAGGAGAACTCAATAAGCGGAATATGAGAGTCCCAATTTCCACCAAAGTCTAGTACGCATGATCGAAGCATATCCTCAAGGGTTTGGACCGTATGCTCGGATTGGCCATCGGTTTGAGGGTGGTAAGTGGTACTAAGGTCAAGGTGAGTACCTAGAGCATTTTGAAGCGATTTCCAAAAATGAGACGTGAAACGAGCATCACGATCGGAGATGATGGTCATTGGTATACCATGGCGGCACACGATTTCTCGAACATAGATTTGAGCTAGTTGTTCCACGGAATACTTTTCTCGGATCAGAATGAAGTGAGCCGATTTGGTCAATCGATCGATGATTACCCAATACTATCATTTTGGTTTTGGGTATTTGGGAGCTTAGTGATGAAATCCATGGCAATGTCTTCCCATTTCCAACAGGAATCGAGGGTTGCCCGAGTAAACCGAAAGGTCTTTGATGCTCGGCTTTAACCTTTGAGCATGTAAGAAATTTTGAAACGTAAAGTGCCACATCCTTTTTCATACCAGGCCACCAATAAATGGGACGAAGATCAAAGTACATTTTATCCGCACCGGGATGCACAGAATAACATGACTTATGAGCCTCATCAAGAATGAAAGTACGAAGTTCATCACGATCGGGAACCCATAACGATTGAGAAAGTAAAGTAAGCCATCGGGTTTAGTTTCGAGTTGAAGTTCGGCTCCACATGACATTTCTTCGTACATGCTACCTTCATCAACGGAGGTGCACTGGGCTCAATAGATGCGGTTTTGAAGATCGGATTGGATGATAATGCTATGGAGCAAAATAGATTTAACATTAACTTTTCGACTAAGGGCATCGGCCACGACATTCGCTTTACCGGGATGGTAGCGAATTTCACAATCATAGTCACTAAGTAGTTCGGCCCATCGCCATTGTCTCATGTTCAGATCTTTTTGGTCGAAAATGTGTTGAAGACTTTTATGATCGGTGAATACTACACATTTTGTACCATAAAGATAGTGTCTCCAGATTTTTAAAGCGAAAACAACGGCACCAAGTTCGAGATCGTGAGTTGTGTAATTTTTCTCGTGAACTTTGAGTTGTCTTGAGGCATAAGTGATAACTTGACCTCGTTGCATGAGAACGCAACCGAGACCTTGGTTGGATGCATCACAAAATACCACAAAATCATCATTTCCTTCAAGGAGGGCTAAGATAGGAGCATTGCAAAGCATATGCTTAAGAGTTTGAAAAGCTTCTTCTTGTTTTGGTCCCCATTCATAAGATTTTCCCTTATGAGTTAATGCGGTGAGGGGTAGCGCAATTTTGGAGAAGTTTAGAATAAAACGCCGATAATACCCGGCCAAACCAAGGAAGGATCGAACTTCGGTAGGTGTGGATGGAGTCTTCCAATCTTTTACGGCCTCAATTTTAGCGTGTTCAACATGAATACCTTTATCGTTAACGATGTGACCCAAAAATTGAACTTCTTTTAGCCAAAATTCACATTTTGAAAATTTGGCATAAAGTTGTTCTTTTCTTAGGAGATCGAGCATGGAACGTAAATAATGCTCATGCCCGGCTTCGGATTTAGAAAAGATGAGGATGTCGTCAATAAATACAATTACGAATTTATCCAAAAATGGTTTGCAAACGCGGTTCATGAGGTCCATGAATACTGCGGGTGCATTGGTTAATCCAAATGGCATAACCATGAACTTGTAATGTCCATACCGCGTACGAAAAGCAGTTTTAGGAATGTCATCTTCATGAACACGCAATTGATGATAACCCGATCGAAGATCGATTTTGGAGAAGCAAGTTGCACCTTGGAGTTAATCAAAGAGGTCATCGATTCGAGGCAAAGGGTAACGATTTTTTATGGTGAGTTTATTGAGCTCACGGTAGTCAATACACATGCGAAATGAGCCATCTTTCTTTTTCATGAAGAGAACGGGTGCACCCCAAGGAGATGAGTTTGGACAGATAAAACCCTTATCTGAGAGTTCTTGGAGTTGGTTTAACAGTTCTTGCATTTTAGAGGGAGCTAAACGATAGGGAGCCTTAGCTACGGGAGTTGCTCCGGAACAAGATCGATTCGAAATTTGACGAGACGGATGGGTGGAAGACCGGAGACGTCGTCGGGAAAAACATCAGGAAAATCACAAACAACGTGAATGTCTTGAATTTTCCTTTCTCCGGGGTCTTTTGCCACCGCTTGAGCTAGGAACGGAACGTACTTTTAGCGTACGTACTTTTGAGATTGAGAACACGACATGAGATTGAGCTTTTTGGGAGAAGTTTTGCCGAAGATTTTGAGAGTTTTACCATTGGCGAGTGGAATTCAAATAAACTTATCATAGCAAACAATTTCGGCACGATGCAAGGCTAACCAATCCATGCCTACTATGATGTCGAAACTTCCCATTTGCATCGGAATAAGGTCAATTGAGATTTACGCTTACAAAGAGTGAGTATGCAATCGCGGATGACCGAATCGATAGTGATTGAGCTACCATTGGCGACTTCGACAGAAAAAGGTCGAGAAAGTTTAGTACGGGGTACAGCAAGGGTTGATTCAAATTTAAATGAAATAAAACTCCTATCAGCACCGGTATCGAATAAAATTGAAGCAAAATGCTCATTAATTAAAAACTTACCATTCACCACATCGTTGGAAACTTGGGCTTGGTTGACATTCATCATAAAAGCATGCCCTTGGTTGCCATGGGTGACTTGTGGAGCTTGCGAAGGCAGGGGAGGAGGAGCTTGAATTGATTAGAGCGGTTGAACCGAAGGATCCATGAGTTGTGGGACTTGAGGTTGGTAAGTTTGCAATTGGTAGGCTTGAGTTGTGTAGTATGGGGCAGGCATGATTTGGGCTTGATTTACAAAAGTGACTCGGGGACAAGCATTGCGTAAATGATTTGGGTCTCCACAATTGAAACAAGCTCTCGGTTGAGGAGGAGTTTGAGCAAAAGGCATGGGTCGGTTTTGAGGATTATGCGGAACAAACCTTGGTAGAGTGGTTTGTCCACGGGAGGCTTCACGACACACATTGCTAAGGTGGCCGTAACGATTGCAATTTGAGCATTGGCGACAAGCGGAGTAAGATGGGTGGTGGCGTTGACAAGTGTTGCACAAGGGATGGGGACCGGTATAAGGTTTTTGATTTTGGGCAGCTTGAGATTGAGATTGGGGTTGAGTTGGGTGAGTGACAAAAAGTTTTGATGGTTCGGTTTATGCTTCTTTTTAGAATGGTGAGATGAGTTGGAGTAATTGATGGATTGGGGTTGGGCTTCAACTTTGGAGCTTGGAGATGGATTGGTGATGGCCTTGACATTTGGTTTCTTGGAATCCTTTCGGGATAAAGTCCCCGCTTTGACATGGTTCTCCGAAAGGGCGGCGGCAAGAGTGATCGCATCATTAAGCGTTGTGGCTTGCTACTCATGACGGAATCTCGGATTTGCATTGGCAAACCCGAAATGTATTTGCCGATTGCCCTCTCGAGTGGGGTAACCAAATGGGGCACTAGAAGGCTAAGCTCGTGGAAGCGGTTTGAGTAAGCGGAGTTGTTACCGCTATCTTGTTTAAGATCCCAAAATTCGGCCTCCAATTTTTGAATTTCATGCTTGGGGCAAAATGTTTTGAGCATAGCAACTTCCGTTCCTTTGGCATTCATGATGCTATTCAACCACGTTAGGGCGGTTAGCTCAAACACACTTGATGAGAAAGTGGTTCGCTTGGCATCCGGGTATTCACAATGCAAGAACACGCTTTCCATGCGTTCAAACCATTGAAGGAGCATGGTAGCACACTCCTCACCCATAAATTTCGGTGGATTGGCGCCCATAAACTGTTTATAAGTAAAGGTAGCATGAGAGGTGTGACTTGAGTAGCAACAGGTTGCGGTTGGATAGCTTGAATTTGAGCAACAAGGGTGGGGAGTACAGCGGCCATTTGAGTTGCAACCAATTCGGCTATCTTAAGGTCGGAGTTCTTGGGGCGACGAGTTCGACGTGCTTGATGAGCTTGACAATGAAGAGGAGACATTCTAAAAATAATAAAAGTGAGACAATATGAGATTTTGGGTAACTAGTCCAAATATGATGGTGATTAATGTAAATATAAGATTGTAGTAAAATATTTTGTGAACCTTATAAAAAACCATTTTAACACATGAATATATATATATATATATATATATATATATATATATTATATATATATATATATATATATATATATATATTTGAAATTTGAAACGTTAAGATTTGAGGCGGGAAATACATACATGAATCACCATGAATGTTGTCCCGAAAGAAATCTTAAGGAAATGCGGGGAGTCAAAACGTTGCGCGAATCACCGCGTCTTTCATGTTTCAACCAAGATCATAAAATGGGATAAAATGAGAAGTCAAGACCACTAGTTCACGTATCACCGTGGCTTTCATGTTTCAACTCAAAACAAATCGAAATCGAGGGAGGGATCAAAACACTAGTCCACATATCACCGTGGCTTTCATATTTCAATCCAACAATATTAATGGAGGTAACCGGAACGGTTACGGTGACTGCTTAAAGTTAGCAACCCATATAACGCGCATTCGCTTTGGCCTATAAGGTCAAACACCTTGATTTGAACCTTCCAGGTAAGTAACTCACCTTTTATTCTCGGAATCATTTTGCCAAAGGTTCACATCTAGGTATTTTCCCTCTTCCAGTTAGTATGAATCCGTTATAATGTCACGCTTTAAGGAGATGAGAAATATCGAAAAATTTGGGACCCAAACTCAAATTTTGAGATCCATAATTTGATTTTTTTAATTAATTAATTAATTTATTTATTTTTTTAAGATAAGGTAAGGATATCTTGGATTTCTATAAAAGTGTGTGTGTGTGTACATGAGGGTAAATGACATAAATAAGTAAATAAGAGCAAATAAACAATCAAGTAGGGTAACACGTATAGGCAACACGTTTTGGGACCCTAAAGCATAAACTATAATAAGTAATTAATTTGTTCTACACCTCCATATCAATCATATAATAACTAAAATATCATGAAAAACTCAAATCTAAAGTGTTTGATGTAACATGGTCACTTAAAAGTTATTTAAAGTGCTTAAATGAGCGTTCGGTTTGGTTCGGTCTTTGACTCGGTATGAACCCGAGGATGGTTACCACATGTCCAAAACCATTGAACTTAAAATAAGGTAAAACTTCCAGATCTAAACTCAAACAAGAAAGTTAATCGAGTAAACTTCCCGAAAACGACCCAAACAGGTTTAAAATGCATAAATATGAGTTTGAATGCCCACAAGACTTAAATAAAGAAGAAAATGGTTTTGTGAACATAAAATAACTTAGAAAAACTGAAAATAACCAAAATTACATACCCGAAATGATTTGAAATGCAAGATTCGGTTCTGTTGACTTTTTAAAGTCAAACTTAAGCAAAACTAGCTAGAAAAACTTACAAGATCAAAACTTTTGGGAGAAGAAGATGAAAATGTGCAGGTGAAATGGTTGAGAATGAGTGGTATTTATAGGGAAAGATTAAGGTTTGAGGAAATGGGTAATGCGTTTGTCCGGTGCGTAAAAGGGTGCACTTTGATTTTTTTATTTAAAATAAATTTTAATTTAAATAAATTATGACCAGGTATCTACATGTTTGGAGGGTTCTAGAATAGTTATGGGTTAGGTCTTGGTTGGTTTGGATGGTTAAAATACAAGTCCGGACCTTAAACGAACCGAAAACGTTAAAAAACTGATTTTGCTTAAAGAACTGTGGGTCACGCCACGACAAGTATGAAACATGATTACAACATAAAATCCATCATTTTTAATATTCAAAGATCCAAAGACCAAAACGAGTCGGGTTTACAATACAGGATAACAAATACAAAGCTAGTCGAAAATGACGAATGTCACGGTATTCCCTACTTTTGGAAATTTTGTCCCGAAATTAGGAAGAAGCTACGACGAAGAGATGCAGGTACTTTTTCTTCATGACGTCTTCTCTTTCCCAAGTAAATTTGGCACCAAGTCTTGATTCCCAACGAACTTTCACTAACCGAATACGGCTTCGTTTGGTTCGTTTCTCGTTGCGATCCATAATTTCTACGGGTCTTTCAACAAATTGCATTGTCTCATCGATATGTACTTCGTCGAGTGGTATGTGGGGATTACCCTCGGCTAAGCATTTCTTAAGATTTGAGACATGAAAGGTAGGATGAACACCGGAAAGTTCTTTCGGTAAATCGAGTCTATAAGCCATTTTCCCAATCCTTTCGAGGATCTTGAATAGGCCTACGAAACAAGGAGCTAGTTTTCCTTTCTTTCCAAAACGGACTACCCCCTTCCAAGGAGATACTTTGACGAGGACAAGGTCGTCGACGTGAAATTCTAGAGGCTTTCGTCGTTTATCGGCATAACTCTTTTGACGCTTCTAGCGGTGAGTAGATTCTTGCGGATTTGATCGATACGATCGGTAGTGTCTTGAACCATCTCAGGACCGATGATTTGAGTTTCACCAATCTCGTTCCAACAAATCGGAGAACGACACTTGCGACCATAGAGAGCTTCAAACGGATCCATACCAATGCTAGAATGGAAACTATTGTTGTAGGAGAACTCAATAAGCGGAATATGAGAGTCCCAATTTCCACCAAAGTCTAGTACGCATGATCGAAGAATATCCTCAAGGGTTTGGATTGTACGCTCAGATTGGCCATCGGTTTGAGGGTGGTAAGCGGTACTAAAGTCAAGGCGAGTACCTAGAGCATTTTGAAGTGATTTCCAAAAATGAGACGTGAAACGAGCATCACGATCGGAGATGATATTCATTGGTATACCATGGCGGCACACGATTTCATGTTTAGAATAGCCACATTATGGTTAGAACCGATGGGTTTGATGATTAGGATTGAAAATATCCTAGCAACATGTTTTACAGAATGCTCATGCGCCTAGATAGGTGTTCATACGTCTGAAATTGCCTTAGAAAGAAGTAAGTATAAGTCATGCGCCTAAACAGTAGCTCATGCGCCCAAAAATTTGCCTTAGAAATGTTTAAGTACAGCCCATGCGCCTGAGCAGCGGCCCATGCGCCTAGAAATGTTAGTCGGATGACTAAGTGTAGGGCCATGCGCCCCAATAGTGCCCATGCGCCCAAGTGGCCCATGCGCCTAAGTGTTCATGCGTCTGAATAGTATCCATGCACCTAGATTGGGCTGGAATTTACTAAGTGTTCAGACGTCCAGGATTCCCCATGCGCCTGAACAGTACCCATGCGCCTGAACAGTACCTATGCGCCTGAAAGTGGCCCATGCGCCTAAGTGTTCCCCATGCGCCTGCATAGTGCCCATGCGCCTAGGACTTAGAATATTTTTTTGATTTTTGGGGAAAATGTGTAAAGTAGGCTTTGACTTGGGAAATTCCCGGGAGACTATATAGTTGACTTTTGGGGTCATAGATGGTATGAGGGGCATGTTATGCATTGTGATTAATGCTTATGATGATGATGTTGCATAAATATGCATGATGTATGTTATGTATGTATGATGCCCTATGTGATGATGTATGAATGGTATGTTATGTTATGTTCCTATGATGATGAATGTTTATCTTTCCATGGCTTTACATGTTATGTTAATGAATGAACCGAAAGTATTATGTAACGTAAAATGAAAGATAATGAAAGATGATCATGATGAATGAATGCATGCATTAACGAATGAATGAACATAAAAAGTCTTGCAAGCAAATGTATGGAGGTCCACACCCAATGAAGGGTGTTAGCTCAACTATGTGTGGTTAGCTACCCCAGAAGGATGCACACTGGGGTCCAATCCTTGTGATTGACCATATGTATGGGATCCTTGCCGCTTGCCCCAGGTACTGGAGTCAGCTTCGTGCATAATGTTCGGGGTCTATGAAAGACCTCAGGCCTAGTAACCAGCTTCGTGCACAATGTTCGGGGTATAGCATATGGCATTGATCCGGAATGAAAAGAAAAGATAAATGGTGAATGTACTTGTCCTAGGTACTAGAGTCAGCTTCGTGCATAATGTTCGGGGTCTATGAAAGACCTTAGGCCCAGTAACCAGCTTCGTGCACAATGTTCGGGGTATAGCATATGGCATTGATCCGGAATGAAAAGAAAAGATAAATGGTGAATGTACTTGGCCTAGGTACTGGAGTCAGCTTCGTGCATAATGTTCAGGGTCTATGAAAGACCTCAGGCCCAGTAACCAGCTTCATGCACAATGTTCGGGGTAATGTACATGTCACTAGATGTAATGAATGAACGAAGGTTAACGAACGTAATGGAAGATACTAATGATATTATCTGTATGTACGTATAATGTATGATCATGAACGAATGAAATGTATAGTATGGACTCTGAAAGGAAATAAATAACAATGTTATGTATTTTTATTATAAAACTAGAACTCACTTAGCAACGCTAACTTTTATACGTTTTCAGTTGGCAGGTAAACGTTGCTGAGGGTGGCACGAGGCGGCTACTTAGCTCTTTTGGATGGCATCCATTTATTTAAAGCTTTTGTGATGTAATACAACAATGTAATTTTGTAACCAACAAACGATGCATTATTTTGCAAAAGTTTTTATGATGAAATGAAATGCCAATTGTTTTATGTTTCCGCTGTAATGTTTTATGAATGATTAAAGGTAAAGTATATGTTTTATGTGCGATGATTTACCAGCTGTGAGCGTCCCGGGAACGGGGCCTTACAAAAGATCAAAATCCAACTCCTCTACATTGGTAGATGGTGAATTTTTAACGAGGGTTGGATACTATAACAGAAATACAACAGTAAAGAGCTTTGATGGAAATCAATATACATATCCCATAACAGAATGGGGATATTTTGAGAAAACTAAAGAGTTAGTGCTGCTGAGAAATGAAGAGAAAAAGAAAGCTGAACGGATAAGGATCTTGATCCAGTGGAAATCAAGCTACCCCACTCAAGCTACACTTTATATTTGCATGACAATGTTTTCCCCAAGTTGGTTGATGAGAAATCTCAAAATGATCTATGCTTGTATGTACACTTAATTTAAGTGATTGACAAAATGCATACAAAGGCATAAAAAGAAGGAGATATAAGGCTGGGTAGTTAATTAGAACTAACATCAAAGAAGTATCTAAACTCAAAATCTCTATTCAAGATGAGCTGGAGATAGTTCATAATCAGAGCATTGTGGAAACACTTACTACTGAGGAAGATGTTTTGGGTTTAAGTGTTGAAACTTTAAAGATGATCTACAAGATGAAGATAAAGTACAATGATGATCAGAAGACTACAGTCTCTTACTTTTACAACAAGATAATTGCAAGAGTCAAAGAGCTTTCAAGCCTGAAGAGCTTATCTGAAAGTTACTAAGCCTAAGGGGGAGTATCGTTAGATCTAGGAACAATAGGTCTAGATCCTTTTGTATAGGCTTAGCACTCTAATCAATGCTTCTAATAAACTTTTGTAATTAATTAATTTATGCATTATGTATATAGGTTAACCTATATTTGTGTTGATTTATGTGTATGATTGCAGGTTCAAACATCATACTTGGTCAATTTCAGAAATTGACTAAGTGTAAGAAATATCTACGGATGAACATTTATGTTCTTCGGTAGCTAATTGTCTCACAAGAAATACATTTGAGGATCCTCTACGGAAGAACACTTTGGTGCAGATGAAGTCAAGGGAGTGCTTGAGACCAAAGACCACGGATGAACAACTTGCACTCCAATGAAGAATACCAAGTGAAGACTCCTACGAAAAGGTAAACTCCTGTGGAAGAAAAAGTTTATGTGGAAGACCAAACACTTGTACTTGCATCATCAAGTAATTCAAGTCAACAAGTCAAACACGGACTCCAAGAGATTTTCTATTTTCTTAACAGAAACCCTGAGCCTATAATACTACTACTAGTTACACATCTGATGACGAAAAAAACATCATATCGATCCACATGATCAATCAAACACAAAACCCTAGCAGTCGTCACATCAATACACCAAAATCATCAACACGTTCAAAGCAAACATTGTCATTAGCAATCATCTTTGATCATTTGTAAACATTAATTAGTTTTAATGAAATTATTTTGAATCAAAACTTGTTCTTTCATTTATTGTGTTGAAATCATTTTGTTCTTTATCATTAATATTATTTTCTTTGATATTTAATAATAATCAATAAGCAATGATTAATGATCATTCCGCAATCATTAAATCAAACTCAATCTATCACTGATAATTCCTGATTGCGATCCTGGATTCACAAGCTCAATCATACATGGAAGTAGCTCAGTGTGTCTTCCAACGAAGTTGCTAGACACCTCTTCAGCACCTTGAAAGCGGTCGGCCTCATGTGAGGGACAGGTAGAGCAGCTGCACAAACAAGCTTACTCTGGTCCAGCTCATAGTTGATTATGTGCTAAATGAACCAGGAATACATATAAAATGTCTCCCTTTGAAGATTTCTGTTGGACCAAAAGAACCAATGAGCCAAGATCAGAAAATCTCTAAGTCCCACACGGTATCACAACAACTGCTGAAACCCTCATCAGTAGTTTGACAAGTGCTGAAGACTTCAACAGCTGAAGATCAAGTGCTGAAGACCTTAACAGCTGAAGAACCAAAGTGCTGAAGTACAACAGCTGAAGAACACAAGTGCTGAAGCTGAAAGACCAAAGTACTGAAGTACAACAGCTGAAGAAGTTCACAAGTGCTGAAGATCAACAACTGATGTACAAAGTCTGAAGACAAAGACTGAAGACATCAGCTGATGATATCTACTGAAGTCATCAGCTGATGAAACGTCTGAAGGTCAAAGTCTGAAGATCAAGTACTGAAGCCTCAGTAGTTTGTCACAACTGCTGAAGAGTACTTCTTCAGTAGTTGTGATATCAGTAGTTTTATTTCTTGTTTCAGTAGTTTTGTAAAACGATGAAGAGCTTGTTCTTCAGTCGTTGAAGTTTCAGTAGTTTTATATTTTGTACTTAACTTGCTGATATGTTCTCAGTAGTTGTGAACATTTCAGTAGTTTGTTAAGAATTAGTTATTTCTGTATTGGATCTGCCAGTTGTCACTTTCCGTGATAACAGCAGTGACTGTTGCACTCTATATAGGAGTGACAACCCATTGTAATCATTGAATGAAATGATGAATTGAATGGAATGAATGATGATTCGATTAGAAATATTCTTCATCTATAAACATTCCCAGAAATCAGAAAAAATACTCTCCCTATAACTGTATGCGATCTTAATGCTCACATATATTGTTAGCTTGCTACAATTTGTCTAATTCGTGTTTGTATTCCGCTGCTTTATATTCTGATACGTCAAACTTGTGATCACTGATCCTGTCAAATGGTATCAGAGCAGGTTAATCATTGATCGATCTAATAATTGATCATTGAAACTGCTATTCAAGATCCAAGTTGATTGAATTAGCTTTTGTTTTGCAAGAAACGGTTATAGAGATTGAATTTTCTGTATTTCTGCTCATTCATCCTGAGATCTTATCTTGGTTCTCATTGAGTTTGTTGTGGTTTGTCTAAAACTTTTTAAAACTTGAACTAAACTGTTTTTGAACTGAAAATGACCACTCCCTCCAATGATCCTCACAATACTGGTTCCTCAACCAAGCCTCCTATGCTGGTTAGGAATGAGTATAACATATGGCAAAGACGTATGCTCCATCACCTGTCTGTTAACAGCGCAGGGTGTTGGACATCAGTGGTACATGGTCCACACAAGCCTATGGTGAATAACCCGGAAACCAATCAATGGTTCCGAAGAGGAGGGAGCAGCATTCAGATGAGGATAAAAAGTTGCTTGAGATTGATGCAAAAGCCCATGGAATTCTGGCCATGGCTTTGCCCAATGAAATCTATTCTGGGCTAATGCATCATGAAACTGCCCATGACCTCTGGATTGCTTTGAAAGAACAATTTGGAGGAACAGATGAGGTCTTGGCAAATAATAGAGAAATTCTTGCCCAACAATATGAGACATTCTCTCATAGAAAGGGCGAGACACTGACTCAACAATATGAGGGTTTCTTGTTTGATCTCTGAACTAAAAATGGTCAAACTTGAATACACCATATTCAGATGAATAACAGATTTCTGAGATCACTGCCTGAGAGATGGGACACATATACTATTGTCCTACGCTCCAGTGCAAGTTTGGACAAACTATCTCTCCCAACTCCATGGGAAATTGCTCACTTTTGAGAGAGAGATAGAACAGAAGAGAAAGCTGTCTTCATCTGGAAAGCTCACTGAAGACTTTATCAAGGCAACACTGCCTTGGTGGGTCACGAGTCAGAATATGCTTCATCTGAATGCCAGTATGATGAGCATATTAATTTCTCTTCGAGCACTTCTAACTCTGCATTTGTAAGTGTTGGGTCAGTTCACTGGATGTAATAATGACAATCTATGTTCATTATGGATGATCTCAAGGGGATTGCAGATGATGACTTAGAAGAGATGGATATTTTGAGCCAAATGGCCTTGATAAATATCAGATCTCAGAAGTTCTACAAAAGAACTGGAAGAAAATTCCCAGGACTCTCTGGAAAAACCAAAGTTGGATTTGACAAGAGCAAGTTGAGGTGTCACAAATGCCAACGGCTTGGACACTTTGCAGAGAGTGTAGATCAACTGGATCAAACTCTACTGCACCCTTTGTGACTTTCCTGGCAATAGTCAACAAAACAGAGGGCCACATCCTGTAACATCTAGTCATCATCCTCACAACAATCTCCGGCATATTTTGTTCCTCAGGGTCAAATGCCATATCAGTACCCTTGTTATTACATGCCACAGTCAAACCAAGTTCAAGTTCCTATGACACCACAACCTCATGCATTACCAGAACCTCAGCCTTCCCTATCTCATCAACAACCTTCATCTCAACAACACAGCTTCTTCCCAGGAGTTGTTGACTGGAGCAGTTTACCAGATGACTGTCTGGTCATGATCAACTGTTCTCAGGTGCTGGTCAACATGGTGGTGACAGTCCCTTTGGGAATCTAGCTCTTATGGCTTTGGAGTCTGCTGATACTTCATCCTCCAATGCCTCTACACCTCAGGTATCACAGGTATCCTCTGAGGCAAAAGCCAAATTATGTTCTGAACAATGCATAGCAGCATTTGCTTCCATTAGAGAAGCAAATGTAGCTTTAATTAATAAGAACATTGAGCTAGAACAAATAATTCCAAAAACAAAGCTGAGTTTGAGTTTGTGCTCAAAGATAAAAATGATGAGGTTTATAAACTGAATTGCAAAATAATTGATGATAAGGCTAGAGAAGATGTACTTCTAGAGAAGTACAAAGATCTCAAAGAAACCCTTGCAGTTACCAGGTCGAGTGTGATAGATGGGTACAATCATGCAAAGGTTTTGAAATGCTCTTAGTAAGCAATCTGCTTCAAATGTGAAGTTTGGAATTGGTTACAATCACACTGCTCCACCTACAGATTTTACCCCAAGAGCAGAGGTAGAATCTGATGGTGAGAGTGATAACAATCCATCAAGTCATGTGATCTACCTTCTGATACAGCACAATCAGAAGTAGCAGTCAGTATCAAGTCCTCTTTGAACCTATCAGCTGATGTTGATGGTCCAAATGCTGACATTCACATGATCAATAAGTTGATCAACTCAGGAGTCAATCCTGAAGGTCCTGAAAGGACTGGAGAGCAGGATTCAACTCCTGAAGTTCAAACTTCAACTGCTGTCAGTACTGAAGAGAAGAAAATGGCAGTAGAAAGAGTTTGAAGACTACTAAAGATGCTGTCAAGAAAGCAACAATGCTTCCAAAGCATTGAAGAACAAGTCTTCACCATCTTTAGTTGATGATCAACCTAAGATGAAGAAGAAACCATGTGAAGTATGTGGTTTGTTCAATCATCTTACAGATGATTGTTGGTACAAAAGAGGTTCTAAACTCAAACAAAAGGAAGAAATTAAATGAGTAAAATTTAAAAATGAAAATGAGTTTGAGACCACATTTGTATCAGCAACATCAAATCCTGTAACCCTTAAGTCCTTAAAGCAATTCAAAAAGGAAGGAGTTAAACAGGTGACAGCTGAGGGTGCTCAAAAGAAGAAGGTACAACATAGGACTTTATCTAACTCCACTAGCAATGTGTCTGATGAGCTGAAAGCTTTATCACAAAATCAGACACAGCTGGTGATGATGGTACAACATCTGTTGGGTAGAGTTAACCAACTAGATTCTCCTATGTTGAAACCACAGAAAAGGAGGTCTATGCCAAAGGACTCCTCTTCGCACCATCTTCTTCTCTCAGGCTGTTGTTTCAAATAAACATGCTAGTTTACCATCTATTGATGAGACCAGGCCCAAAACAAAAAGGTTTGGGTCTCTAAAACTAACTGATTGTTTATTATTGCAGGGTTCTTCAACATGCCAAAGTAGCATCTGGTATGTAGACAGTGGGGGATCTATGCACATGACTGGGAACATCTCTTCTTCATGACTACTCTCAAGGAAAGAAGGGATTTGTCTCTTTTGGCAATGATGCTAGGGGTTACATCATCGGTAAGGGCTTTGTCTCCAATGGAGAAATCAAATTGATGATGTTAATCATGTGGAAAATCTCAAGTACAACCTCTTGAGTGTCAGTCAAATGTGTGATAAAGGCCATGTTGCCCTTTTCACAAGTCAAAACTGTAGGATTCTGTCATCCAAAGTTTTGACCTTGATTGACAAGGTGTTGGATGATCACACTCTCCTGAAAGCCAACAGGACAGGAAGAGTGTATGCCTTAGATCTCTCTAAGAAGATAGATCTCAAAGGTAATCCTTGCCTATTTTCCAAAGCCTCTTCTCAAGAATCTAAACTGTGGCACAGGAGGCTTGGTCATGTTAATCTTAAAAACATGAATCAGCTTAGCCACAAGAGTTTAGTCAGAGGCTTACCAATAAAGGAGTTCCACTGTGATGAAACATGCACTGCTTGTTTAAAAGGAAAACAGCACAATGTCTCATTTCCTCTATTGAAGTGTCCAAGTCCACTGCCTGCTTGCAATTACTGCATATGGATCTATTTGGTCCTGTGAGAGTAATGAGCATGGCAAAGAAGAAATACTGTCTGGTAATTGTGGATGATTACTCCAGATTTGTATGGACTTTCTTTCTACTCAAAGGATGAGGCTGCTCAGAAGATTATCCACTTTGTGCTGTACATTGAGAAGCAGTATTCCCTTCCAGTCAAGTGTATTAGGAGTGATAATGGAACTGAGTTCAGAAATCATACACTTGATGATTCTATCTCTCAAAGGGAATCAAAAGGCAGTTTAGCATTCCAAGGACTCCAGAACAAAATGGAGTAGTGGAGAGAAAGAACAGGACTCTCATTGAAGCTGCAAGGTCCATGCTGGCTGACTCAGGTTTGCCATTGACCTTTTGGGCGAAGCTGTCAACACAGCTTGTTATGTGCAAAATAGAGTTTTAGTAAATCAGAGGTTGATGAAGACTCCATATGAAGTTCTCCATCATTTGGCTCCTCTGATTCATTTTTCAAAGCATTTGGGTGTCCCTGTTTATTCTCAACACAAAGGATCAACTCCACAAATTTGATCCTAAGGTGGATGCAGGATTTGTTGGTTATTCATCTACTTGCAAGGCATACAGAGTCTTCAACTGCAGAACAAAGATGGTTGAAGAAACTCTACATGTCAAGTTTAATGAATCTCCAAAGGACAAGATTCCACAAAGTCCTGTGGAGTTATTTGATCTGGACATACTGCAATATGCTCCTTCTCAAACTCCTGTTGTTGCTCCTGTCAACAGTTCACCACCTGGTGGCACTGCTGATGATGATGATGATTGCAGTACTCACCTCTTCAGGTTTAGTGATCAGCTGCCTGATTCAACTAGACCTGATGTTCCTGTAGCGCCAGTAGCACCATCCACAACAAATGCTGATGAAATTCTTCGAATTCAACTTCCTTTGAATTACCATCCACTGATTGGTTTCAAGGAAATGATTCACCATCACCATCTGTTGCTGCTGAACCGACTACAAACACTTGCACAGATCTCATTGTGTATCAAGATCTGAAGAATCACCCCATGTCTCAAATCATTGGTGATATCACTGCTGGAGTATCAACAAGAAGTCAATTGTCAAATTTCTGCTTCTATGCTCTCTTCATCAGTCAGCAAGAGCCAAAGAATTATCACATTGCTTTAAAGGACAATGGATGGGTTGATGCCATGCAGCTTGAGCTTCTTCAGTTCAAGAAACAGCAAGTGTGGGAACTGGTTCCTCTACCTCCAGGTAAGTGTGCAATAGGCACTAAATGGGTGTTTAGGAACAAAACTGATGAAAATGGGCTTATTGTTAAGAACAAGGCCAGACTGGTTGTTCAGGGGTTTGCACAAGAAGAAGGTATTGATTATGATGAAAACTTTGCCCCTGTAGCCAGACTGGAAGCAATTCGATTGTTTTTAGCTTATGCTGCTTATCAAAAACTTAAAGTCTTTCAAATGGATGTCAAAGTGCATTTTTGTATGGAAAAGTTAAAGAAGAGGTTTATGTATGTCAACCTCCAGGCTTTGAGGACAATAAACATCCTAATGGGGTGTATAAGCTTGATAAAGCTCTTATGGGTTAAAACAAGCTCCCAGAGCCTGGTATGAGACATTATCAAACTTTCTTCTGGAAAACAATTTCACTAGAGGCTCCATAGACAAGACTTTATTTATTAAGAAAGTGGGCAGCATAATCTACTTGTTAAATTTATGTAGATGACATCATTTTGCATCCTCTGATCCAAAGTTGTGTGATGCCTTTACAAAGTTGATGCAACAGAAGTTTGAAATGAGTGCCATGGGAGAATTACAGTTCTTTCTGGGGTTGCAAAAAACAAAAGGATGATGGAATTTTTATTCATCAATCCAAATATACAAAAGACCTTTTGCAAAAGTTTGATTTACAAAACTGTAAGCCTGTTCTACTCCCATGAGCAGCACCACACAACTGGATTCAGATCAGAAAGGTAAAGTGGTTGATGAAACACTTTACAGATGTATGATTGGGTCCTTGATGTATTTAACAGCTTCTAGACCAGATATATGTTTGCTACATGTGTTTGTGCTAGATTTCAGGCTGCACCTAAAGAGTCATCTGATTTCAGTCAAGAGGATCTTTAGATATCTGCAAGGCACCATCTCTAGGTTTATGGTATTCTACCAGACATTCTGGTAAATTAGTTGCTTTTTCTGACAGTGACTATGCAGGGTGTAATGACCAGGAAATCAACTTCTGGTGGATGTCAATTCCTAGGCAACTGCTTGATTCTTGGCAGAGCAAGAAACAGACCTCAGTTGCTAATCCACTGCGGAAGCAGCTGAGTACATTGCTGCTGCAAGCTGTACATCTCAGGTACTCTGGCTTCAAAACCAACTTTTGGATTATGGCATTACAGAGACTAAGACTCCATTGTTAATGGATAGTGCTTCAGCTCTTGCATTGTCAAAAATCCAGTCCAGCACTCTAGGACCAAACATATAGAGATCCGACATCATTTTATAAGGGATTGTTTTGAAAAAGGTCTGATTGATCCTAAGTTTGTGCCTAGTGCTGATGAGCTTGCAGACATTTTTACTAAGCCTTTGGATAGTTCAACTTTCCAAAACCTGGTGTTAAGGCTTGGTATGCTGCAGCTAGAATAGGTGACAACTACTGATGATCTCAGTAATTCATACTGATGATCATGAGTGCCTGTCACATATAAGTACTGATGAGCTCTTTTAACCTCAGTAGTTTTTATAACTACTGAAGGCTAAAAGTTCTCACAAGTACTGCAGTACTTCATCTGCTCTAAACTACTGAAGTAGTACAACTACTGATGCAGTCATCACTACTGAAAACAGTAAAAACAGATAAGTACTGATGTCCTATGAAACAACTGAAATCAGCCATAAAGACTGATGAATGTGTTGAGGACAGTTTGAAACAGCTGAAAAGCTAAGAATTGACGAAAACAGCTGAAGAGAACTTTCTCTTCAGTCGTTTGTACCACTGCTGTTTCATTTTAAACAACTGAAGCAAACCACGTCTTCAGTAGTTTTTATAACTACTGATGACTAATACAAGTCTTCAGTTGTTTACAACAGCTGATGACAAAACCACTGTCTTCAGTAGTTTCATAACTATGATGACAAACACCATGTCCTCAGTTGTTTCAATCATCTGAAGTCAAAACCACGGTCTTCAGTAGTTTTCTAAACTACTGATGCCTAACACCACGACTTCAGCTGTTTCAACGTCTGAAAGGATAATACCATGTTAACGGTCGTTTAAAACACTGATGACTAACACCACATCCTTCAGTCGTTTCCTCACCGTACCCTATAATACCCTTAACCTGAGCTCTCCATGCATCATCTTCTTCAAACCTAACGTTCCTCTCCAAAAACTTCCATGCGTCTATGCTAATTAAACCGCGACCAACTGTGTTGCCTACCTCACAAAATCGCCGATCTGGACTAAGTTCGATGCTGCTATCGATCTTGGTTCAGTCCCCATACAACAAGGCATTCCTTCTGAACCCGTTTACATGCCGAATCCTTGAACCAATTTTGGATGAACATTATGTTACAACTGAGGAGAGCAAACACAATCCCTCCGTCAGTCTCGTCAACAAACAACGAAGTAGTGATTACTCCTGCAACAATCCGTAAAATTCTTCAACTGAGTGATGCTACCTCTCCTGCTGGATATCCGAAGGGCACCATAGATCTATCATTTGCTCGCATGGATATCAAGGTGATCTCAGTGCCACCACCATCATGAAGAAACACTTTAATGACGCTGAGCGCCTGATTTTCATATGGTCAATGTATGGTTGGCCCCTAAGACATCGTCTTGGGATCAAATGTCCACCAAATGGCAGCAGGTATGTATTCTATCCTTGAGCAACAACCACTGAATTTTTCAGAATTAATATTTTCAGAGCTCAAAGATATGGCTCAAAAACTAACTGCCAACCGTTGGATACTCTATCCACGGTTCATAATGGCCATTATTATAGACCAGCTTAATGCTGAGGGACTTGTTGGCTGGGAGTCCCGCGCTGTACGTTCTGCCAGAAGTATACTCCCGGCACAACTCTGACCGGACACTCAAACTGGCTGCCAAGCTGCGAAAACCCACGCAGCTGGAACCCACAGCCACCACCTCCAAATCCATGTCCCCACCAAACCCACCACAAAGAAACCCAAAATGGCTACTCAGGGAATGAGTCCCCTGAGGATGCTCCTGCACACAAACGCAGGTTTATCCACTAGTTCGAACCCCCTAGTGGATACAATGACTCCTCCAGCCACAGCCGCTCAGGCTTCCTCTCAACAGGAGCCTGCAGCAACCCAAGGGCACCTACTTATCTGGGATCTTCCTCACTTGAGGAGATTGCCATTGAAGAGCACCATCCACCCCAGGTGCACACTGCTTCTACCTCCTTACCCAAACAACCGCCCTCACAGCCCAACTTTAATAGTTGCACAAGTGCTGACTCAATTGCACTCCTCACCCCCTCCCCAGAAACCACTTACTACTGGGAATTCCTCTACAATTAAGGGGAGGAACACAGTGCACCTGAGAACCACAGCACAGGGGTTTCCCAATTCTATCTCTGGTGTAGACAAGGAGCTTAGAAGATCTAGTGAGGCTGCCACACTCCTCTGACTCAGCACATGACCAGAGTGAGGCTGGTAACATTGCTAAGACCTCCATAGAGGCAACAGCTGATGATGGACATTGTCCTGAGGCTGGAAGTCCCCAGTACCAAGCACAAGGGGCACATGCACCAACTGGTCTACACCCAGTGCATGTAAATCCTGCTCTAAGCAGGAGGTCAGGTGATTCAGTATCCACTGATGATGACCTGAGCTTCTTCTATGATGTAGTTGCTCAAAACACCATTCTAGAGGATGAGGTTAGCAGACTCAAAGAGCTGCTGGCCAAGATGTCTCAGGATGCAAGTCCATTGCCACCCTTATACACCCACAGATGGCACCTTCCTTGAAGGTTTCCCAAATACAGAGCCACCCCTAAATCAACCACCTGCCTCCGCTTCAGGCCCTACTTCTCAGGAACAGAACCCTCCTGAGCAAATAGGTGCTGCACTCAAAAATTCCCTCCCTCTCATCACCCCTAATACTGATATAGTGATCAAAGCCTTGATGAGAGGCTTTCCTCAACATTACAGCCCTTGGTTGATGCTGCTGTCCACAAGACTCTTTCTGCGGTCTCAACCCCTTCCTCCAATGCAACAAAAAGGGGAGAGTCCTGCAGTGAAAGAACAGAAGAGGAAAAGATCCGAGAAAAGAAGGAAGCGAAGCAAGCCCAAAAGAGGAAAGAACAGCAACCAATGCTCACCTACAAGCGAAAGAAAGGTGCTGATGAGCACATTGCTGAAGATAAAGCCTTGAGCTATGATAAAGAAGCCGATGCGAACACAGTAGATCAATGGACAACATCATTGATCAGCTGTTCAGGCAAGGTCATGACACCAACAAACTTGACTCTGAGATTCGACGACTAGAGATTGAAGAAATCCAGAATAGATGGGCAGTTATGAAGTGTTAGAAAGAGAAAGGCTAGAAATCATGATAAGATTTATTGCAAAATATCTTGGAAGATCAATGATTGAGATCAAAGCTTGGTCAGGGACAGTATCTTGGCAATCACCACCAAGATCTGTTCGTCTGAGCATACACTAAGGGGCTTGTTATTGAAGCTTTGAATGAAGTGGGTGCTGGGAGCAGGACTGAGCTAGCAAAGCAATCAAAAGCCACACTCACTCAAGGATGCTAGCACAGCCTGTCAACATTCCCACACCAAAACCACCAAAACAACCCACCAAACCAACTCCCTTACCCTCAAAACCATAGCCGATGATATACCCTTGAAGAAGAAGAGAAGGATATGAGGCTAGAAGAGATGAAGAAGATGATGAAGACAGGCTGCCGCTATCAGCTGTGATTCAGTTGCCTAAGGCCACAAGTCACTCCTCAGCAATTACTCCTGAAGTCCAGAGACAAATGGTTAAAGTGAAGCTAGAAGAAGAAGAGCTTCATAAACAGCATGATGAGGAATTGCTGAAGAGAGTTGACAAAGCTTATGCAGCCACATCTTCATCATCAATATGAAGGAGCAAGCCCTCAGACTTTACACTCTCAGGCATACCTTTCAATATCAAAAGGAAGAGTGAGGATTTGGCCTGATCCAGGGGTCTCTCACAGAATTCATAAGAACAATATACCTCGGAGATACATTGGCCAGGTGAAAAAGATCGTAGATGAAGTGATCTCTCTGGTCTTTGTAGTTTCACCCTGGGAAATCCTAGAAGACTTCAGAAGGCCTACAAAGCTAATCTAACCCCTCAGAAGATGCTGGAAACAAAATAGTGAAAAAGGGTTAGTTTACAAGAGGCTTGAGGAAGTCAGAAAAATGAGCTCCAGTTGTTCCTAGAGGGTAATCACCCGGATGAGTTTGCTTACAGAATAATAACAACTGTGGAGCTAAAGAATGGAAACAGGCCAAATACCTGTCTGAGTATTATGGGCCGGAATCATTGTTTGAAGGAGGTGCTGAAGAGCTAACCATGGAGGAACAAATCACCTTCCTTGAGGCCTACACAAGAGAGTCGTATAGACTCATTATGGGGAAGTGAATCTCATGAATGGGATAACAACTCTGTGTCCAGTTCCCCAAAACAGAGTTCCCATTCATACTCTGCCAAACAAATATTGAGGTTCTTCCCAGGCCGGAGCGTACATGGGTCATCTTCTCTACTGATCAAGAAGGAAAAAGACCACATTTTTGCCATCAATAAGTGGGAGTATAAATAAGTTAGAGGTTTTGGCTGCATTGGTTCAGGGGGTTTGTTGGACAAAAGAACCAATGAGCCAAGATCAGAAAATCTCTAAGTCCCACACGGTATCACAACAACTGCTGAAACCCTCATCAGTAGTTTGACAAGTGCTGAAGACTTCAACAGCTGAAGATCAAGTGCTGAAGACCTTAACAGCTGAAGAACCAAAGTGCTGAAGTACAACAGCTGAAGAACACAAGTGCTGAAGCTGAAAGACCAAAGTACTGAAGTAAACAGCTGAAGAAGTTCACAAGTGCTGAAGATCAACAACTGATGTACAAAGTCTGAAGACAAAGACTGAAGACATCAGTGATGATATCTACTGAAGTCATCAGCTGATGAAACGTCTGAAGGTCAAAGTCTGAAGATCAAGTACTGAAGCCTCAGTAGTTTGTCATAACTGCTGAAGAGTACTTCTTCAGTAGTTGTGATATCAGTAGTTTTATTTTCTTTGTTTCAGTAGTTTTGTAAAACGACTGAAGAGCTTGTTCTTCAGTCGTTGAAGTTCAGTAGTTTTATATTTTGTACTTAACTTGCTGATATGTTCTCAGTAGTTGTGAACATTTCAGTAGTTTGTTAAGAATTAGTTATTTTGTATTGGATCTGCCAGTTGTCACTTTCCGTGATAACAGCAGTGACTGTTGCACTCTATATAAGGTGTGACAACCATTGTAATCATTGAATGAAATGATGAATTGAATGGAATGAATGATTGATTCGATTAGAAATATCTTCATCTATAAACATTCCCAGAAATCAGAAAAACATACTCTCCCTATAACTGTATGCGATCTTAATGCTCACATATATTGTTAGCTTGCTACAATTTGTCTAATCGTGTTTGTATTCCGCTGCTTTATATTCTGATACGTCAAACTTGTGATCACTGATCCTGTCAATTTCCCATGAGATTGGTCAACAAAAACCTTGTGTAGTTAAACTGGAGGCCTTTTACCAACCCATGAACTAGGCATCCTAGTCATAAGGGATTTGATCCCATCCCCCTGACTTGTTTGACAGGTAATGAAGGACTATGTGAAGCAAGAACTTCTACTTGTAGGAAAATGTTGAACTTGTACAAAGTTGACCTGCTCACATCACCATCATATCCTATCTGGGTATTGTGTCATCCAAGTCTACTTTAGGGATTTTGTATGAGAGCCCACATTATGAAGCTCTAGATGTCCTGATGATTTGTTCAGAAATGATCAATCCTGACCACAAATGCTTGACCTAATAACCCTAACTTTGTTTAGGGTTTCAATATGACCGTTTTCCTAAAATTTTGTCATTTGTTTTGAGTAAACAATGGGGTTAACAGTTAAAGCACTGTAGTAGGTGGATTGGGTAAGGAAGTGGATGATTTCGGTGAAGCCAACATCCTTAGAAGAGTCAAGGAGTGTGACTTGGTTGTGTTAAGAGTTTAGTACCATTGTGAGAGAAAGTTATAGAGGAAATGAGGTTGAATTTGGGAGTAAAATTGGAGACGAATGAAACTTAGGGCTTTGAAATTGGTAAAAAGATTAAGAGGATAGGTCGAAAGTATGTAGATGGGTGAAATGGTGGATGGATAAGGTGAAATGACAGTTTGGGGTATGATGTGACAATGGTGTTAAGGTTAAATCCATTTAAAATAATATGGCATCATTAATAAATTCTTTGCCTTTTTCAGAGTGGGGCCAAAAAGATATCCGTTACACGGTAAAGCTTTCTTTCGAGTATAAATCATTTCCGAAGGTAATCTTCTTCCGAAACCAATCTTACTTCCAAACGTTAATTTATCCAATTTACTTCCGAGAGTAAGAAGGCCTTCTGAGTGAAGGAGTTTATTAAGTTTCGGAGGTAGATTTGATATGTTATCAAATGCTTCTTCTGAGACTAAAAACTCTTCTGAAGATAAGATTTCCCTTAGAGGAATTTTCCTTCGGAAGATATATATATATATATATATATATATATATATATATATATATAATATATATATATATATTATATATATATATATGACATCTTCCAAGGATTAATTTCTCTTTGAAGAATTTACACTTAGTAAAATTTTGAAGAAAAACCTTTTGTAACAGGGCTTAGGTTGTATTGACAATTACAAGACATATTGTAAAATGGTTTTCAAATGAGATAAACTAAGCAATGTTTATTATCCCAATAGCTGTAATAAGAAACTTAAATCTTTGTTCGTCAAATGTTTTGGTGAACAAATTTACATATTGTTCATTTGAGTCAACTTTGACCAGTTTCATCAAGTTTTTCTCATTAATATCTCTAGTGATATGATACCTGATGTCAATGTGCTTTGTCTTAGAGTGCTTGATAGGATTTTTTGTGATAGAAATGGCACTCTTGTTGTCAATATGGAAAGAAGTCTCCATGAAATTGAATCCATAATCTAACATCTAGTTTGGAATCCATAGCAGTTGAGCATAGTAACTAGCAGTAGCAATGCATTCGGCTTCAACAATTGATGTTGAGACACAGGATTGCTTCTTGCATTGCTATGAAATTATCCTTTCACCAAGAAATTGACATCCTCTTGATATGGATTTCTTGTTGATGTTGCAGCCACCATAATCACTATCAATGTAGCCATAGAGATTGAGGTTGTTGTTCCTTGGATATCAGAGACCCAGTTTAGGTGCTCCTTTGAGATATCTGAGGATTCTCTTGGTAGTGACTAGATGAGACACCTTTGGAGCAGCCTGATATCTTGCACAGATGCAAGTTACAAACATGATATTAGGTGTACTTGTTATGAGATACATCAGAGATCCAATGATTGCCTTGTACTATTGTTGGTCAGTATCCTCCCCCTCAACGTCAGGACAAAGATTGTGACTTCTGGGTATAGGAGTCTTTGATGGCTTGCAATCTTTCATATCAAATCTTTCTAAGATGTCTTGAACATACTTAGATTGATTGATAAGGAACCCTTCTTTCATCTGTTTTACTTGAATTCCAAGGAAAAGTCCATTTTTTCCATGGAACTCATTTCAAATTTCTTCTTCATAATGCTCTCAAAGCCCTTACATATTTGGTCATTTGATGAACCAAATATGATGTCATCAACATAGACCTGTACGAGCAAAATGTCTTTCATAGACTTTATTATAAATAAGGTCTTGTCAATGGTACCTCTAGTGTAACAATTCTTCAGGAGAAACTGATACAAAGTCTCATACCACAGCCTAGGTGTTTGGTGCAGCCCATAGAGAGCTTTATCCAACTTGCACACATAGGTGGGGTGTTATGGGTATTCAAATCATAGAGGCTGGCACACATAGACTTCCTTGTCTATATCCCCATACAGAAAGGCTCACTTGATATCAAGCTGGTAAACTGTAAGGTTCTTGGATGTTGTATATGCAAGAAAGATCCTTACTGCCTCAAGTCTTGTAACAGGTGCAAATACATCAATGTAATCAATTCCTTCCTCTTTCATGTACTCTTGAACTACAAGTCTTGCCTTGTTCTCAAGCCTTTGTCATCTCTCTTGTTCCTGAATACCCATTTAGTGCCTATTGGTACTTGACCGGATGATAGGACATAGGTTCCAAACCTTTTGTCTGTTGAATTACAGCAATTCCTCTTGCATTGATTCAACCCAACTACTATCCTTCAAGGCTTCTTCTATCTCCTTTGGCTCCATCTATGATAAGAAACATGAGTACAATTAGACATTCTCATTATGAGTTTGTCTCCTTGTTCTCACGCTTTTAGAAACATCTCAATGATGTTCTCAGCTGGGTGAGTGTTGTGAATCCTGAGCCTAGGAATTACATCTAGTTGCATGGATAGATCCAAATTGGACATGTTTGGCTTAGGAACTTGAATACTTGGTCCAGCTGATGTCTCACATTCATTCAATGAGTACTGATTGAATGAATGAGAGACAACATCAGTATTAAAGTTTCCTGATCCCTAAAAAATGTTGCTTCCATCAACTTGGTTTTGTATATTGTCACAGGATGAGTTTTGAATCTTACTTTGTTAACGACTTGTAGAAGCTCTATTGGATCTTGTGATATTTATACTATCGGATCTTCCAGTGGTGGGAGCTTGATTTTCAGCAAGTCTTGGAGAACTTGGAAGAGGTCTGGATAGCTCAAATAGTTGATCATCATTAGAATCAATTTAAGTATATGTTCCAGCTAAAACATTCTCACAAGAGAGTTTAGAATAGTTTGGAAACAATTCTAAATCAAAGATGTGATCAGGTCCATTCCCCCGAACACACGGAGTGTGCTTATTAACAACAATGTTGGATGATTCCTCAAATTGTTGATTTTTAATGTTGTAAACTCTATAGGCAATAGAGTTGGAGAAATATCCTACAAAGATAGCATCATCCGACTTTTTAGCAAATTTTGCTAAATTGTCCTTTGTGTTAAGTATGGTACACCTACTGCCAAAGGACCTAAGAAAGCCAATGAACAATGGCCTCTTGTTCCATAGCTCATAAGGGGTCTTTCCATGTGGCTTAACTACAAGAACTCTATTTTGCACATAGCATTTAGTGTTGACTGCCTTTGCCCAGAATGTTAGAAACAACTTTGAATCAGCTAACATGGTTCGAGCAACCTCAATAAGTGTCCTATTTCTCCTCTCAGCAACACTATTTTGTTAAGGAGTTCTAGGAGCACTATATTATCTGGTAATCCGTCAAGAACTTGATTATTAAACTCAGTCCCTTGATCACCTCTAATTATCTTAACCTTGTGATCAATATGATTTTCTATTTTAAGAATAAAAGATTTTAAAGTTTCAATAGTTTCATCTTTAGTACTTAAAAAGAATACCTATGTGAATCTAGTAAAATCATCATCAATCACAAGGCAGTATGATTTTCTTCCAATGCTCATTATACTTGTACGACCAAATAGATCCATGTGTAATAAGTGTAATGGAGTGGTGATAGATTTAACTATTTTGGATTTATGAGATGCTCTATGTTGCTTCCCTTTTAGACAAGCAACACAGTTATCTTTGCAGAAAAATCCCTTTTAAACCATGTACCAAGTTACTTTTAACCAGTTTATTCATGGATTTGAATTAACATGACATATTCTTTTATGCCACAGAGTTGACTCATTATCTAGTAATCCTTTTTGAGTTACATAATAAGTCAAGAACTTGTACATATACCTAAACTAAAGAAAACATGATACTTCACCCAATGGGGAAGCATTGTTCATAGCTACCTTGTACATATACCTAAAGTATTGCTGGCTAAGGGTCTCTCCGACAATGTAAGTAAATTTTTCGATTTATTGCTTCAAGAAATCTTTCTTTGAGTCATTGGAGTTGGCACACATCTGAGACAAAGCATCAAAGAGTTCTTTGGCTGACTAACAATGCTTAAAACCCACTATAATAGAGTTGGGTATGGCAGTCATAAGAATAGTCATAGATTTTCTACCGATCTCTAGTCGTTTGTGGCCTTCATTAGAATTGTCTTTAACAACCTTCTCTATCATAGCACCATTACCAGCCGGTGCTGCAACCTTTGGCTTTTAAGGGCCATTGGTGATAAATTTCCACATCATGATGTCTTGATACCTAATGAAACCTTTAATCCATCTGTTACAAGATCTGAAGTTCTTAGGGGTGATGATGGGTGCTTTAGACATTGTCCCTATTTCACCTTTAGATGATTTTTGATTGAGGGCCATTTTGAGTGAGGTGAAAGTATGAGTGAAGAAAAGGTTGATTTGGATGGTAAGATCTCACAATCAAGAGCCTAAGAAGCTATAATATCAATTAAAGGATTGGTTTTTATCACTCAACACAAGTATTAACTCTCAAACTCACTGAGTCACTCGGTTTGATGATGCAGAATCCCTTAAGAGTTGATAGTAATATACTAAGTAAACAAAACACAAGAAGATAGCTTTTCAAAATACTTGTATATATTACTTCTTAACTCAAATGTTACAAGACTCTTACAAGCATGTTTACAGAGTTACAATGAGAAACTATGTATACTACTATCTACAGTCGGTTATACTTTGATACCAGATAGGAACCTATGAATAAAGAAAATACGACATTGCTAAAGGTAAGGTATCTTAGATAAAATACTATTTAAGATTTGGTAGTCATGACATGTTCATGACTTACCTTTTGTTACCGACTAAAGTTGGTAACTGTACTAACTAATATGGAATGAGCAGTGGAATAAAGTATGGTCAACTACATGGGTGTGGGAAAGCGCCATGTAGTATCTCAAAGGTTTCAAGCGGATCTGTCAGAAGGACCATACTTATCTCCACTGGTTCATAGCAGATTCTTCCGAAGTTTAACTAGCTTCAGAAGAACAAGTTCTTCCGAAGCCACTTATACTTCGGAAGAGTCTACTTCTTCCAAGACTTGATGATTTTCATACTTTGGAAGTCATTATCTTAAACTCTTCTTAATATTGATCTTCGAAATATGGAAGACTTTGTCTTTGGAAGTTAAAATTCCTCTTCGGAAGCTTTGTTAGTCTTGACCTTCAGAAGTTCTTCATTACTAGCACCAAAAATGTTTTAAGTGTTTGTTTTAGTTGCACGAACCATACTTGATCCAACATGATATCTTGATTTGTAAATGTTGTCGCAAGCATGGGCATATGAACTACCAGATACAAACAACTTAGTGTCTTGTTATTCATCGGAAATCATTACTCATATGTCTAAAACACCTCCCGTCAAATCAGTTGATCGAAATCTTACCGTAAAGATTAGTAGCTCTTGCATTTGAGTGCTATAAACCTCCTAAGACTCTTCTACCATTTAGACTTAACTGTTAAATGATAAATTGAATATGATTTGGAAGACAATTAAGTCTCACCAAAAATTAATTTCTTTAGCTTCATCAGATGTTTATGCAATTAACGATGCTTGAAAGTATGCACTTTGTTATGTTTTCTTTTCAACTTGAAAATGTACTTAACTTCACTACTTTACCATTGAAGTAAGGTCAGTTAAGGTCTAAATTGATTATCATATATAGACTTCATCTAATTAGTTATAACTTCAAGTCACTTATCTGGCTTTTGGTCATGTGTTATCATGAAACAGACCCTAATTTTTTGAGTACATCATTTATGAGAAACACCATTCCCCACTTTTAGTTCTTATAGAATCCTACTAAAGTTCTAGACTTCTTTTGTTACATGGGCATTATATTGAGTACCTCATCATTAGTGATTTAAACTTGTTGTTACCTCGTTAACAAGTGGTTTGAAATGTTCGTAAAACATGTTGGAATCCAATCTATTGAAACACCCATATTCAAAGTAAGGCTCATAAATTTATATTCTTGATAAATTCTCTAAACCTAACCCTTGAAAAAGAGTTATGGGATTTCATTATCTATTTATGACACTTAACTATAACTAAATTAACATTTAGTTACAAGTGGTGATGGGAACACCTTTAATGTGATGTTGGTGTGGGCGGTTAGCTAGAGTAAACCCTATATATAAACACTAATGGTATATTGGTTGTGGAACCCCGAACTGAAATGTGTGCTTTTTTGATTGACAAATAATGATTATGCTTTAAACCTTTATCTTAGAGGACCCCGTTCAACATGTTTATTTCTAAGACAAGGTTGTTTATTTTTCTATCTAGATCATTATAGTCATCAAAACATGAATATCATTTGTTCCTTTGAAAAACATATAGAATAAACATTAGGTTTTGTATTACTTAGCATTAAGATGCTATATTCATGGGTATTTTCTTCCCGATTCAAACACATAATACTATAAGTAGATGTTAACGCCTCTCCGAATCAATGTAGTGACATTTATTAACGCTTAGCATTAAATTTCTACTTCAACTTATAAACTCTGCCCTAACTAAAAAACCAAGATCAAACGTTGGTGGTAGCTTGAGACGAGGTTAAGGAGGCAATGAGGTACCAACATGAACACCATCCCTTAGCCTTTATGAGGTGGCAATGAGAACCAAAACAAGAAATCACTGATTTCATGATAAAATAATGAATAGTGAAAATACATGGAAGAGAAAATTAGGACAAAAGGGTTTGAGAGAGCAAAAACACTATCTTTCAGATTTGTACCAGATGCTAGATTAACATTCCACGATGCTACATGAAGCTTGTTGTATGCTCTTAAAAAGGACTAATCTAATTATGGTTTGGGAATGAATGTAGCAAACTATAAGCACAAGAGACATAAAAAGTGTTTTTAAAGAAGAGGAGAAGATCATACCCTGTTCTTACATGTAAAGCTTCGAATAGATTATGTCGAAACAATGTGATTTGTTTCCACTTAAAACTATAAACTCTTTAAAATGGAAATGGTGGAAAGTAAATTCTTAGTAAGAGTTAGAAATAACCAGAACAAAAGAAGGTAAAAAATTGATAGAGATAATTAAACTGTAGTCAGATATAATG